>CM050446.2:141263722-141718722 GCA_027563935.2 Costus lasius
TCAATTTTGCTCGCGACCTTCTCGATCTCCCTCCACAGCTCTTCAACTTTATCCCTAGGAAAAGAAAGAGAACATTTTAGAAATACAATATGTAACCGCGATTGCGTAGCCGTCCGATGGAGATGTGAGAAAAAAAAAGGCGGCAAAATGGAGTTGCCAGCCAGATACCGGAAACTCATGTAATTTTCCCGCCGCCAAACTCCCGCCATTTCATCTTCGTCTTTCGTGGCGGCAGATCTGCACCACCACAATAACTCGTCGCCCTCCCATTCCTCTTCGATTTCGAATCCCCACCGCCTCTGCGAGGTTCGCGCCCCCTTCGCCTTGTCGTCCGGCGGGATCCGGAACGCGGCTGCCGCCGCTGCTCGGATCGCCGCGACCAGACCCGGCGGGATCCCGTGGTTCACGAGCTGGAAGCACCCGAAGGCCTCCGCCGCAGACTTGAGATGTTCCTCGCACGATCTTCCGTCCCCCGGGGAGTTCAGCTTCCGGTAGTCAATCTCCGGCGGGTCCCAAGCCGTCGCTTCCTGTGGGAAGATGTGGTGCGGCAGGTGGAGTTTGGGAACCCGCAGGGAGTGGCTCAGGAACGCGGCCAGCTCGTCGTGGCCGGCCGCATATTCTGGCCCGTGGCCGTTCGCTCCGTCCACCGGAGACGGCGGTGGGGCACGGAACTCTGGTGGAGCAAACATGGCTTGCCGAGGAGACAGCCCCATGAAGGAGAGATGGCGAAAAATATTATGGAAGAAGAGAAAGGGGAACTGGAAAGTGAAAAATGGCAGTGGAGGTGGGGACGCAGCGATGATGGCGTGTCTACCAGAATCGATCTGCCTGCAGGCTGAACTAAGGTTTCTCGAGAGCTTCCTTTTCCTTTTCTGCTCTGCTTTAATCTCCCTGTCCCATTGAACTTTATTCAACCATTATTTTAGTCATCGAACAGGAGCACAAAAATCAGAAAAAAAAAATATATTGTTTTCAATATTTTAGGTGATGACTGTTTTGTAAACTAAGCGAATAAAGATTGCACTCAAATTTTCGTTGTATAACATGGTGCCTAGTATCTTTAGTTCGTTACACAAGATGTCGATCTCTTCTTTGTCTCAATTTTGGTTTGATATAATTCTTTTCGCCTCCTTTTGTCCCTTATTATTTCAGAAGTTTAATGAATTTTGATAAGTGTCTTTCTTCATTTTTGTTATTAATCTTTCTTCTTCTTCTAGATTTTTGTGGTATATTCTGCTAAAGGGTTATAAAACTAATTGATGAGTTGCAGTTCTTACCTGTTACAATTGATGTGGGAACCAATAATGAATAGCTACCTAATTATGAGTTCTACTTTGGACTGCGACGATGAAAGGCCACTGGCCAAGTACGATGTGGAAATTATATTATTTTTCTTTGCTCCGTGTATAAATTTCTGAATTACTTCCTTTTGTTTATGAATATGCAGAGTTAACGTGTGAGTTCATGAATGCTGAGAAGCACAGGTACGGAGAAAAAAAACAAACTTATTCATGTTGATCACCACCCAATGGTAATCACTAAGCTGTAGATGGGGAGGCCATTCCCTTCGCTTAATTTGGTTGTTCATCAATCCCTTATTTTCAAATGTCCTTCTCCTTTATGAAATCTCTTGGCTTTGATTATTGACTAGAAAATTATCTGACATTAGTACTGTAACTTGATCATGATGATTCTGATTCAGCGGTGTTTTCCTGGATTCTAGCCACATGTTTGCCCCATCAGATAAGTGTTACACACTCTTGAACTTCGTTGTATTCCTGTAAGATTAACCATCTACTGTGATGCCATTTGCGACATTAGATGAGGGCTGCTACTGCTGAAAATTGGTCAGAATATGATCTTTCCACAAATCCTTCAAGTCCTGGGCAGATTTTAGTGCTGCAATTTACTTGTGCGTTTCTATCATGTTTCATGGTAAACGTATTTTAGTTTGGCAGTCAGATGGTGATGGTGCATGCTTACCATGATTATTCCTGTTTCTTTTACCGAATTTATCTTTATCAATTTTTCTGTTATTTCCTAATGCTGTTTTGTAGATACCGGTGTTTTGGTTATTGCAGTCTGGATTTGTTATCTTAGCATTTGAAATGTTTCAGGAAGCAAACTTGATGTGTCTAATTAAAAATGTACTTCTGAATGCTTAATTGATCTTTTAGGAGCTCAATTTCATAAAATGATGATCAGTCAAAGCCTGATTACCTGCAACACAAACATCCTATTACTGGTGTAGATAAATGCTCCATTGGAAGATACTCGCAAGAAGATATGGCCGGTGGATTCTAAGGAAGATAATTTACTGGTTCGTTCGTACATCACCTGTTCTTTCTTATTTTCGTTCGTACATCACCTGTTCTTTCTTAATTGTGGATATTGAATGTGTTATGATTCGTATCCAGCTGAACCTTTTCCCTTTAGTAGGGTTTAATTGTGAGCTCACGCAAGGAATCACTTTAACACTTGAAGAAACCTCGGGCGCATGAACATGAAGCTGCCAATAATATTTTAGATGCTATCAAGGTATGCAGTCTTCTTATCTGAGCAGTTACCTTCTGAGTTTATCGTGTGATTAGAGCATGCTGTTGTCTTGTCAGCTAATTACGCCTACTTGAGGTATCTTTTGTGTTGCTATTATAACATTTTCTACCAAGGCATTGACCATGTAGAAGGCTTACTACTGGAGATTTTCCACTTGTTACTGCAACTTGTATTTTTCTCTGCTTGGTATTAAATATGCTTGTTTATAATGAGAACACTAGGGAGATCAATATTAGCTGAAGGTTGAACTAACAATCGATTGATAATTGTGAAAACATCACCGAACCCCTCACGATATATCACAGCATCAATATCTTGATTTTAATTTCATATGATCCTGCTTGATGCAAATGGCTTGTCAATTTGATAATAGTTATCATTTCAACAATGCGGGGATAGCTCAGTTGGGAGAGCGTCAGACTGAAGATCTGAAGGTCGCGTGTTCGATCCACGCTCACCGCATAAAATTATATTTTTTATTTTTTAAACAAATCACAATTATATAAATTGTTATTGATTCTCTTAAGTCTATTCTTTTTCGCTAATTGCACATTTGTTTAGTTGCCCAAACTTATATCAATTTTGCTCTTTAATCTATTTTTTTGTTGCCACATTGATTTGGTTTGAATAGTATCCTTTACTTCATATTGGGTTTGGTCAATAAACATGTAGGTGAGCAGTGTTCGATCGATGCTCACCGCATAAGATTATATATTTTTTTTAATTTTTCAAACAAGTCACAATTATATAATTGTTAGTGATTCTGCTAATTTTATTCTCTCTCGCTAATTGCACGTTTATTTAGTCGCCCAAATTTATATCAAATTTGCTGTCTAATCTATTCTTTTGTTGCCACATTGAATTGGTTGGAATAGTGTCTTTTATTGCCTATTGGTTTTGGTCAAGAACAAGAAACATATAGATGAGCCACATCTTTACTAGATGACAATCTAGTCTTATTGTTAATGATGGCAGCCTATTTTATCATTTGTACTGAACCCTTTTATGATCATTGACGGTTCAAAAGATGATTACAAACTAGAGGTATATTTCAAGCAATTGACCTAATCTAATGAGGGGTTAGGTCTGGTTGATATACTCGCGTGGATCGAGCCAATTTAAAAAAAAATATATCTCCTTGAATAGTCTATTTATAATTAGTTTTAGATCTGCGGATGACTAATTATTTTAATCAACTTGACGACTACGTTAAATCTACGCTTGAATCAGGCACAGGAGTATGCTGATATGCTGCTGCTGTCGCTTTCCATCTTTTTCCTCTTTTTTTTTTTCTCTCTTCACTCCGATGACGAGCGCTTGGAGCTTATCCTTTGCCCCATCTTTCTTTCAGTAGCGAACTCCAATTTGGGCACACGATCCCAAAGAATTCCGGCCAAAAAATGTCGCTTAAGGTAGTCGCAGTGTCCGCCGGCGAAGCCCACACTCTTGCTCTCACCGGTATCGCCTCCTGACCCTAAAATTTTGTGGAACTGTGATCTTTCTGTTATTTTACCCAAATCCTTTTTTTTATAATTTGTTTCAATTGGATCTAGCCGACGGAAGCGTATTCTCGTGGGGAAGGGGAACCTTTGGGCGATTGGGCTCCGGGAAGAACGACGATGAGCTCGCTCCGGTGCCCATCGCCTCTGGCGATGCGCTGTCTACGGGTGACCATAACGTTCCACGGCCCAGTTTTGTAGGGATTGCCACCGGCGCTTACCACAGCCTCGCTTTGCAAGGTGCTTAGCTCATCCTTGTTTCGCAGGGTCTTCACCGCTTCTAGTGTTTGATGGTCTTTATAGTATGGAATTCACGCAAATTCTGATGTTATTTGGAGATAGTACTGAATGTAACACGAAGATTTTAATTTTTTAGCCTCTGTTTCGACACACAATCTAGATTCATGTAAACATTTATTTCTTTTCGTTAAACACCCTACCATTGTGCATCACATGCCTGCCTGTATCAAACAGTGTCACCTGTGCACGGGTTTCATATATGGTTTTTGTTCAATCATCTGGGAGCTATAGCTCCCATCATTGTTTTTGATGCCCGTATTTAATTATAATTTTTTTCTAGAGCACAGCCACAACCATAAGAGTGTTTTCATTGGAGCTTCGGAACACTAGTTTGTTGATCCAATTTGTTACCTCCGTTTGTTTTCTCATTGCTGACTGCCCCCAGCATTAGCGAGTTTGCTATTTTAATATTTGCTCCTATTTTGAAGATGATTTGTTTGAGTATCCCTTCACCTGTTAATAATAATGTTTTTCACCACATCATTTTTTCACTAGAATAAATCAATTAGATGTGACAGTTGATTGCACCTTCACTATTTCTTGTGTTTTTTTCTTCTTGAACTAGCATGGTTTGATGGTTTGCTTAAAGCCAGTGATTGTATTTCTTCTATTGCTCACTAAAGTAGAAAACCAGACACTGAGATTTTAGTGGTAAATCTTGCATGTTTGCTTTATCTAAGATGGACATTGTTGTACATGAAAAATGTGAATAATGAAAATCTGCATATATTTCCCTTGTATAATGATTTCTACTTGAACAATAAAATTGCATACTCTTTATTTGGGTTTTAAAATAATTCTATGCCCCAACTCTGTTGTTGCTTGAAAGCTTATTTATTATTCTGAAATTGCCAGATGATGGATCTGTGTGGTCCTGGGGCTACAATGTCTGTATCCTTTATGATCTAATCACTTCTGTGCCTATTCTGAAGATATCTCTGTGTGGTTTTGATATTTAAGAAAACGCATACTTCGGAGCCTTGACTATTTTATGGACGGTCAGCTTGGTCATGACAATGATAATTGCTCAATTCCATGCTTGGTGGAGCACTTCAAGGAATTAGGTACTCCAGAGTCTTTGGCAGATACATCAAGTACAGATAGCCTGGAAACTCCTTTAAAGGTAGTATAGCCTCACTGCAAAATGAAAATTTATAGAAAGTCTTCAGATCGTCTGTCTATGCTGTGCTCAGCTAGTGTACGGTGATTGCTAGGTGACTGTTTCATGTCTGTTAGTATTCTATATTTATTTGTGTCCACCGCCGGCTTACTATAAGCCTCTTAAGAACTTTAATAAGCCTCTCAAGGACTGCATCTAATTTGAGTAGTTGCTATAGATATTTTTGTTACCACTAGGTCCACTATGGATATTTTACAAATTATACATTGCCCAATTGTGGAGTTAGTCATTCTATTATCATTTTTGACTTGACTAATTTGGATCCCTTAAATGCAGATTAGTTCTGTCAAGGCAGGTGGAATGATGTCTCTTGCAATAGATAATCACGGATCTCTATGGATTTGGGGAAACTGCCCACAAACCACTGAGAATGGGGAATTTCATCTTTCAAGTATTACTGTTCCTCTGCCTGTTTGGGATTTCCATGGCCGTACTGTTGTCAAGGTGGCATGTGGAAATGAACATGTTGTAGCTGTAGTTAGTGCCGGAGAAGCATATACAGGCGACGATGACCTTGTCTGCTATGCTTGGGGCAATAACAAACATGGTCAGCTAGGACTAGGTGACAATCAAAGCAGATCACGACCTGAAGTTATATCAATGTTCAGTGAGGAGTCACCATGGGTAGTTTATGAAGTCGCTTGTGGAGCATTCCACACCGCTCTTCTGGCAAATAAGAAGTCATACAACCAAGAGATTGAATCTAAATGTTGGACATTTGGTCTTGGTGAAAATGGACAACTTGGCCATGGAACTACTAAGACCGCATGTTTTCCAGAACCAGTAGATGCTTTACCGCAAGATTCTTTTTTGATATCTCTTGCTTGTGGTTTGTTTCACACTTCTGTTGTCTCTTCAGCTGGTGACGTGTGGTCTTGGGGAATGGAGAAGGGACTTGGTTTATGCCCAGATGCTAGCTTCACAGGAACTGATGCTGGAGATGCACACTTTCCCTTGAGGATTCGAGCTCCTGAAACAAATGGAATCAGGTTTACTGGCCCAGTACAAGTTGCCTGTGGAGCCGCACACACGGTTCTTGTTTCAGAAAATGGTTATAAGCTTTGGGCTTGGGGTAGAGGCCGGAGTGGTGTCCTGGGTACTGGCCAGACTGTCGACAGTTATCTTCCTACTGCCGTAATATGGCCGCCTAAAAACATGGCATTCAAGCACGAAAAGCAGAAAACTGATGACGTAATATCGAATATTAATGATGCTCATGATGGAAAACTTTTGGAAATGAATCATAAATTGTCTGCAGCAGAGGAGGAACTGAACTTACTAAAGACTAAACTGGCTCTCATGGAGCGATATGCTGGTCTGCTGCATATATCAATATTTAGAAAGCCAATCGATGAGAGAAGGCTTCAGCATTTGCTGCAAGACTCGGGTGTTTTCGATATCAGAAAGGAAATGGAGAATGTGCTAGAAAAGTCAGATGACGAGGAGCTCACACGAATGGAGATGTTCTATCGTGGAATGCTCTCCACTGTGAAGGACAAGCTGATGAAGAGAAGAGTTCAAGAACTTGTTAAGGAGAGCCTTCTTTCTCTCTCCACTGGAAGGCAGCATCATTCCTCTCATTAGTGCCTCTGCAGAGTGCAAAATATGAACGATAATGAGTTTATTGCTTTAAAGCTGCCATTGTCGATTTACTCAGTATTTGTATGCCCTATCCATTTTGGATTTAGAGTATGCGCTGCCATAATAAATCATGCAAAGGTGAACTTAGAAAATTACTATTATTATAGTTTGTAGATAATTTTGCACGAATGAAATTGGATGAAACTTCCATGAGAGTGTAGTAATAAATTTTATACGGGTGAACTATCTCGTTTCTTTAAGCTATGTGAGTGATATTCTCCTGACTCCAACTCCACCTATATGTGAGTGATATTCGCCCTTGAGGCGACATACCTAGTGTCGCATCTTGGTCGGATCAATTCTAAACTGGTGCTTAACCGCTGTCTTAGGGTTGTCCGGCAGAACACCAGAACTTCCTAGGGTTAAATTTTTCCCCGGATGAAAATTCATCCCCAAAATCAAAAGAATCGGAAGACTCTAATCTTAGCCATCTAAAATCGATCCCCAAATCAGAATATCGAAAAATCCAATTTAAATCCTAAAATTTACCTCGGGTCAAAATCTCTCTCGGTCAACACCCCAAATCGTCGTTCGCCGAATTCCAATTTTACCAGCGCTGACGTCAGCCCTTGCGTCAGCCGCTCCAAAACTCTGCCGCGCGAATTAATCGTCTTCGCTGATGTCACACCGACATCAGTGAACGAATTCGATTTCGCCGCTGCACTTCACTGTGGTGATTTTGACCCGATCAAAATTGACACAGTGCTTCGTCTTCAAGCTCGCGACGCCGCCTGCGTCGGCTTCTTCCACCGAGCACCGCCTGTGCTCGGCTTCGCCAGAGGAGAAGCGTTCCGGCAGGGAGGTTCGCCTGTCTCCCTTGGTCTCGCGTCTTCAAACAGCCGCCCACTGTCGGCTACCAAAACCTCGTCGGACGAGATGAAGACACGGCGCACAGAAACACAGAAGTAGGGGTAAGAAGTCGCCGGGGAAGACGAACAGTGGAGGGGAAAAGCTTCACTTCTATTCTCGTAATAGCAAGTTACAAAAACCCACTCCTCACGTCTCTCCTACTCTCCGCTCACGCTCCACTTGTCGGCGGCAACTCTTACCGCCAACTCACAAGGCTCACAGCTTCCTTTCAATCTCTCTAGTGGCGATCCAAGCTCTGCGTGCTCTCTGGATCACTCGATAATCTCCTTAGCGCCCGCTCCTCTCCTTTTAACAAAGCAGCCGCCACTTCCTTGCCCTCTTCCGCACGACCCGCTTGCTTCGACGCCTTCTGTCAGCGTCCGAGCCTTGCGGAGACGCTGTCAACAGCGTCGTGTCTGCCCTTTTCCTTCCGAGATCCTCGCGTCCGCCTGCTCGCCCTGCGTCCGAGCTGCCAGCGTTCGACCCTGCTTCCGAAGAGTTCGGCGAGGATGGCGTTGCGGCTGAAATTGGTGCCGCTTTGTTGATTTTCGCACGGGCTTGGGCTGTAGCCCAGCCCAACTCCCCGTTGGGTTGAACCAGGGTTTTCAGGGCCTAACACCTGGTGTCAGGGCCCGGTTCAAGCGGTTCGGCCCAGAGTCCAGTAGGCCAATAACCCAGCCCAAGATCCAGCCCGTGCAAGCGAAAGAATCACAAAACCCGGTCAACTGTGGATGTTGACCAGAGCTTCGCATGGAGCGGCAGCGGCATCTCCCCGCACGCCGCGGCTTCGGCGACTTCGGAGGCGTGGACGACGTAGTCCACGAGAGCGACGGCATCCGGACCGAGCTTCGCGGAGAAGCAAGAGAGGCGCTGCGATCGGCGATCGAGTCTTTGGCGGCGGATCCAGACAAAGACGCTCGGACGCGAAGGACGCGGACGCGAGCAAACTTCGGATGGCTTCAGCGGCGTATGCGACGCGGACGAAAGCGAAGGACGTGGTCTCAGATCGGCGCACGAGAAAGGCGGCGAACGACGGAAACGCGTCGTCGCCGAGCGAAACGGACGCGCGAGGAAAGATCGAACGCGTGCGACGGGAAGCTCGCGGACGACGCGGGCTGTGCGAAGACGAAGGCAAACCTTCCCTATAAAGGCTCGACGAGGCGGACGAGCTCGGGGTGCGCGAGGGCGTCACCACACAGAGCGCCGGGGAGCGACTCCACCGGCGACGGCGAGGCGCCGTCGCCCTTCCAGAGCAGGGCTCTGATGCCGGTTCCAGGAGGGAACCGATGCCGACGCCGGCGGGCGTCGATGGCGACGTTTAGGGCAACGTCGGTGACGAGGAGAGATTGAGAGAGTTGTAACCGGCGTCTAGAGAGACGACCGGAGAGAGGAGCAAGTGGGAGAGGGGCGGGCGACGGAGGCCGTCGGCCCGGAGAGCTTGTAAACCGTTCGAAGGAATAAAGCTCCGTTTTTCTACGCACTCCTCTTCCCTATTTCGGAGCTCCAACAGCGGCGGTTTCCGGCGAGTTCGCAGACGCGGCGGCGACTGGCGGCTGAAGCAACGACGCGGCGGCGTCGTGCGTCGAGAGGAAGAAGACGACGCGATACTCGAGGTGCGAGTCAACGAAACGAGCAGTCAACGCTCGAATCGAACGAAATCGAATTGGATTTCGATTTCAGGCTGACGTCAGCGGGGCGACGCTGACGTAAGACGGTGATTACGCGCGGCGGCGAAATAAAATCGAGGGCTGACGTCACGCTGACGCCAGCAAGGTGATGATTTTGACTTTGGTCAAAATCAGAAGAGGTATTTGATTTAGGGTTCTGCCCTTTTCCGGATTTCTAAATTGGGGTTAGGGTTTTTTCCGTGCGATCTTGTATTTGGGGATAAAAATCCTTCGGGGAGATTAGGGTTTCCAATTTAAGGCCGGAAACCCTAGGGCGAGTTGCGTTCCGGTATTCCGCCGGATTGCCCTGAGATAGCGTTTAAGAGCTGTTTCCAGGCCGATCCGACCGGGGCGTGACACCTGGTGTCTAAAGGAGCTTCCAACCTTTTCACGGCTAGGGGTGTCCAAAAAATGGGCCAAACCAAAAAATCGAACCAAAATTTTTGGTTCGGTTTGAAATGATTAAAAAAGTTTCGGTTCGATTTTCGGTTTGGGAAGTTCGATTTGGTTCGGTTTTCGGTTTGAACTGAATAAACTCAATTTTAAATATAATACTATTTTTTTATATAAAATATAAAATATTATTATTATTAATTATATAAAATATATTATATTATTATTTTTAATTATATAAAATATATTATATTATTATTTTTATTAAAAATTAATAATATAATAGTATAAATAAATTAAATATATATTTATATAATAAATTTTGGTTTAATTGGTTTAAACCGAACCAAACCGAATAATTCGGTTCGGTTTTGATTCAGTTTTACCTAATTCGGTTCGGGTTCGGTTTGTTGCCATTACAATCAGTTCGGTTCGGTTTGGCACAAGTTCAGTTCGGTTTGATTCGGTTCGAACCGTTTGGACAGCCCTATTCATGGCTCATTGAGGCCTAGCTAGTTTTTTAGGATGAACGAATATGCTGACTTAGAGAAAAAATCTGTAGAATTCTCTCTCTGTCACCGCACCATGTGATGGCATCATCCACCACACTTAGGGCCTGTTTCCTTGGGAAGAAAAAGGGAGGGAAAGGAAGGGAAAAATATTTTCTATTGTTTCCTTGGGTGGAAAATGAAAGGATGGAAAGAAAACTGAGAGGGAAAGTAGAGTGATTTCCTTCGATTTTTTTTCTCTCCGATTTTGAGAGAAAACAATTTTCCCTCGCGTCGCGTCCGCTTCTGCCTCGCGTCCAGCCATCGCCCGCCTCCCGCTTGACGTTGTCGTTGCCTCCATGCCAAGCTCGCCCACCGTCGTCGACTTCCGCCCCGCGTCTGACGCCACCACCTGCTAAGCTTGCTCACTGTCGCCTACTTCCGCCTCCGCCTGTGGCCGCTACCGAGCTCCCCCCTACCGCCGCCCCTCCCGAGCGAGCTCGGAGCTCTCGCTTGCTGCAGCCATCGCCCCTCTTGCCTACCGTCTACTTCTGCCTCGCGCCCAGCCTGCCGCTACTCCCAAGCTCTCTGTAAGAGCGCGTTGATACAGAATGTACGAGAACTTGTATGAGCACTGTGGATACGTGGAGTAAAATATTTTATTCCTCCTTGTATTTACAAAAGAATCATACAGACGAATATATAGAGTTCTATGATACACAAATGTCAATATATACAATTGATTTTCAAATCAATATTTGATTTGATTGCCGACTAGTTTTGCTTGGAAGGTAGATCACCTTTATTGGGAAACAATGGTGGTTGTTTATCTGTTGCTGAATCTACAATATCCTTGATGTGTATACGTTTGCAGTCAGCTTGATAAGGTAAGTGTTCTGGCGATGTATTCGTGCCTGAGTCAATATGTTTGATGCGTTTACACTCCCCCACAAGCTCATCGGGAGTAGCCACAACGTTGAGCTTGGTCTTTAAGTATAAAAAGCGAACGCGAGATAGAGGTTTGGTGAATATATCAGCAAGCTAATCCCGTGTGGAAATGAAGGATATATTGAGTTGTTTATCCGCGACCCGTTCCCGGACAAAATGAAAATCAATCTCAATGTGTTTCGTCCGTGCATGAAACACAGGATTGGCTGTGAGGTATGTAGCACCAATGTTGTCGCACCATAGAGTTGGAGTCAAGGTGGAAGATAAGTTAAGCTCGGAAAGGAGAGATTGGAGCCAGATGACTTCAGCTGTGGCGTTGGCAAGAGCTTTGTACTTAGCCTCGGTGCTGGAGCGTGAGACAGTAGCCTGCTTCTTAGAGGACCAGGAGATTAAGTTCGGGCCGAGAAATATGGCAAAACCGCTGGTGGAGCGCCGATCGGTGAGGGAGCCAGCCCAATCAGCGTCGCTATAAGCATGTAGCTCTCGAGAAGAGCTTCGATGAACAAGAAGGCCGTGAAGAATGGTGCCTTTTAAGTAACGGAGTATACGTTTGACATCCTCCCAATGCTGGATAGTAGGTGCATGCATGGCCTGACAGGCACGATTGACAACATAAGTAATATCGGGTCTCGTGAGAGTGGCACAATGTAAGGCTCCAACGGTGCTTCTATAGAGTGTGGCATCCTCCAGAGGAGAGGAGGAGACAAGTTTAGACTCAATAGCCAGGGGCGTCGAAATGGGCCGTGAGCCGTCCATCTTCGTGCGAGTAAGAAGATCCAGGATATATTTGCTTTGGCTGAGATGACAGCCAGATGAGTGGCCAGATAATTGAATGCCAAGAAAGTAATGGGCCGGACCAAGATCTCTGATCGCAAATTCAGTGCCAAGCGCCTGGATCAAGTCATCAATGAATGGAGAGTTATTGCCAGTTATGAGGATATCGTCAACATAGACTAGAATATAGATATTTGAGGAGGAAGTACAGCGATAGAACAGAGAGGTATCAGTTTTCAAGCCAACGAATCCTTGCTGTTGTAGCCAACCACCCAGACGATGAAACCAGGCGCGAGGGGCATAGAGGGACTTTTTAAGATGACACACATGGTGAGGAAATTGAGGATGAGCAAATCCTGGTGGTTGATCCATAAAGATAGTTTCGTCGAGATGACCATGTAAGAATGCGTTGGAGACATCCAATTGACGCAGAGTCCAGTTGGAGCTTATGGCGATGGCCAGTAGTAATCGCACGGTTGTAATTTTAACAACAGGACTAAAGGTATCTGTAAAGTCGATACCTGGAATTTGACGATAACCTTTCGCAACGAGGCGAGCCTTGTGTCGTTCAATAGAACCATCCGCATGACGCTTTAAGTGAAAAATCCATTTGCATCCGATGACATTCATAGAGGTGTGCCGCGGGACCAAGGTCCAAGTTCCATTGCGAAGGAGGGCGTCAAATTCTGACGCCATAGCTGCCCGCCAGGCTGGATCCTTGGAAGCTTGAGAGAAACAGCTGGGTTCAACTGTTGTGACTGAGTTGATAAGGATCGAAGGTAGAGGATGTTGACGCCGAAATTTCGTGTGAAGAACTATGGGATCAGAGTCCCTGTAAATATCTGCAAGAGCCCGAGTGCGTCGAGGTGGTGTAGCAGAGTCGGGAGAAGGCTCGGTCGCTAATGATGGGACAGCAGACGAGCTCGGGGAACTGGCAAGATGCGAGGAAGACGTGCAGTCATCGGCAAGGGGGTCGTTTCCAGCCTCCAGTGGATGCGGGAGGCATATATGATGATCTGGCAGTTGGGGAGTCGTGCCAACAAGACTTGGTGTGGAGGAGGTCGAGTCGAGCTGTGCGGTGGATGGACCACGATTATCAGCAGCAGGAGAGTTGTCGCCAGCCTGGACCGGAGGTGGGATGCTATAGCAGGATCGGGCATGCGTGGAGCCGTGCCAAGAAGACCGGGTAAAGTGATCGGAGATGGTGATGCGGAGGCCGAGCCGAGCTGTGTGGCTGTTGCAAAAGGAAAGGAAGTCTCATCAAAAATAACATGTCTAGAGATATATATCCGCCCAGTGGGAACATGGAGACAACGGTAGCCAAGATGCATATTACTGTAGCCAATGAAAACACACAAGTCCGAGCGAGGTTGAAGTTTGTGTTTGTTGTAAGGCCGGAGAAGAGGATAACACGCACAACCAAAGGTTCGAAGAAACTTGTAATTGGGAGCGCAATTGTAGAGTTTACCTAATGGCGTGTTATTTTGAAGAAGAGGAGTTGGAATGCGGTTGATGAGGTAGACAACAGTGGTGACGGCAGCATCCCAAAATTTGAGGGGAATTGAGGCATGATTTAGTAAGGCAAGTGCAGTTTCAATTATATGGCGATGCTTACGTTCGGCAGTGCCATTTTGTTGAGGAGTGTGTGGGCAGGAGATGCGATGAGCAATGCCAGAATTGATAAGATGCCGATGCAGTGCTTGATACTCCCCACCCCAATCGGAATGGACGTTGAGAATTTTTTTATTGAAAAAATGTTCCACGTGTTTCTGAAAATGGCAAAAAATATCTAATAGATCGGACTTGCGCTTCATGAGGAAGAGCCACGTGTACATGCTATGATGATCAATAAACGAGACATAATAGGAATAGCCAGTATTTGATAGAATAGGAGCAGGTCCCCAAATGTCAGAATAAATAATTTCCAAAGGAGCCAAAGTTTTATTGTGAGTTGGAGAAAATGGAAGCTTATGACATTTTGATTTCATACATGCATCACATAAAGTAGAAAAAGTAGAGCGATGAGTAGGAAGGCCGTAGTGGCTTGTTATTTGTCGAACAATGCAAAGGGATGGATGGCCAAGTCGGGCATGCCAAGGTGATGGACTAGCGCGTTCTCCAAGGAAGGTGGCTTTGGACGGTGATGAAATGTGATAGAGACCATGCTTAATTGTTCCTTGCAGAAGAGTGCTCCCCGTTGTGCGATCCTTTACAAAGCACTCATTAGGATGAAATTCAAAGAAGACATTGTTATCATGTGTAAATTGACGAACAGAAAGAAGGTTTTTTGTTATAGATGGTACACAAAGGACATTGCGCATGTTAAGATTGTGAGCATATGAGGGGAGTAATGTGTTTCCAACATGAGTAATATGCAAACCTGTACCATTGCCAATGTGGACTTCATCAAGACCATCATAAGGCACAGCTCCTTGTAAGGCCTGAAGGTTTGGCGTGACATGATGAGTTGCGCCTGAGTCAGGATACCACGAAGCAGATGCATGAGGAGGTAGTGACTCAATTGGATTAGGTGATGACGCAGTCATTGAGTAGGCCCGTGGATGAGATTGAAATCTTGTTTGTTGTTGAGAGAACCCCCCCAATGAAATTTGTGTCATACCTTTTGTGACATTCATGAGCATAGTGTCCAGGAGTAAAACATATTTGACATCTACCTCTTCCTCTGCCACGGGATCGTCCTCGGCCACGATTGCCGGTGTTGTGGCCTCTGCCTTGGCTGTTGGTATTATAGCTGATATTTAAGCCTCTACCTTGGCTGCTGGTATTGTCATGGCGGTTAGACGAATTGTCCTAGTGACTGGTGTTGTGGACGGAAGGAGCAAGAAAATCGGTGTGCCGCATTTGAAGAAAGCGCTCATGAGAGGAGAGCATGCCGTGAACTTCTTCTAAGGTGAGATCATCAACACGTGTAGTGATGGTAGGTATGAGATTGTCATATATAGGACCCAGCCCATTAAGAACATGCATAATCAAGTCCGCATCAGGAATCGGATTTCCAATTGCAGCTAAGCTGTTCGCAACATATTTTATCCTTTGCATATATTCATGAACAGAGTCGCTCCCCCGTTGAATCATATGTAACTGATTTTTAAGTTGTAGCACACGAGCTCTAGAATTAGATTGAAAAGCTCTAGCAAGTGCAGTCCATACCTCGTGAGCAGAGTTGAGGCCAACCACCATGGGGAAGACACTTTCGGTAAGTGTGGCGTTGATCCAGGTGAGGATGAGTTAGTTTTTGGTAATCCAGTCATGGAAACTTGGATCAGTCGGTGATGGTATGGGATCAGTGCCTTCAACAATACCAAGTAATCTATGAACTCGGAAGAGAGGAATAAACTGAGTTTTCCACAGCAAGTAGTTATCATTTGTTAATTTGAGTGGTAAGATGGGAACTCCACTAAGAGAAATAGATGAGTTCGTTGAACCAGTTGAGTGTTGTGAGGATGCAGAATTGAGTTCAGAATCCATAACAAGTATTACGTACAAAAAGGTCACCAGAATTAGCGTGCGGAAAAGAAAACTTCGAATCTCTCACCAATCGCAGATGAAGTCGTAAATAAAGGTGGACACGTAGGGCAGAGTAGGCCTCGGTGATTAATCAGAGCACCATCTCTTCCAATGCTCTCGTCAGGACTCGCTCTGATACCATGTAAGAGCGCGTTGATACAGAATGTACGAGAACTTGTATGAGCACAGTGGATACGTGGAGTAAAATATTTTATTCCTCCTTGTATTTACAAAAGAATCATACAGGCGAATATATAGAGTTCTATGATACACAAATGCCAATATATACAATTGATTTTCAAATCAATATTTGATTTGATTGCCGACTAGTTTTGCTTGGATGGTAGATCACCTTTATTGGGAAACAATGGTGGTTGTTTATCTGTTGCTGAATCTGCAATATCCTTGATGTGTATACGTTTGCAGTCAGCTTGATAAGGTAAGTGTTCTGGCGATGTATTCGTGTCTGAGTCAATATGATTGATGCATTTACAAGGGAGAGGGAAACCGCCAAGCACCAAGTTCCTTGCGTCAAGAGAGAAGGAAGAGGCTTGCGGCTAGGGTTTGGAAGGAAGAAGAAGATGCGCCACTTCTTGGTGTTGTCGCCCTTCAAGCCCTTGCTTTTGTCCCTCCTCTTGTTGTCACGCCTCTAAGGAATATGCATTATCACAAAAGGGGGCGGCTAGGGTCACTTATAAAGAGCTAGAGGCGGTTAGGGCAAGGGTTGAGATCATGACAAGTGTATGGCTTGGATGAGAAGGTTTGAGGTAAGGAAAGTCTCCAAGACTTTACCATAAACCTCATTCAACCTTTCCATAAGCTACCAAGCCTTGCCTTGTGCGCCAAGGCCTAGCCTTGCGCCCCAAGCAATGCCTTAATGCATTCACACTATCAATGGGAGAGGGCTAGGCGCATAAAGCTTCCTTAATGAAGCAAATTTGCCATCTAAACCCCATTATGCCCCTTAGGCGCCAATGGGCTTGGCTTCCTCCCCATTATACCCTTTTAGCCTATTGCCTCTTTATGACAACTTATTATTGGGCCTCATTGGATAATGAGCTAGCCCAAACTTCATTACATGGCTTGATTAAGCACTTGGATCCAATCCAATGCAACCCTAATCCAAATGTGGTCAACCATGGTCAATTTCGGGTCAACCTGCCATAAATGTTGTTTGGCTCCAATAACATCCTTCCATCTCATCAAGCCCATTGGCGCTGATGAAATCTCCAAAATAGATCCGAGTTATCCAATAACTCGATCATAAGGCTTCCCGATCAATACGAGAACTCGAGTATCAAGGTGTGCGACCCTGTAGGTCCCTCTGACGTTGGCAGTGCTGACCAAATGTCACCACAAGCAGTGAGTGGCACCTAGCAGTGCATCGCTGCTACCCAAGTCATCGGAATGGATATCGACATCGACATCCCCATCATTGCAACAAGGTACAGATGCATTACAGTCTCTTTGCCGAACTGATATCCGATTGGACAAGTGTGTCACCACTTGTTTTCACCCAATCACATGGTTATGACTAAATCAGGTTCTCACCTGGGTATGGCCATACACTTTCAGTCATAGAACTATAGAGGAGCTCCATGGATATCATACTTCCCTTAGGAAGGGGCAAATCCTGTGTCTGTCCATTGACCTTCTCATATGGGTCGTGACATGCTCAATGACAACCATTATCACCTTCCAACTACGGCGAGGTGTTAGGTTGTATCAAAGCAAGTCCCTAACCATATAGAATGGTCAATGACCTCAAGTCAAGGGATCAATGCATCTCCTGTCACTTGTGAGGATAACTCATGACACCAAGTCATAGCCTCACAGCGGGTCGGTCCAGTATATCCACCACTGATATACCCATATGTCTGTGTTAGCACCTCGTGCCTAACCAGCCCATATACTAGTCTCATAAGTACTAGAGCTGTCCCATATCCACTTAGGTACATCGACTGGGGACAATCATTTGAGCACAGATCCAATCTGTCTCCAGGGACATTATCATGTAAGTACACAATCGCAGGTGTAGACAAACAATGATAACGACAATGCCAGAAAGATATATATATGAATATCAGAGTCAAGTAGTACAAAGATGGACCAAAACTTGGTCCTAGGGCATATACACCAACAATCTCCCACTTGCACTAAGACCTAGAGGTTGAGCAACCTCAACCCCATATCTCTAGTACGACCATCATGCTTCTGCTGCGCCAAAGCCTTGGTCAGTGGGTCTGCTAGATTGCTCTCTATGTCAACTCTGCTAATCTTGACATCACCTCGATCAATGATCTCTCTGATCACGAAATCTCCTGAGTATGTGTTTGGACCTTTGATGAGATCGTGGTTCCTTAGCATGTGCAGTTCCCATTGTTGTCATAGTAGAGCTCAATGGGATCCATTGCAATTGGAACCACCTGAAGTTCAGAAAAGAACTTCCTGATCCAAACGGCTTCATTGGCTGCCTCAGAAGCAACCACATACTCAGCTTCGGTTGTAGAATTAGCTATGGTGGATTGCTTGAAGCTCTTCTAGCATACAGCACCTCCAACCATCTTAAACAAATAACCGGTCTGCGATCTGAAGTCGTGAGGATCAGACTGGAACGACTCATCAGTGAAGCCCTGCACACTGAGCTCTTCCTGTCCCCCGTAGACCATATAGAATAAATTCTTAGTCCTTTTCAGGATACTCAAGGATATTCTTTACAGCCACCCAGTGCTGCAGACCTGGATTGGATTGGTATCGGCTGGTTATGCTTACAGCATAAGCCACATCTGGTCTAGTACACAGCATTGCATACATGATTGATCCCACTGCCGAAGCATAGGGAATTCGACTCATGTTATCCCTCTCAGCCTGTGTTGTAGGACACTGGCTCTTTGAGAGAGTAAGACCATGTCTCACTGGAAGGTATCCTTTCTTGGATTGCTCCAAGTTGAACCTCTCCAGGACCTTATCAATGTGGGTACTCTGACTAAGGGCCAAGAGCCTCTTGGATCTATCCTGGTAGACCTCACGCCTAGAATGTAGGCGGCCTCCCCTAAGTCCTTCATCTCGAAACACTTCCCTAACCATGTCTTCACAGCTTGAAGACTAGGGATGTTGTTTCCGATGAGCAGTATGTCATCGACATACATGACCAAAAAAGTCACCAAGCTCCCACTGAATTTTCTGTATACACAGGCGTCATCTTCACCTTTGATAAAGCCATAATCTCTCACAGCTTCATCAAACTGAAGATTCCAACTTCGAGATGCTTGCTTTAATCCATAAATGGATTTCTTTAGCCTGCAGACCTTACTAGCATCTGCAGGATGGATGAAGCCATCAGGTTGTGTCATATACACATCCTTAGTCAGCTTCCCATTAAGGAACGCTGTCTCCATGTCCATCTGTCATATCATGATATGCAGCTATAGCAAGTAGAATCCGAATGGATTTGATCATGGCAACTAGCGAGAAGGTTTCATCATAGTCCACCCTGTGGACTTGTTTGAATCCTTTAGCCACTAGTCCACCTTTATAGATAGCTATGTTGCCATCCATGTCTGTCTTCCTCTTAAAGACCTATTTACACCCTATGGGTTTTACCCCATCAGGTAGCTCAACCAAATCCCAGACTTGGTTAGCCGACATGGAATCCATCTCCGATCTCATGGCCTCAAGCCATCTCTCGGAGTCCGGTCCACTGACCGCCTCATCATAAGTCCTGGGTTCATCCTCAATGATGAAGATCCCGTCGTGTTGGGTCGGCAGCGACCCATACCTCTCAGGTGCACGACGAATCCTCCCAGACCTACATGGGGCCTGTGTCTGAGCCTCAGGTTGCCTAGCAACCGGTGCAGGTGGCTCAAGTTCTATCTCTATGTCTTGTGGTTGCACTTGGACCTCGTCCAAGTCAAACTTCCTCCACTAACTTCTTTCATGAGAAATTCTTTCTCTAGAAAGACAACACCCCGAGCAACAAAAACTTTGTTCTCGGTGGGAACATAGAAGTAGTAACCCTTAGTCTCCTTAGGGTACCCCACAAACATACACTTATCAGATCTAGGTTCTAGCTTGCTAGAATCCTGACGTTTGACATAAGTCTTACATCCCCAGATCCTGATAAAAGTGAGATTAGGGCGTCTCCCACTCCATACCTCGTATGGAATCTTTGAGACACTCTTAGATGGAACATTATTCAGTATTAGAGAAGCTGTCTCAAGTGCATGTCCCCAGAATGAGGGAGGTAGAGTTGCATGACTCATCATAGATCGAATCATGTCCAACAAAGTTCGATTTCTCCTTTCAGACACACCATTCCATTGAGGTGTTCTAGCAGGAGTGAGTTGGGATATGATCCCACACTCTCTTAGATAGTCAAAGAACTCACCGCTCAGGTACTCTCCACCACGATCTGATCGAAGAGCCTTAATGGATCTACCAAGCTGGTTTTCTACTTCATGTCTAAACTCCTTAAATTTCTCAAAGGATTCAGACTTATGTCTCATCAGATAGACATAACCATATCTACTGAAGTCATCAGTAAACGTGATGAAGTAGTTGTACCCTCCTCTGGCTTGTTTATTGAAAAACTCACACACATCAGTATGTATGAGATCTAATAAACCTCCTGCCCTCTCACCAGTCTTGGTGAAGGGCGCTTTTGTCATTTTCCCTAATAAACAAGTCTCACATGTATCAAGTTCCTCCAAGGAACTCGAATCTAACAACCCATTTGCATGGAGTTATCGAATGTGAGTCTTGTTTATATGGGCTAATCGACAATGCCGTAGGAAAGCACCAACTGAACCGCTCAGTTTGGTCCTTTTATTATTTATGTTACAAATAGAGCTATCCATGTCCAAGACATGCGGACCATTGCACAAAGTACCCTTCCCATAAAACATGTTTGCAAAAGAAAAAGAACATAAGTTCTCTTTTATTTCAAACTTAAATCCTTTCTTTGCCAAGCAAGGAGTGGATACAATGTTTTGGTAAGGGAAGGTACATAATAGCAATTGTCTAGCTTTAACTAAAGTCCAGAAGGCAGGGAGAGAAACTTCTACAGCAACAGCAGCAACTTGTGCCCTGTTACCTATCCGTAGGTCAATCTCTCTAGGCCTTACCGATCTACCCTTTCTGAGCCTTTGCATATTTGTACAAATACGAGCTCCACATGCGGTATCCAATACCCATGTCGTAGGAGTAGAAATGTTGACTTCGGTAACATAAATACCTGAGCATGAAGACAAGGCCTTGCCTTTCTTCTCCTCATTCTGAAGTTGCAACATATCCTTCAACATGTGAGGTGGCCCTCCACATGAATAGCACTTATTATTCCTGATCATATCCATCTTTAATTTCAGTTCCTTGGTCAAGCCTTTCGGCTCAACACACTGAATATCAACTTTAGGAGGATTGAGCTCAACCAATTCATCAAAGAGCTGCCTTAGATTAAAATAATCTCAGAGGCACTCTTCGATTCATATCACCCTCTAAATTCAGGTGACATGTTGGTTAGCAACCTCCAAAGTATCAACCTGATGCTTATCATAAGCATCCCTCTCAGCCGCTGAGGCCGAGCATGGAAGTGGCTCAGGAAAAGGACGCTCAAGGACATAAAGCTTCCTTTCGAGCTTGAGCACGATTCTCAAGTTCATATACCAATCCAGTAAGTTGGATCCACCCAACTTATCCCTTTCCAGGGTAGATCGCAGTGACCAACTGCTATTGTTCATAGCCATTGTTCTACAACAACCAAGAAACAGCAGATTAGTACTACTTCGAGTCATTTAAACTGGGCTTGTTTTAAATGACCATGGCTCCCACTATTTTTAATCGAATTGACAACCCACAAAGTCAATCGAGAAATCCAAGATTTCCTAGTGAGATGAGATCCTTATTCCACACAGGGCTTCGCGTCCCACGAGGGTGGGATGAGATGAACAAAGTGACCCATGTTTCCTAAGGTGGGCGCGCCGGCCGATTGCTCCAAGCAACTCCCCTTATTGAGACAGTCCAGGCATTTCATGTCTAGCGAGGGCTGGATACAGCATGAAACCCTAACCTCTCAACGATGCCTCTAGAGTTTCATCATGTGCCTAGCACACATGAAAATCTAGTCACGTCCATTCCTAACCGTTATGCCCAGGGCCAACGAGTTTCCTTGCGAAGGCACGCCCAGGTTAAAACTGGACTGGGGAAACCATTGTCACCACGCACTTTCTAAAGATAAGTGGGTGTGTCCCACGAGGGTGGGAAACAATTCACAACTCTACTGATCTATAGCTTAGTGAGGGCTACGCGTTAGAAGGCTACTAGACTTGATATTTTAATTGAGGGTTTTTGTTTAAGGTCTCATCATCTCAGTTTTATCTTATGTCTATCACTACAGGCATGCAATCCTATGGTGATAACATAACGATAAACATTACAGGCATGCTTCTGCAGATAATAATAAAAGCAGTAAAGAATGATGTGATCATATCCTATTCAAGATATTGAACCAACCGATGCCATGAAAGAGGTTCAACTCTTGTCCTAGAACTCAAGCCCCAAAAACTAGACCTAGCCTAGCCGACCTCTAGCTTGAACTTCAAGGTTGGCTCCAAGGTCCTTCTCTCATGGTTTAGCTCTCAAACCTTAAGGGTAGACCCCAAAGGTTCGGTCAATGCCATGGTCTTCCTCCAAGGAAGGTGCGCCACCATGCAAGGAGCCAAGTTAGCTAGCTCTCAAACCCAAGGGTTCGGCCATGCCTAACTTGCGCCACTAAGCAAGCTTGCGTCTCTTCCTTTGATGCTTGTTGCGCCACCATCCAAGGTGCGCAAGCTTCATGCATGCGCCAAGCTCCAAGTACATGCGCACCCTAATCTTCTTTTTAGTTAAAAGAAAAGAGAAAAGCGGCACGCAGGCCTCACAAGGATACATCACAGGCATGCAAAGGGGGGCTTGACTAATGATCACAACATCATGCACAATCAAGGTATTTACTCATGCAATTTTACATGCTCATGAAAAACATAAAATCTGAAATTTTACTTTTTCATAAAACTAGTCTTTTTTTCCTCATCTTCTTCTCACAAATCTTTTGGTTAATTGCGATTTATTTTTCATGATGATTTCAGAGATCCTTTCAGCTGGCAATTTTGTCAGATCAAGAGAGTTGGCCAGTCCGAAGACACAATGCCCGTCCTACTTGACAAAATTACGTGCGCCTTTGATATTTAAATCAAACAAGAAAAATAGTCCAAAAATCCAAAAGAGATTGAGAGGATGATAGAAACAAGAAACCCTAATTTTTTCCTACTTAGAAAAAATCGTTTGTCATGCATTATGCTATTGACAAAAATAGAGATATGACATGTGAGCATGAAAGAAAAACGTAAAATATCGTTCGAGTCTTGCAAGTCCCTCTGATACCACTGTTGGGAAACCCCGGGGATATTTTACAATTTTCAGATATAGAGATTACAAAATACATTGCACAACGGAAGCAATATCCCCGAAACAGGCCGGTCCCAAAAATCCAGTGAAGATCGCAAGCAAGAGAGTCGACACGATGAGTTAGGAAATACCTTAGAGCAAGATGAGGTCGATGTCGTGATAGGCGCCCAAGCGTGCGCCCTCTGCAGTCTCACACACACAGACGCCTCGAGTCCTCTTCTTCCATGCCCGGTGCTAGCCTCGGGAAGAAGATCTAAGCCTTGTGCTCCTTCTTCAAAATATGCGCCACCTCCAAGGTAGATGCGCCAAAGATGAAGAAAGATGAGGGAGAGGGAAACCGCCAAGCACCAAGTTCCTTGCGTCAAGAGAGAAGGAAGAGGCTTGCGGCTAGGGTTTGGAAGGAAGAAGAAGATGCGCCACTTCTTGGTGTTGTCGCCCTTCAAGCCCTTGCTTTTGCCCCTCCTCTTGTTGTCACGCCTGTAAGGAATATGCATTATCACAAAAGGGGGCGGCTAGGGTCACTTATAAAGAGCTAGAGGCGGTTAGGGCAAGGGTTGAGATCATGACAAGTGTATGGCTTGGATGAAAAGGTTTGAGGTAAGGAAAGTCTCCAAGACTTTACCATAAACCTCATTCAACCTTTCCATAAGCTACCAAGCCTTGCCTTGTGCGCCAAGGCCTAGCCTTGCCTTGTGCGCCAAGGCCTAGCCTTGCGCCCCAAGCAATGCCTTAATGCATTCACACTATCAATGGGAGAGGGCTAGGCGCATAAAACTTCCTTAATGAAGCAAATTTGCCAACTAAACCCCATTATGCCCCTTAGGCGCCAATGGGCTTGGCTTCCTCCCCATTATACCCTTTTAGCCTATTGCCTCTTCATGACAACTTATTATTGGGCCTCATTGGATAATGAGCTAGCCCAAACTTCATTACATGGCTTGATTAAGCACTTGGATCCAATCCAATGCAACCCTAATCCAAATGTGGCCAACCATGGTCAATTTCGGGTCAACCTGCCATAAATGTTGTTTGGCTCCAATAACATCCTTCCATCTCATCAAGCCCATTAGCGCTGATGAAATCTCCAAAATAGATCCGAGTTATCCAATAACTCGATCATAAGGCTTCCCGATCAATACGAGAACTCGAGTATCAAGGTGTGCGACCCTATAGGTCCCTCTGACGTTGGCAGTGCTGACCAAATGTCTCCACAAGCAGTGAGTGGCACCTAGCAGTGCATCGCTGCTACCCAAGTCATCGGAATGGATATCGACATCGACATCCCCATCATTGCAACAAGGTACAGATGCATTACAGTCTCTTTGCCGTACTGATATCCGATTGGACAAGTGTGTCACCACTTGTTTTCACCCAATCACATGGTTATGACTAAATCAGGTTCTCACCTGGGTATGGCCATACACTTTCAGTCATAGAACCATAGAGGAGCTCCATGGATATCATACTTCCCTTAGGAAGGGGCAAATCCTGTGTCTGTCCATTAACCTTCTCATATGGGTCGTGACATGGTCAATGACAACCGTTATTACCTCCCAACTACGGCGAGATGTTAGGTTGTATCAAAGCAAGTTCCTAACCATATAGAATGGTTAATGACCTCAAGTCAAGGGATCAATGCATCTCCTGTCACTTGTGAGGATAACTCATGACACCAAGTCATAGCCTCACAGCGGATCGGTCCAGTATATCCACCACTGATATACCCATATGTCTGCGTTAGCACCTCGTACCTAACCAGCCCATATACTAGTCTCACAAGTACCAGAGCTGTCCCATATCCACTCTGGTACATCGACTGGGGACAATCATTTGAGCACAGATCCAATCTGTCTCCAGGGACATTATCATGTAAGTACACAATCGCAGGTGTAGACAAACAATGATAACGACAATGCCAGAAAGATATATATATGAATATCATAGTCAAGTAGTACAAAGATGGACCAAAACTAGGTCCTAGAGCATATACACCAACAATCGAGCTCCCGCATACCGCTACCCCTCTTGAGCTCCCGAGCTCCTGCCTGCTGCTGCCTCTCCGCGCCCATCTCTCGCCTGCCACCTGCCGCTGTGCCCTCGCCGCCTCACTCCTCTCGGCTTCCACCTGCTGTCGTGCCCTCGCCGCCTCATGCCTCATGCCTCTTGCCGCTTGCTCACCCGCCTTCTGTCGTGCCCTTGCCGCCTGCTCACCCGCCTGCTGCCGATCTGCCCGCCACTCTACCAGCATGCCGAGCTCGCCCACCTCTTGCCGTCGCTCGCCCTCACCGCTGTCCTACCCGTCTGGTCCCGCTCGCGCTCCTTCGTTTCCGATGCCTCCATAACACTCACCCTAGCCGCCGACGCCCTCCAGCACATTTGCCCTCGCCGCCTAGAGCCTCCAGCCGGACTCGCCCTCGCTGCCGAGCGCGGTTGCTTCGTCAGCCGCTGCTTTTTCTTTTTTATTTTTATTTTTTTTGTTTTCTTTTCCTTCTAAAGAAACAAGCTACATCCCCTACTATTCCTTTCCTTTTCCTCATCTTTCCTTTCCTTCTATTTATTTTTACCCCTCTAGTTTTCTTTCTTTATTTTTACCCCTTTCCTCATTTTTTTTGTTTTCTTTTCCTTCTAAAGAAACAAGCTACATCCCCTACTATTCCTTTCCTTTTCCTCATCTTTCCTTTCCTTCTATTTATTTTTACCCCTCTAGTTTTCTTTCTCTCTAGAAAACAGAGCCTTAGTATTTGGGATCTGCGCATATACGAATCTAAACACAAGTTAAAAAATATATGTATGGTGGATGGTGTGGTGGCACCGCATGGAACATTTATTCGCTAAGTATTAATGTATTATCACAGGATCAGTCGGGAAAGAGATGTGAATAATCGAAGAAAATAGGCGTTTTCCGCCTAAGGAGTGAATCTTTTTAAGATTTCGAGACTGACCCTACACAAACTCGGAAAACAGTCGAGTCAATCAAATAAAGGTCTATGAGTATGAAAGTGGAATTGAGATGAATTAGAAGGTCTAGGTAATCATCAATTTTCTAGTGCATTTTGAGAGACCCATTTTTAAATAGTACAAGTCGAGGATATTCATTTGGATTCTTATCTTCTTATAATCTTGATCGTCCATCCGCGTGTTACTGTAACACACCACTTTCATTCTTCGTATCCGCGTTCGAACAACGCGAAGCTCTGCGAAACCTTTCCCCGGCGATCCGACGCTCGCTCCTCTTTCTTATTTTCTCGCGATCGCTTGCCTCTCCTCGATTCTTCGAGGCTACCCAAGTCGATGTGCTGCGCTCATAGATACGGTGCGCGACTCCACTGGCTTCTTGATAGGGGCTCCAGATCCGGCCAAGGACCGAGATCGTTTCTTCTTGAACCACCGTGTCGTAGACATGATCGGACTCGTCTCGAGATCCATCGAATCGCCAGCAAGCCAGCTCAGAACCGTCTAGTCACCTTGATCGCCTCTTCTACAGCCACCGAGTCCGCGACATGGTCGATCTCATCTCAGGGACCACCGGTTACCTTGTGATCCTTTATTTTCTCCCCTTCGATGTTGTCTACATAGATCCTCATATTGTTATTGCGTTCGTCAGCTGATTGATTTCAAATACAGACCACAATACGAGGAAATGAGATTGTTAGGTTTTGGAGAGTAGGCAACGAGCTACATTACCTTCTCCAGCACTTTCTTGTTTCAGTAAGGTTGATGTTCTGTGAAACCCTAGAATCTAGAAATAATTGAAGTTGTTACTACGCAAAAGAAATAAGACAATTGCTTCATGTAGGTCTTGCCCATTTCATTTGTAGATAAAGGTTGATTTGATCTGAAACAAGGAATTTTAAATCCATAACCCACTTAGTTCACGTAGTAGTTGATTAGTTGGAGATTACTTTTATGCGAAGGAGATACATATATTAACATGTTTGTTATTGAGATAAAGGAATTTGTTAGCACTGGTTGCCTTAAACAATAGCTTTTGTAGTTTTCAATTTTGCCTAAACCACAGGAGCTATGTGGTTAATATGACTTAGGATTTATAATTCTTTAAGTGGTTCCAAATCTAACATAGTAGGAGCTTCCATAGGGATAATGTAACTTGGAGAAATTGACAACAAGCTAGAAAAAAGACTTTGGTAATAAATCAGGTGATTTTTCTAGAAGGATCAACTATCTAGGTTGATGTGGAAGGATTTGGACGAATGAGTAAGGAGAAGAAGAGCCTTATTGCCATTATGGCCCATCTATCACCTTATAGGAGAAGTGCCGCCATCGGGTATGTGACAAGAGTTTGTCGGGGAAAGCTTATGATCCATAGAGATAGCCAAAGCTTCATGTCATCTTAATAGTAGATTAGAGAGAGATTGCCAACTTGCAAACATCATCTAAGGTCTATAAATCAACAGGACCCTCCATGCATTATTTTTGTATTTCATATGTTATGGATATAATTAAATCATCAAGTGTGTGAGCAGGTTAGTTCTAGCTTAATGTTTAGCATTATTTATGTTTTAATATAATTTAGTAATATGTGGATTCTTTTATAAAAAAAATAAAATAATATTTAATA
Source organism: Costus lasius (assembly GCA_027563935.2). Classification (NCBI taxonomy): domain Eukaryota; kingdom Viridiplantae; phylum Streptophyta; class Magnoliopsida; order Zingiberales; family Costaceae; genus Costus; species Costus lasius. Next base: position 141,291,565 of record CM050446.2, read on the forward strand.
ATAACCAGTAACCTATGTAATTCATTAGAAATTTAAAATTATTAATAAAATGGCGAATAATTTCAAAAAGGGAGATAAAATGTAGGATTTTCTTAGGAACACACATTTAATAAATAACTGTTAATTGTAATAATCTAGTAATATTTATAAATTAAACTATGAAAAAGGTTGTAGAATCATTTAAAATATGTTTTAAGAGGTTGTGAATTTGTAGTTCTGTTCTTCATTTTGTTTATATTGTTTTGTCTCCATTTGATGTACACCTACCAAGATATAATTATATTTTCAGTCTAAGTAAGAAAGATGTGTATACTTGCATAATTTCAATTTTTAATGCTTTTGCTCTTGCCATTTTAGGACTTCTGGATTATTTGGCCAAGGAAAATAAAAATCACTAGAAACTTTTGGTTTTCTCCTTTTCTGGTGACACTGTTAAGATGGAACCTCCAAGAGACAAACCTATATACAAACAAGATCCAAGAAAATGAACAAATGTGATTTCCTTTTTTTCAAGTACTAAATGAGTAAATGTTGTGTATCTAAATGCCAAAAATCTAACACCATTAGTTGTTACTGTTTCTCTAGAGGATTGGACACTAATCTGATTTAATTTTCTCTCGAAGCATTTCTTGCTTCAGGCTATATATATGTTAAAGAAAACTATTTTAGAATTTATATTTGAAGCTAATTCTCGAAAAGTAAAAATGGAGATAAGACTTCGAGAAAGCACAGAATACTGTAGACATGGACTAGAGGGGGTGCCATTTCTTACACAATTTCCCTCCCTTGTATGTATGGATATGGATCTAACAATGACATCAACGAAGAAGGATGGTGGTGTTGCTGTAATTGTGATCCACTATTTAAATGTAGGGCTAGGAAGGTGAAGAAATTGGAGCCACCCAAATCATTACATTTGGTTTTCACCATCAAAATCCTTGAAAGTATATATCCGTTAATGTATTGTACCTTAATTGATGCACTTGCCTCAAGCAATTTATATAGTTAACACCTGGAATTTACTGAGTTTAGTTTTTTTCTCATTTTTCCTCAAGCCCTCAAAGGATTGCTAGTTGTACTATCTACCATTACTTATTATGTAAGCATAGTATGCTAGTCTCCGTGCCTAAATTAATGCTATCTACAGTGTCTCCCATTTCTCATACTAGGAAATGTGAATTAGGCAATTTGATTTTTGTATTCAACCTTGATAGTAATTCTTCTATATATATGACTAATATCTAGTATTGATAATGAATAGTAGCCTAGCTGTTTTCCTTTATTGTATTTCACAATGTATAACAATCTTATGTCACAAATCAACACGCAAATCCAAACTTGTTAGCATTGCCAGTAGCAATGTTGGTGGAGATGCAGCAAGATTCCCAATATCTAACTTTCCTTATATCGTTATGTAGTTTTCTCTCACATTTATATGTAATTCAAGATATCTCAATCTTTTTGCAAATGGTATGAATGACATGTCTAAGCACCGGGAATTTGAGTATGCCGCTTGGATTTTTTTTTTATGGTTTTCTTATGGCTTCTATGTCCAATGCCTAACTTTCCTTGTGTAGTTATGTGGTCTTCTTTGTCACATTTATATGTACTGCACTATATCTCAACCTTGTGCAAGTGGTATCGTTGACATGTCTGGGCATCAGGGTTTGAGTATGCCCACGGTATTTTATTATGGTTTTCTTATGGCCTCTATGGTAAGATCAAGTCTTACCTTTAGACGGGGATTGGTTGGATATTTGTATTGCTTGTATATACGTATGTCAAAAATGCAGTACCATGAGTTTTGGCGGCTAGATTTGTGTATTTACATGGGTTTCTATCTTTATTCCAGACATCTTTATTATTAGCCTTTGTGCTATATGTATATGTGCCACTGCAATAGGGGCACGGTGCCAAAGTCCTACGGTGCGCTCATATCTTCGGTGGCTGGGGATGTTGAGAAAGGACGAACGCAATAAGTCACCCAGTGATGGGATTTTGTCCAGGTGTGTTGTTAGGTATAGGGTACGCATCAGTGTAGGTGTTGTGACATATGAGTTGCTTAGTAGCAATCATGGCTTTGAGTGCATGCATAAGGGTTAACAACTATGGCCCCGTTTGGCACTGGAGTGCTTCTTACTGCACTAGGGCGGCCAGTAGAAGCTGGCACTGCACGCCCGTTTGGTGCACCTATTGTGCTGCAGAATAGTGAAAATCTGGAAGCAACTTTCTACTATTCATTAAAGCATGTTTTATGCTGCTTTTACCATTGTCTATTGTAGCTGCTGAGCTATGGTAGCACATATATATATATATAATAGAATTTTAGAATTGGAAGTTGTCCGAAGAGAAATATATTAATATATTAATATATATAATTTTAAATTAATTAGTTTTAAAAAATAATTAATAAGTTTAAATCATAATTAATTATTAAGTATTAATCTTATAAAAATTAATAGTTTTATAAAACTAATTGTTTTAAATTTAAAAATAAAAAATAAAATTTATTTAATTATAAAAATATATATTATATACATACAATTAATTAACTTTAATATATTTTGCTAATTATATTATATATTATAATTAAATTAATTAAATTTTATTAATTAATTGAATAAATATATATTTTATTGAATAATTTTAATAATTTAATTATTTTTTAAAATTTAAATTTTATTTATGTATAAAAAATGTGTACACTCACATGTGTCACTATTATTTAATTATAATATTTAAAACATAAAATAACACTAAAATGAAAATAACAGTAGAACCTGCAAAGGTTCTATAGTCACAATGTAGTTACTACAGCATAACAGAACTAAACTGGCCCTATGTATGTAAGAGCACAAGAGCACACTATTGCATAGGAGCGGACCTAACATGCAGGATGTCATGAACATAGTGGAACGAAGACTCTAGCTGAATTGCATGAAAGACATGGAACATTGGGGTTTACTTAGGCAGATGTTGGTGAAGCTAGGAGCAAGCACTAGATTATACATGCATACAAATAAATGTGTATAAATATACATACATATACATCTATATATATGTACATATACATCTATATATATATACATACACACAAACACCCATATATGTATATGTACATAGAAACATATGTTTTAAATCTAGTTTTCTATACATTAAAGTTCATGCTCATACATACATACAAATATATGTGTATGTACATGAAGCTTGATGTATGACAAACTAGATTACATATATACGTATACATATATACATACATATATACATATATACATACATACATACATATATACATATATACATACATATATACATATATACATACATATATACATATATACATACATATATACATATATACATACATATATACATATATACATACATATATACATATATATATATACATATGTATGTATATATATGTATATACATATATATTTATATATATGTACATATATATGTATGTATATATATGTATATATAGATGTGTGTGTATATACATACATATATATATACACAGACCCACATATGTATATGTATATAGAAATATATGTTTTAAATCTAATTTTTTATATATCAAAGTTCATGTTTACACATCCATACAAATATGTGTATGTACATGAAGTTTAATTTATAACAAACTAGATTACATATATGTACACACAAACACATGTATGCATATATATATTATTTGTCCATGTATATGTATATATATATACACGTATACTTATACACATATATGTAAGTACTTATACTCACAAACAGATATACATACATATATGTAGATATATACATACATACATACATATTTGTATATATATATATATATACATATGTATATATTATATGTATATAAGTATACATATATTCAAACACCCATGTATGTATATGTATATAGAAACATGTTTTAAATCTAGTTTTTTATACATTAAAGTTCATGTTTACACATCCGTACAAATATGTGTATATATATATATATATATAACAAAGTACATTATATGGTAAATTTAGAATTAATGTATCCCTATCTAAATTGAATATAATTTATTTATGTGTCTGTCTTTATATGTGTATGTGTGTGTATATATACACATATATACACATATATATACACATATATACACATATATATACACATATATACACATATATACACATATATATACACATATATATACATATATGTATATACGTGTGTGTGGCAAATTTAGAATTAATGTATCCCTATCTAGATTGACTTCAGTTCCCCTCAATTCTTTGTGATATCCCTATCTAGATTGACTTCAGTTCCCCTGTATGTATGTATGTATGTATCATTTTGTGGTAAATTTAGAATTAATGTATCCCTATCTAGATTGACTTCAGTTCCCCTCAATTCTTTGTGATTCTTGAATATAATGTATATGTATGTTTGTATTTATATATATTAATGTGTTGATATATATATATACATGTGTATACATATACATGTACATGTATACATATATATACTATGTTTGTATGACTCACATTTTGTGGTAAATTTTGAATTAATGTAGCCCTCTATCTAAATTGACTTCAGATAAGATCCCTCTATAACCTTTCTTGATTAATGCTATGAGTTTCTTTTGCTATTAGTTCTAGGATGAGATGAGTCAAGATTTAGGCTAGTCAGGCAAGTCTGTTCCACTCTCTTTTTATTCATTCTAATTCATATGGTGTTAAACTTCTTTCATATCTGGTTTTTTTTACAGGGGAGTCGACATCTTATAGAACCATTTATCTACTATTGTTTTGCCAAGCAGGTGTTTGACTTAATATATCTATATGTATGTGTATATATTCATTTGCATATCTATGTATGTACATGATGTTTGATGTATGGTACACTAGATTATAGGAAATGTTTCTATATACATATTCACATACATGTGTGTATGTACATTCTAGGCATTATAATTCAAAGTTGTCATTGAAGAAATGACTCATATTTTGTGGTCAATTTAGATAGAGATACAGTTTCACCTCAATTCTTGAATACAAAGGTCCCTCTATATATGTACATATAATAGTCGTTAAGATAGTGACTCACATAAAGTAAATTTAGAATTAATGTATCCCTCTATCAAAATTGACTTCAGTTTTACCTCAATTCTTTCCTGCACATATATGTTTATATTTTCGTGTGGGTATATATATAGTATATATGTATTTATTTATTTACATATTTTTATGTATGACTCACATTTTATATCGTAAATTTTGAATTGATGTATCCCTATATAAATTGCGTTTGGTTAAGATCCCCCTATAACCTTTCTTCATTAATGCTGAGTTAAGATTTAGATTAATCTGGCACTGTACCACTTTCTTTTGATGCTTTCTAATTTTTCTTTGGTTGAAGTGTGATAGCGTATGGTGTTTAACTTCTTTCATATCAGGTTTTTTTACAGGGGTTTCTACATCTTACAGAACCATCTACCTACTGCTGTTTTGCCAAAGCACGTTTTTGACTTAATATATGCTCCTTAGAACTCTCTTTATCTGCTTTCTTATGAACGGAGCGATGGCATAAGACGATTCTGCGGCCATGGAATAGCTGATTCTTTGTTTATACCGTTGTTTCTTCCTTGTGATGCAATGTGTGATGTCAAATGGCAAAACGGTTATTACTCTGAGGTTAAACGGTTCACGAAAGCTGTTTTTTTCTAGTTGAGCAGCCCTTTCGAGGCCCCAACGTTCAACCGCCGACGGCGCATTTAAGTGCTCGAGGCTCATTATCAAAATTGATCCCCATTCAATGGCATCTATTTAATCAAGGCCCAATAACACGGACAAATAATGCCGATTCGTCCAACTCATAACGCCTATGTTTATGAAGGCCCACTAACATAACAGAATTTTTACTATTTTACATCTCCATAGTAGTCTTACTGTGGATGGGTCGATTCCAACCCATCTCAAAGTGGGTCATGAGTTTAATAAAATGTGGGTTGAGAACAGCTCATTTATGAAGTCGGGCAGAAGCCATTCTAAAACATACTGGTCTTTCCTGGCCCATCATAGTTGAATTGATTTGGGTGTCATAATAGGCGCTTTCGGGCCCATTTATAAACCAAATGGGCTTGGCTTGTTAAGGCCCATTTGGAAACGAATGGACATTTTTAGGCCTATTTATAAACCTAATGGACTTATTAATAAACCCATTTAGAAATAAGTGGGCCTATTTAATCTCATTTACGAAATAATTGGATCTATTCATAAAATAAACAAGCCCATCATCATGTAAACTCCTCACACCACTTTAGAGCCCATCACACCACTTTAGAGCCCATTAGCCGGATCGTTTGATGCCCCCTGTAGTGGAAAGCCAGGTACCCAGCACATGGTCAAAAATCTGGATCAATAAATTTGACTCAAAAAATATTTTTTTAAAAAAAATATAATACTCCTTATAAATTTTTCAATGGTATCAATATTAAAATATTTTAAATTACATATACATATAAAATACCCTATACAAATTTACATATAAGATAAAAAATTTTTATAATATAAAAAAATTTAATTTTTGTATAGAATATTTTATATGTATACGTAAACTAAAATATCTCAATATTAATACTATTAGAAAGCTTACAAAAAATGCTACATTTCTAAAAAAAAAAATTTAAAAATATTTTTTAGATCAAATTTATCGACCTAGATTTTCAGCCCTGTGCTGAGTACCCAGCTTAGGTCATTTCTTCCCCTGTAGGGCCGTCAGGAAGTCCCATGGATTGAGCGGTCAGGAGTCGTTAGATTTTGCCGTCCGAATCTCTTATTTAGAGTTATTTCCTTTATAAGGCTGTAAATAAAACAGTAGCTTTTTTTTATTGACGGACCAATCCGCTAGAAGCCCTTATTTAGCGTAATTTAACGTCATAAGGCGCATTAAGGCCCAATCAAATCGTAATTCTTGTTTAAGGCATTCTATTAAAAACAGAGACCTATTTAATGTTAAATGGCAACGGCACATTGTTAAACGACCCCTTTATAAATCTTAAAACTCAAATTTTTGCTCGTCAATGTTAAGTTTAATGCAGACACTTCATACCGTTCGTTTTTCTACACAGTCCAGTAGAAAAAGGCAAAACAACCAAGTGCACGTTAGTCCTGCAAGATGCACAGGAAATAATTTGTGGATCTTCAGTATACAATAAATATGCATAATATATCAAAATGCATTTTGTAATGATTCACCTATTCAGCAAAAAGTTAAGAAAACAAAATCTGACTACTTTCATTTTTGCTCCTTTTATCGGAACAAAATACAACTGCTCAAGTCAAAAAAAATAGAACAATACCAACGTAAACCAATTCTCCTAGGTTATATTCCATGATTTCACTAGTAAAATCATTGTTTTAGTTCCATGATTTCACTAGTAAAATCATTGGGGTTTTTAGGGTTAAGAATATAATTAGAGAACAGATTTCATGCAAGTGAAATCCCTGTGGTCACTTCACACAAGAAAGGCACAATAAGAGAGTAGAGAGAAGGGGAAAGATAAAACCTACTTTTCAAGGTGCCAATCAATTTCATTTATCAAAGTTACCTATTACAATGTTGAAGGATGTAAGCTAGGTGACAGCTACCATCGCTATTCGCTATGAAAGATATGAGCAAGACGTATGCAACTAGGTTGCTGCACTGAGCAAACTTGTCACCCAATGTCACTGTGGAGCTTTGACAGAAGTGTTGAATGTGGCTTTAGAAGCGGGAAACTAAAAGTAGCGGGCTAGCAAAGACAAGAACGATGCATAGGTTGACTACGTTGAATGAAGATAGAAGATAGACAAAAGTAGGGTAACAAAGGCACAAGCTATTATGAGATCAAAAGAGGATTCTCTTGTTGTTGGTCAAGACCACACAATAAAAAGAGAAAGAAGAAGAGTGTGTTGTTATCAAGTGACAAGATGAATGTGAGAGAGATCATTGTTGTATGATAGTTTCTACAAGGTTAACATTGATAGGGAGGTGAAGAGTTACTTGAAGACTGAGGTACCACAATGGAAGTAGACATGGTTGAGAATACATTAGGTTGTTGTGATAGTTGATCATGGTAGTGGGACATGGAATATGGGGATGGATGTGTGAAAACCTAGCATGGCCAGGGAATAGAAGCCATGTGTATCGATGAAGAGTCGCAGATGTGAACTTGGTTACAAAGAGAAGGGCGCGCGAGTGAGTAGTGAGGTTCAACCAAGAGGGAATATGTTTAAAGGGAGGAGGGGAAATGTTCCTCTTTTGGCATTACAAACACATTCTTACTATTGCATAGCATGCACCCTCTTGGGTATGCACAGGCGTCTATCAACTACTTGAATGGTAAGTATATTTTGTCATACAGACAAACAATAGTATTTCTTTTGTACAGTGTGCATCTCTTGTCTACTATTTGTGATAAATAAAGCTGCATCGACTATGGCAGCATGAGCATCACCATCATATCATCTATTTATCATGATTTTCACCATATATGTCCTTACCTAGTTATGTTTATCTATCACCACAAAGGAGTGTTTATGTTTTTTACTTTGTGAAGTGGACACTTCTCATCGTCCATAAGCTAATAGGATGTTTTAGAATATATGGAAGCAAGCAAACATAGAAAACTGTGTTCTCATGGTCAGAGATAATGGACGGATTAAGCTAGACAAAGAGCAACAAGGATGACCAGCAGTAGGTGACACCTGTTAATAATATGTATGTGGTTCAGTCCTAAGCTTTGCAACCCAATGTTGATGAATGATCAATGGAATTAGTGAGAAGCAACGGTCAAGTCTACATAGGTGACTCTGCAGGTATATACAATCCCTTCCCTCGTCCAATATTGTTGTCAAGGAGCTCAACAATTAATCAACTATAATTAACAACAAAAACAATGACAAAACAGTCAATGATGGAATTCATAATTTTTTTGAGTTGACGTTCAAGGAAACAAAGAGCGAAAAGGTGGAAGAAGTTTGTTGGGAGTGGGTGGGGCTGGTCGGAAGCATGGCAATAGAGTTTGTGTATTGAGATGTTAGTGTTGGCATGGAGCTGATGTGGAACAATGAACGAAGGCAACAATGTGATTTGCTTAGAAGCGAGAAGATGAGGGGGTGCTTTGACTCCATTATCAATTAATGCAAGAAACTGGAAGCTGAGGCTATGTTCGGTTGGGTGGAATCCATCGTGGAAAGGATGGAAAGTGCAATGAATCTGGATGATTGCACTTTTCATCCCCTTTCCACGATGGATTCCACCCAACCGAACATAGCCTAAAAGAAAAGATAATAGTACAGGAGAAGAGCACAATAGTTAGAGAAGGAATAAATATACAAGAAAAACAATCAAATATTCGCTCATTAAATTTGCCATTACAACAGAATAAACTTATTTAATAAGCTTTTAAAAACAACCCTAAATAATATGAACCACAAATAATTAAATAATTAACATTCCTATTAATTACTAGTACAACACAATAATGTACATGCATGAATACTCCTTGTTATTAACCAATAAATGCAAAAAAAAGTGTACATCTAATTAAATTATGTCAATAAGCACGAAGTAGAATGTATATTCTCAATGTACAGTAAAATAATATAATAAGTTTTATCAGTTGAAATGGATTTGATATGTTTTACTTTGCAAGAGGAATACAATACATTTGGAAAGAAACGACTTCATGCACCAACTAAGTTTGCTTCAGATGATCAGGCTTACATATAGTTCAGTTAGCCTTTAAATGTCTTTAGAAAACTAAAATTTTGTTGTAAAACCAGCATAGAATATACTCCAAGCCAAACATAGAAAACAAAGTTGCATTAGATGATCAAGCTTGCCTACAGTTCCATTCGCCTTCAAATAAATTTTTATTTTAGCTTCTCACCTAAATACTAGTGATTAGTAATTAGTCGGGAATATTTTTTGCTCATTTGCAAAACCCTCACAAAATCCCAAACAATTTCTATCTTCTGTTTATTATTACTGACCCACGCTTCCCTTTTCTCATTTGCTTACCTTCATACTATAGCACTGCTAGATTCGCCCTTTGAATGAGCAGATTGTTAAGACTTCAACCAACAGCAACCACCGATATACTACACCAAAAGTTTCAAAATTAATAATTCCTCGCGCAGCATCCAAAATTTCTTTTTTCACGCTAATTAAACAATTAAGAATTTCGATCAGATCCTTTGCTTAAGGGAGTGACAACAATATATTCCCCAGCTTTGCATCTCCATAATCCCTAGATCTAGGGCTCACACGAGAGCTTCTTTCCTCCTGCATCCGCACCCCAAAACTTCGTCTCTGATCAATCCCTTGACCATCTGTTACAAAGAAAATATGCAACCTAAAGAAATCTTGAAATCTAAGTCACAGACGCCTCAGCTAAGCATACCCTACCGACAACATTGAAGAGACGCTGGCTTGACATAACCTCCTAAATTAATAGTTCTTCCTCCAAACCCTAGAAAACACAAACGACTGTCCAACAAATGCTTGAAAGTGCAAAGAGATCCACCTCGACTAAGCCTTGTAAACCCAAGAAGCCCAAGTGTTTCAGATCAAGAACACAAAAACGAGCAATCCAACAAGCACAGGTCAACAAGCAAAGAGATCAAGAAAACCAAGGAACCGAACCCTTTCTGCCATCACAAGGAACGCCATCTCAAGCCAGAAGCAAATAGATTATCGCAGAACCGAAGAGGACGAGGACTGGATGGGGAGAAAAGTACACCACACCTGGGAACGCCGATCGAGACGGGGAGGGATTTGGGCAACAGAAAGCCCTCATCGCCTTCATTCGATGCGGTCGAAGACGGAACAGAAAGCCCTCGTTGCACACATCCGATGCGACCGAAGAAGGAACAAAAAGCCCTCATCGCCCTCTTCCGTCTTCGGTTGCATCGGGCCGCATCGGATGAGGGTTTCTGCTCCATCGGCCGTCGCACTCATCGCCCACATTAGATGCGGCCGAAGACGAATAGAAAGTCCTCATCGCGCTCTTTCGATCTACGGGTACAAACAAATATAACGTCCACCTGTTTTTGAAGAAAATTTAGGTGTGTGTATATATATATATCGCTTAAGTAAGAATATAAGATGCACACAGAAATTATGTACATATGAAAATGACATTTATGTACACATTTATTATCATGCACCAAGTGTGTATCGAATGATACTCGACATATTATGTACACAAAGTAATGACATTTGCTTTATCGTATTTAACTTTCCTAGTATCAACGCCAGATCTCTTTTTTACATCTGTATTACTTTAAAATTTGTCTCACATTACAAGAGATAAAACGATATCAATATAACCCTGCGTAGTTTCAAGCAAGGATCTTAACTAGCAACTTTTCTCGATCATCTGAAGCACAAAGCTTTGCAGCGTGGCTTAAATCCCAGCTGCCCAACAAGAGGACCGCCTTCTCCCTAATGCAGGAAGCCAGCAAATCCGGCGGCACCGTCACCGCCGGCCTGGCCGCCGCTGAAATTGCGTTCCACGGGCGCCCTACTGAACACTTAACGGGAAATAGAAAACTGAATTCGGTACTAATATCCTGTAGTGTATACAATTCCGGGAATGTTGCTAAAAGACTATTATAATGCGCCAAAAGCTCCATGAAATAACAATATAACGTAATTAACATCAAATACATTAGAGAAAGTCGTGACATGGGCAATACAATTATGCCAAAGGCTGCATGCTTCGCTTTTAATGATTCACCACATTCGCCAAAGCATAGATTGAACGGAAAAAAAAAAATCTGAAGCAATTCCAAATTAATTTTTCCAATCGAATCATTTTTGTATTCTCCTCCATGTCATTACTTGAAAATCCATAAAAAATCAAACCACATCCGGCTAACTTGAGCATGTTTCCATCTATCAAAAATTTGTAGATGAGCGTGATGAACGGCTGCTACGATTTGAAGCATCTTTCTTCCACATGGCTTCTAGATTGTAGAAAACTTTTAAGGGTCTCACCTGGTGAAAATTTTTAATCCAACCAGTTATTGTGTCGATTAAAGAGAACGCAAGGATTACAGACCTTGAAGAAACTAAACGAATAAGCTACATTTTAAAATATATATATCCCCCTTTATTTAGACAATTAGCACACTCAAGTTATTCCAAGTCTGAGCTTGATTACCATTTATGTTTTTATTCATTATGATCCTTCGAGTTTTACTGCATACTTTACAGTATTCTTGAATAAGAAAGTTTGATTACCACTTGCGTTAAGCACCTTACTTTCAAAATACTCTGCCCCCCTAGTCTCACTAGCCAGGTTTGTCAAAAAGAGCATCCTGAATTGGTACGTTTCATAGCTTTTCTACATTCTCCTCAAATGACTTGTAATAGCTTTGCAAAGTACAAAAATTTTCATATCATCTTCAATTGATGTTGAAAATTAGTTTTTTTTTCCAACAAAGACAAAATGGATAATTAATCATCTACAATTGGGACAAAAATGACAACTGCAATAACAGGCTACGAAGGAGCACAAAAGGAGAAATGCACTTAGAAAATAAATTTTCAAGTCATATGTGAAAAATGCATTGCGAGAAGGAAGAAAGTGTAATGGAACAGAAAGCACGATGACATACCTTCCATCGTTGCTTTTGAGCAATTTGGCTCTGTATGATCAACAACTGGTCAATTATATTTCTAAAAGTTGGTCGCTTATTGGGGTCCTCATTCCAGCATTGGACAATTAACCTATAAAGTAACATGTATGATAGGGATCCCACATGAGTGAAGTAATGAAATAAAGAAGCATTGTTACCAGACGGAGCAATGGAAACTTACTCACAACATCTGTAACTGACTCTGGATGATAAAACTTAAACGGTTTGAATAATAAGAACTTTCCATGACATACCCTTCAATTTTACGTGAAGCAGTGCATAATTGTTAAATATGCAATTGAAAATAAAGCAATTGTTCCTAGGATACGTTTTTTACGATCATATTGGATATGTTGCTAATTCACGAATCACCAGAAACTATTAGCTAAAATGAATTGCAAAAAAGAATGATTTGATGTTTAAGTTAATGATCTAGAATTTCCATCGAGTATGATTGTGCGAAGTGTCAACAAAACGAAACAAAATAAGAAAAAGGTACAACGAAAATGCAGTAAATGTTTAGTGCCAATTGAATGTGCATATTCCTTCTTGGTTACTTGATCTGCATTACTAGCTCTGCGTTACAGATAGAACAATGCATTATTTAATAAACCTGATTATAATAAAATACTTTAATTTCATTTAATTTATAATCCAACACCATAGTTTGACCTTTTTTCTATTTTATTTAATCCTGAGCTACAAACAGTGTTCAATGCACTGTTTCATGGACGAAATAGCAAACCACTAGTCCGAATTCTTTACTTTACATTTAGCAAACAGTGCTCAAGTCTTCGCTCAATATACAATTAGGAAATAAACTTGCAAAAAATCCATTTACCAAGCATTCTGAGGTTGGAATTAGTCGTTCCCTAATTTTCACAGTTCAAAATCATTTTGTAGAAACACTACAAATGAGTTAGATTTCTAAGAACCAAACAAAATGCATCAATTTCTGTGCGTAATCAAAATTGAAACTATATAATAGTTGAACCAAGGATAATCCTTTTAAGCACCTAATAGACTGATCTTTTCATATCCATAAAGGTCAAATAGTCTTAGTAGGTGTTAGCAACATAGAATAAGCATCATTGAAAGAAAATATGTCGAGCACTTAGCCGATCATTTTATAAAAATGCCTAAAAGCTCCTAAAATGCAACTACGGACTGGCATATGCAAGGGTATTAAACTTAAGAAATAACAAACCTGATGCATCAACAAAGAATGCCAATGAACATAAAAAGTTAAATATAAAAGAGTTAACACCACGACGACCCCACCTTATACTACCATACATACAAGGAAAAATAAATAAAAGGACAACGATAAGGCAGAAAAAATACTCTTTCAGTCCACGTGGATATTTCTTTTGATGAGCATTAAACGGAGGCCTCTCTTTACATGCATATGCTTTGAGAACTTCATTATCTCGTTTACCAGCAAAAGGTAGGCATCCTTCAATCAACTGAATAAAAACCAGTAGAAGTTGGCAACAATTGGTTCAATCACAAATACCTTGAGTAAAACCACTATAGTACCCAACTATTAAGACAACATTTACAGTTCAGTAAAAAAGACAATGAAAACTCAGAAGTGCTAGTATACAGTTCTTCATGGGAAGAGTTTGAATGACACGTTTTTCTTCAAATATTACATAATCTCCAGTCGTTAGCTTTATTAGATAAATAGCAAACAACATAGAGAAACTAAAAGTTGGATTCATGTGGCATGCAAATGCATAATAGGCAAGTGGGATGTGTCTGATTGAATAAAAACAATATTAATTTGACAAAGGTATGTTTTTCAGGAATAAACTTTAGGGAAAGAAACCACTAAGAAGAAGAAAAGAAAGAAAGAAGAAATAGAGAAGAAATGAGAAATCAGCCAAATACAAGTCATTTTATTTTAAAAAAAATTGAATTGAACCCCTTGAAGACTGAAATTCATAAGACAAATCCTAGAAAGTTTAGTGTCGCAAAATTCTCTCTAAACTAAGTTCTCGAAGAGTTCAAAGAAAGATTATTCTATAGAAAATTCCCTAACATAAATACAAACTGTATATAAAATAGGGCTCTTACCAACGAGACCCTCAAGTAGGATTCTGAAAACACATAAAGTATGAACTAAAATTTAAAAAACACCAATAGCACCTAACTAGGGTCCTAAGGAATCACCACAAACACAAGGGCTCCAAATAGCTCGGCTGGGAAGGTTTAGCATGGGCTTGGATGCGCAAGCACCTGCGCTACCTTGCCCCACGTGCATATACTAGTACGCCAGCCAAATTGATTAAATGTTCCAGCATTTAAAATATATTTCATACAAAACCAATTTCAAAAATAAAAAAATTGCAATGCGTTAGCAAACACTGATTTACCTCCTGCAGTATCAAGGAAAATGAAAAGACATCTACTTTTGTATCATACTCTTCATTGCGAAGAACTTCTGGGGCCATATATCTGCCTATTCAAGGAAAAATATAGAAGTTACAGAACAGTACACTCGTGTAAACAAAGAAAATTTCATAGAATCAAGCAAGACTTTTAGTGGATATGATCAAGCACAAATTATTACAAAAAGGTTGTACAACGGTACAACCTAAGTCCTAGTTCCATCTTCAGAGTAAATCAGCGAGGATCAGGAAAGAAAATCTAACCATTTTACAAAATGTAAATATTTGTCATTTATCTTAAGGAAAAATCACTAGAAATTATAAAGAAAGCAAATCAAACTTTTTTTTGAAACAGATTTAATAGAATACTTTAAAAAGAAGATGGTGATTAAATGGGATCATTACTTTAAGTTGATAAGGTTTATAATAATTAACTAAACATAGATGAACTTGTTAGAGTATCTATTTGTACACTTTCTCCTGTATGGCATCAACCACAAGAAATACATTTTCCTATCTTGGTATCTATGACGGTTATGCAAAACCAATGTTATTCCCACTCCATTCTCTTTTCTCCACTCCAGTACATGGCACTCCCGAAGCAGCAACATAGCCATCATGATTGGTTACCAAGCCACGGCAGTAAGTCACCGATTGTCTACCTCGCCTCTATTTCTAAAACAAAGGCAGCAAACCCTCTATCTCCACCCAAACATAATCCGGAAACTAAGTCAAAGATTAATTCGAGTTAACCTCCTCGTTTCTCTCCACCAAACCTTCTCCATATGCAAAATGTCTCCTTGATTCACAAATTAGGGAACCATGTCATGTGTGATGCTCTCGGAATTTAGCACAAATCTCGAAGCACATTGAACATGACGAATGCTCTCGGAATTTAGCACCAATCCGAGGCACATCGAGCATGATGAATAACGTTGGTCTCTGATCCAAGGTTGTCAGGATCGAGATCCTACGTAGGAACGATAAAGGCTTTATATGATCGGAACGTAGAATCGGATCGTAAGATCGTAAGATCCTACCAAATTACTTAAAATATATATATTTTTTAAATATATTTATCTAATTAGACTTAAGAGTATAAAAAATATTTTAATAAGTAATAAATAATAAAAATATATATACTATTATTCAAATGTATTAATTGTATAGTATAGAACAATGAAATTGATATTTGTGAGGTGATGATGATGGAGATAAGTTAATAGAAGACGAATATAATAAAGGTGTACAATAAAACTAAAAACAACAAAAACATGCAATGAAATGAAAACAACAAATAAAAACATAAAAAATGATAAAAATAAAGATATACATTATAATGACAATAAAAATAATAATAACAAATATTATAAAGTTTATTCTAATAAATAATTAAAGTAGACAAATATAGTTATAGATGATAACGAGTTAAGTTGATGAATATTGGTAAAAAAAAGCAAATAATGACAATTAAAGATAAAAAATTATATCACATTAATTAAAAACTTTTAACATAATAGATTATTGATTTTTAGTATAGTATGAACTTATTTTACCTATTAACTTATGATCGAGTAGGATCGATGGGATCATAAGATCCTACCCGATCCTAAGACCCAGATCGTGGGATCGTAAGATTCTACCATATTTTAGATCCTACATTCGTTCCGGAACGGTTTTCCTAATTTGGGTCTGACAACCTTGCTCTGATCATCCGGTGGGGTAGACAAGCACAGAGATCGCCTGAGCTCGAGGTGATTATTGAAATTAATCCACTAGGGGTTGACTCGACGGGTCATCCTAATTTAGAGGTTGAGTGACAAATGCATAAGGGAGGCATGGACGCTCACCCTAACACGTGCAAAAGGCATGCACGTAATTACGCGGGCGAGTCTACCTGTTTCTCGTGAAAAGGTGGCAACTTGACCCACGACACAAGTCAGAAGGCGTCAATATGGGTCTAGACCCAAGGTTCACATTAAACTATTCACAAGCCCAAGGTCTGACTTAAAGAGCGGGCCCTGATAGTGTACACATTGCACCTTAGGTAGCATGTGAATGAGTGGCTCCCTAGATTTTAAATAGACCTCTGAGGCGTAGGGTGGCGTCAAGCAAAAGTTGACGAGTCTAGAGTTTCCATAAAGCTTCTGTGCTAACAGTTAGAAACCTAGGCGAATGAGAGGTGCACTTCTTCAATTCCACACACACGTACGCACCATCAAGACATTGTATGGCAGTAGCGGATAGTAGCGTTTGGCACACACATGCAAGAAAGCAACTACAGCCAGTGCCTAACACTAGGTGGTGGTGTCCCTCTTTTTTACTGTCAATGGACAAGATCAAGAGATCAAGAGACATCTAGGTGTCACCAGCGGTAGCCTTGGTGTCGATGGCCTCCTCCACACCAGTGGACAACTCTAGGCAGCGAGAGGGGCTCACCTTCCTCTCTCGCAGCCCCAGCGAATTTGACCTTAGTAATGACACTAGATTTGGCAATTCATTGCTAGGGTTCGGGTGAGTGGTGGTGGAACGACACTAAGGTTCCAGTGAGCCTAACAGCACCAGCAATGTGAATCTAGTGAGGTGAGGAAAGTGAAGCAAACAGCGGCAGGCGTGCATAGGTCCAACGAGCAACGACTCCCGTTAAGGTGAAAAAGCAGTGTGTTGGCACATATAGTTACTTCCTTCGTCTGTGCCATACACGTGTGCATGTGCATGTAACAATGAGGAATTATGCAGCATATGAGGGCCCTGTATTCCGGCAGTGTACGAGTCTTCTTCAACGGTCTGAGCTTGCATGCTACAAGGATAAAATCTAAACCTCCACTTAAAACTTTATGTCATACCTGCATCATCGGTCAAGCTTTCCAGGCTTTCTTCTCGACCGATTTTACTGAGTATGTGAGCCCATTTAGGGCTAGTTGATACTATTCTGCTATTATACAGCTCAGCCCCTCGAAGTCTTGCTTGCTCGCGTATAGGTACTGCTAATTATCCGTCAGCCTGATTTAAGTATTATGATGAGTGAGGAGTGTGAGCTGAGAGTTTCTGTGAGCATTGGGAGTTTGTGGCGTGTCGCCCACTCCTATTAGCGGGTATGTGGGTGTGAACCCTGCAGGCATACTCAGAGGCGGTGAGTTACCAAATCCCTCCTATGCATGAGAAATTGAGAGTCCTAGTACTTCCGCTTAAGTGTCCCTAATCAGACACTATACTCTAGATTAGGGCTTAGGAGCTTTGAAAGAAGCCCTGCTGGTCCCGATGCAAGGTTTCTCGATAAAAGAAAAATTACCCGTGGCATCGTGTTTATAAAATGGCTTACCTTGTGATCAGCTGAGTTGTTGTTCACTACCATTTTCTCTGCCTTTAGTTCCACTATTGTTGCAAAAGGTAGCACTTCTGATGCCCTCCAACTCACTTCGGCGTATAGCAACTCCTTTGATAAACTATGCAACTTCTAGAAGACGAGTAAGACCACACACAAATCAGCATCCTCTAACAACAAGAGATGATAGCGTTTTACCACGTGACATAAAAGAGCCTCTTGCCGAGTGAGTTAATGATCAAGAGCATCTTCATGTAGAACAAGAGTGTGGCATGCGCACATGCATGTGATGCTTATTTCATGCCCAACAACTTCTTATGTTCTGCTGAGCACGATAGCTCCTATGCGCGTGCTCCTATGTAGACAGAGACCCTTTACTGCTTCTCACCTTATCGTCAAGGTCCAACACTATCGTGAAGTATATACGGCGAACATCCCAAATAGTAATGTCATCAACCATTACTCCTTATTATTGACCTCCATGATGTAAAGATTGTGATGCTAGGTAGGACCATTCGTATTGAGCTCTCCTACTCCTAGACGCTAGGACTAGTGATGTTGTGGCCACTATCTTAGTACTCGCACTACTCCTTGGATCCAGCCTCTGCCACAATGTCCATGCTCATGTTACTAAAACACACAATGTTGAAGCAGCAATGGGATTAAGCAATAGAACAACGACAAATTTTATAAGAGGACATGCTTATGTTCAATTCCAACGATGTTAATTGCTTCATGTGCTAGTAATATAATGATGCTGAATCAGATGACACAGTGGATGTGTAGTGGACCATAGCCTAAAGACTTTCTAGGCAAGAACAATGCTTCCATCTCTCATTCAAATAACTCATCATAGAAAAATACTAATCAATAATGAGAGAACTGTTTAGCCAAACATAGTTTTGTCAATAATAGAGAAAATTGCCAATAATTTGAGTAATACTACTGCAACTAAAACAAACTTTACTAACAAGATTTCTCAAAAATTCAAATAGAATTTTATTTTAGCTATCAAAAAAGCAAAGAAATAATATAATATCGTAGAAAGAATTTCTCAAACTAAGACTGATATCTTCGGTCTTCACTTTCTTCAAGTTTCAAGCTTGGTGTGAAAATATGCAGGTGGTAAAAAAAATTCAAGAATTTTAAACAATCTGAAGGAGAAAAAATAACATATAATTGATTGGTCAAAGATATTAAATGAAATCAGAAATGATTGTCTTGCTCACATGTAGTGTCTATAGCAATCAATGGCTTATCCTCTCTTACAGTTTTTGTCATTTTCAACATCTTACTAACACCAAAATCTGCAACTTTCAGATGTCCAGAATCGTCCCGCAGGATATTTCTGTTATTCCATAAAAATGGGAAAAAAAATGTTAAGAGTTGAAACAGTAAACATGACATCATAAACTAGCACAGTGCATATTGAAAGGGGATAGTAGAATTGAACAGTGATAACTCACGAAGGCTCTAGATCACGGTGAATGATAGCTTCTGGTTTATGCTCATGCAAGTAATTCATTCCTCTGCAAAATTTGCTTAGTCACATTGGATTGTACAAAAAAGAAAGAGGTACAGTAAAACTAAAACAAGTAAATCATTGTATACTTCATTAATTCATTTTATTATTCAACCAACCTTGCAATATCCAGAGCGAACTTGATTACTGTTCTTTGACTAGGATGTTTTTTACTCAAATAAGCACGCAAATCACCCTACATATGCAAACGAATTGTGTAAGCAAGATTCTCTTTAAGCATCAAGAATGCCAAACATTCAACCAACAGAAGTGAAGCCGATTGCATAGGAAGCAATGCTAATAATGAACACACTTCCATCCTTGCGTGATGATATCACGATATGTGAAGATGGAATAGTTTTGGAAAGTGAACATGCTGTAGAAGGATGTCATGTCATTGATTTTCCAATTGGCAGTTACAGCATTATTAGTTTGTTGGTTTCAAACTCAGCACGATAAGTTCCAGTGAATGAGTAACTATTCCATGGATTCAATTTTGTATTCACTTAAACAACTCTGAAAGAGTAAATGCTGGAAAGGATAACAAAAAAAATACTATACAAGTATGAAATAATTAGTTCGTTATCATCATAAGGGATACTTCTAGTCTTATTTCTAGATACTAAGTGGATTAATTATAGAGATGAATGTAAAAAAAACCTTTGGCAAATACTCCGTGACAATCATCATTGGACTACTCTGAGTAACAGCGCCCAAGAACTGGACTACATTTGGATGTCTTACTTTCTGAAGCAAAGCAAGCTCATCCATAAATGCACTCCTGCACAAGACAGAAGAACCCAAGTGACAAATCATTGACTTGAAGAAAAGATACACATAACCACTGAACACAAAATCTACAGGTAATACAGGACCAACCCACACTTTGTCTTCATTTGTCATTACATCTTCACCAAACATTTTAACAGCAACTTCAATTCCACGCCATGTAGCTAATAGAAATGTTCCCTGGAAGATCAATATAGAAAATGCACCGTCAAAGTTAAAATACAGCATAACTAAGAGTAATCATCAGAGTTCCAAAATCATATTCACATATAATTTTACAGCTATAGCTGGTCTTAAATTATAAATGCATAAATTGAACCGTTTCCTTTCAGTTAAATTTTTAAGAAAAGTAATAACGTCAATTAATCTCAGCACAAGATCATAGTCTGAGGTCAAGAGTTTATGTAGTATTCATGATAATAAGGGGTGTCTTAAATTGTGTATACATAAATTGTACACTTTCCTAACAACTTAATCTTCTAGGACAAGTGATACGTCAACAATCTCACTAGCTCTTCGCTTAGGCACCATAATAATGGATGAGGGAGATTTTAGTTAATGATAGAAAATAGAAGATCTCCTTGATGAAAATTGGATAGAAACACATGCCATGCAAATCTTCCGCACTCATCAATCTAACTGTGGCCACACAGTCCTTTGTAATTTTAGTTATTAACAATAAGGCATTGGAATCAAATTTCACATTCACAACTACCACTTATCTTTTTCCAAAAAATTCCGTATTGATTTTTACCATGTAAGCAAACACCAGCCATGCTTTTCAATTCCTAGAGAGTGTCAACAAGTATAAAACCAACACCCTGCCATTATAGATAGGAGTCATAGACTCCTGACAGTTATCATAGAGGACTCAGATTCCTCTTCCTGCATTCCTGATGCAAATAGGTAAGCTCAAATATGGAGATGAAGGAAACTGCACCGAAGCAGTTGTGAAATGCACTACTATTTTTCTTGTCTACACATACCATGAAAGTATCCTGGTTAGTATTGTTAACTTTAGTCTCTGATAGTTGTTTCCACTTCCTATTCAATAAAATTAGCACTGGTCAAACAAATCTTAATCACTAAGAGTAGCTTCGGCTTGCTGATGAATCAATTAGCACTGGCCACAGAATATCATAATTTCTTGAGCCTTGAGGAGACGCTATTGGCCCTCAAATAGAATGAGTGCTAATGAGAGGCGTACCTCAAATGGTTCAATAACAGAGAAAGAACTCAGTTAATTTGATGCAAATTTTTTTTATCATAATTAGATATTGTGTTAGTTCAAATATTAAATATAATTTATTGGGATCATTAGTTAGTCAAGTGTTTGTGAGTAGTAGGTTAGTACTAGGGTCAGAGTTTGTGGATATTATATTTCGTATAAGTCTATTTAAAGGCTTAAGTGCATATTATAGGTTAGATCATGATGAATCTAGTCAATGGATTATTGTGTGTATCTCTTTCTCCCCCTTCCCCGCTTCTCTTCTCTCCTCTTCCTTTCCCCCTAAATGTAGGGTCTCCCTTTCATCTCCTTGCCCCTCAACCTTATATTCCCCCAACAACAGAATTGTCAAGAGCAACACATTAAGTTGTAAGCAAAACTGATACTTGGCATTTTGGCAGCTAGTATGTAATCTTATATCAAATTATTTCTCAACAGAAGAAGGGCATACATTCACGATAGAAAACAAAGAAGCAAGACCTCCTCATGTAAAGTTAAATCCTGACTTCAGGAGTAAATCAGACAAATAAAATGGTGCAGAAAAGTATAGAGGTCGAACAGCCAAAATAGAAAGTAAAACTGCACATGTGAATTTCAAACAAGGACAAGCTATATTTGCTGACAAAGGAGTACAATACCTTAGTAATAAAAACACTGTCAGTAAAATCAAGTTCACTAGGATCAATCTCATATTCTGGTATTTCCCGAGGAGTTTTAACATGGACAGGAACAACCTACACAACATGACAAAACAAATATCACCAGGATAACTTGCTATACAAAGGCCCACTACTAGATAGGTCATTTGATAAGCAGGACATACCGGCAGTTTGGCACCATGCTTCTCCAAAACTCCAATGACTTCAAAGTTTTTGTAATGCATTGCATCTGCAAGGGGCTGTTAGTGAAGCAACAATGAGGGATAGTCTGCATTGAAGCAACATGAGTTGCCAATACACATGTATAAAGATATCCAATTTAAGTATTCATTCTTCAGATACCTCACTTGCTTGAGTTCAGTATTGAATT
This sequence comes from Costus lasius, assembly GCA_027563935.2. NCBI lineage: Eukaryota > Viridiplantae > Streptophyta > Magnoliopsida > Zingiberales > Costaceae > Costus > Costus lasius. The sequence goes on from CM050446.2 coordinate 141,314,508, forward strand.
TCAATTGGCAGAAAAACGCAACTTTTGGGAATGTTTTAAAGATATATAGCTTGGTTAGCACCTTTTGCACAAATAGCGTATATTTTTCACTTACACGTCGCATGGAAGAATAGCAAAACATCTTTAGATTAATTGCCGTATACAGTAGAATGTAAAGAGAATGAAAAGCAAAGCTACACCTTTGATTAGTAGCACGCATTTCGTAAATTCTTTGATTAGTAGCACGCATTTCGTAAATTCTGAGGGTCGGCAAAGATTCAACATTCAGCATAGATCAACATAAGCACGAGGAGTAGGCATGATTTCCTAGAAACTCTAACAACAAAATCCAAGTACATGAGAAATCAACGGATTTCCAATATAGGCAGAACAGCAGGGCGACTCACCGTACTGCCCCAGCAATCCTGAGCATCAACTTCAGCGCCTCTCAGGATAAGCAATTCGACGACGTCCGCGAACCCCTGGCACGCGGCGACGTGCAGGGCGGTGCGGTTGTCGATGTCGCGGAAGTTGATGTCGACCCCTGAGTCCAAGATCTCGCGGATCCCATCGAGATCGCCCTCGCTGGCGAGGTACATAAGGCGGATGTCGGACTCGAAGTCCATCTCCGAGGGCTCCTGCGACCCGTCGAGGACCACCGACCGCAGGGATTCGTCAAGATCCACTGGAGCAAGCGAGGATTGCTTACCAAGGGTAAAACGCCCCGTGGACTTGGACTCCATTGCCGATATCTCTGGCCGGGGGGTTCCAGGGAAGGAGGACGAACGAGATCAGATGTTTGCCTTCTTAAAGCCACAAAGCCCCAGCTACGCAGCTAAGGAATCGAACTAGGGATTAATGGCGGCAGCGAGACTGGGAACCGAGACGCTTCTTTCCAGTGGGCGGAATGCGGATTCAGAGGAGCAAGTCAAAGCACAAGAGTCAGGTGAGCGAACGTACGAAAATGATGACGATGCTTGTCGATATATGGGTTCCTTTTTACTTGCGGCAAAAGTCTACGTGTACTGTTAAAAAATTGACTCATGTAATGTGTATATTAACAGATAAAGCCTGACTGCCTAACCATTGGTAATTGTATAATTGTGACAGCCAATTCGGCTATTATGCCGTGCCTGGTATTGCTGAGTATGGCCGGCATTGAGAGTAATAATAATAATCGGACGTGCAAATCTGTGAGATAGGCATATACCAGGAAAACACTAGAAGGATATATTTATCAAGAAACTTTCAGGAAAAAGACAGGCAACTCTGGGTTGGGATGTGAGTAGATGATCACCATTTGCAGTTTTTTAAAGGGAAAGCAACAATGCATTATGCATAAAGGTAAGACGATGAACATTAACCCTTTCAATTAGTTAAAGTAGGTGGTTTCAAATAAAATCCTGTAGATGTCAACTTGCAATAAAATCCTGTAGAGCATTTGCTCGATGTGCATTACAGAAAACAGATATGAGTCAATGATCAATCAAATAATAATTGAGCTAAATCAGCTGTGAAATTTGTATCAATTCAAAAGAAAAACTTGAGTATGTCATATTTCTACTTGCCTAATAAGAAAATCAGTTTACAAATTTGATAAGTCTGAATAACTATAACTTAATTAAAAATTAATAATAGTAAGGTCTTAGATCTTAAGTAACATTATACTAATTCAACATCCTTATTAAACCCAAGGGTTAGCTCATAATCTAAAACTATCCCTTGTCGCCAAAATGTGAGGACAATCTAAAGCAAACTTAATACTATTTTTATTAGCCAATAAAAAAATAATCATTAACCTCAATTAATAATACGTAAGCCAAGTTAATACTAATAATAAGCTCCATTACAAGATGCTTTTAGGAATAGCAAGCTTATATATAAAAATTTAGGAAGCTTACCTCGTTAAACTAGGGCATTCTGAGGAACAGAGTAAGGTGGATGAAGCAAGGAGAAGGTGATTCCTCAGAGTATAAAATTAATGCCATCGATGGAACCATTACGTCACACCAGAAAAGGTTTCAATGAACATATGAAAATGAATATTAGCTTCATAATGGCTCAGTGGAGAATATGATACAAAGCAACCATCAGTCCAGTGCAAAAGTAGTGGTTGCTAGTCTCCCTGGCCATTGAATTTGTTCACCAAAGTGGGTGCAGCAAAATGAAGTGCCACGAATAATCAAAGCCTTGAGCACTAGCAAACTAGTTTACACATCATTGACTCACAGTAAGTAAAAAAATACAGTCACAATTCACAAACTAGTGCTCATGCAATTCTGAACTAATTACTCCATATTGAGATTGATGAGAACTAATGATTGATTTGCTCCCAAATTATTAAGTATCTAAATACTTCATTTAGAAAACACCAAAACAAGGAACAATATTGAAAACCAACAGCTAATGCAATGCATCACAAGCACCATCAGATGGGAAGATCATACAATCATTTCATTGCGACATGTAATGCCATGCTTTACTCAAAGCCCTTGTGCAATTTCCCAACATCATATGGTATTCATTCATATATAACGTATGGTAACTCAACTGTAGAATCAAAAAGAAATTCTGAGATGCAAGCATTAAAAAAATGATTCAGGACTCAGGAGACCGATCACAATTTTCACGTACAATAATAACTGAGAAAATAAAATCCAAGAAAAGTTTCACCCAGTCATTTGAAAGGTGAGTGGACAGCGCTTCATAAAGAACATGCACAAGGAATGACACTAACAACAAATAGAAAAAGAAAACAAATTGGTGGGGTGTCAAATTAGAGTAATGATTACACATACAACACTTCTCCTTAGTCTGGACTTTAAAAGACAAAGTATCACTCGTCATCGCCACTCTTTTTGAAAAAGCCAAATTCGATGGCACTAATGGCTTGGATACACAATGACAAGAAGTGACCTAACATTATCGACATAAAAGTAAAAGAAAAAAAAAACTAGCCAGTCAATTGACCATGCTTCTCAGAATAATAATGAATTTGACTTTATATTCAATAGTAGTTCAATTATCCATTCATCAAAGAATTAAGATATATAAAACATATTTTTTTGTGAATTTGACTTGATCTTATACAGAGCTCCATTATCCATTCATCAAAGAAGTGAGATGTATAAAACATATTAAGGTAGGTGCGATGTGATACATCGACTTAGTTATGCATTGGAAGTGAGAAAAGAGTTGTCATAACATATAACGCCTAATAAGCTTACTATAATATTAAGTATTTCAAAATGAATCATATCGTAACAAAGGGTAGCAAAGCAACACAAGTCCTAGATATAATAAGAGACTAGTATAAAAGGGGCTATCATTTGAGTGACCAGTCATACTACTTACAAGAATTATTTTGTAGGGCGTCATAGATTGAGTGGATAGATTATGACAACTAATTTATACCCACGTGAGAAGCGACAAGAAAATTATCACAATATATAAAAACAATGAATTAATTACTATTAACATAAGCTTAAACATTTTCAATTAAGTTGTATCATTTTAGACTCATCGAGTTAATGGATCAATTTTTAATTTAATAATAATATAAAATTTATTTTATTTTATATGTAATTAAGAAGATAATAATGAACAGTACTTGTTAAAAAAAATAGGCTCAAATTTTATTATATTCTATGAGTTGAGCATTTAATCCAAAAAACCAATAACAATGAAACAACACCAGTAATAACAATTCTGACAATTAATCCCGAATAATTTAGCAATGAAACATGGCATTCCAATAGAAGAAAAAGAATAAAAGGGAGATTTTCAATGCATGAATGATCTTCTTCCACCAAGTATCATATGTTTAGCTAGAGAGGAACTTTCTGGGCCACCTGAGCACCATTAACTCATTTAAACACCATGATACCAATAAAATCGCTTAATAGGACTAAAAACAAAACAACTCAAAGGCAACGCATAAATTTGTGGAACACATAGGATAACATGAAAGGAGGTGATCATTCACCGTGTTTGTCAAAACAACCCTGTTTAAGAACTAAATCACCATGTAAAAATCCTACTTTGATAGCACAAAATCTACATGAGTAGCAGATAAGCAAATTGTATTACTTGACTAATCAGTAGAACTTCCATTTTCTACTTAATCTAGTCCACCCAAAGACTACATGAAATTTTCTGCTTGTCATACTTATCACCTGTTATACAGAGTATGCATCAGAATCCGAACGATATGCTAAATAATCTACCTTCATTAAACGACATATGCTGCACATTTCTGAGAATCGTTACTTGCTCTTCGCTAGTAAATGTTGTGACTCCTGCATCATGCACGCATCCTCGAACAAAACTCGATACCAAGATTACCCACAAAAGGTTACACTCATCTCTCAGGACAAGCAAGACAAAACAAGCGACAACATTCATCGAGAGCGAATGAGATGGAAATGGGGAAACACTTGGATTACATTATACGGACGAAAGGAAAGAGAAAGGAGCAAGTCACGGAGCTGCGACAGATTAGGGTTTCAACTTGCCAAGTCGGGTGAAATGGGCGGCATCATTTTGAACTCGGGTTGTTGCACGTTACCCCTTCTCGAAAGATAAAAATTACAAAAGACTCCTCAGCTATGATTCTACTAAACTCGAGATTCTTCGGACTAATTAACTGGCTTCACGGCTTCACCATTGTTCACTAATTCAACTGTCGAAAAAAAACCGTTATTTTATTTTCTGCTAGGACTAACCTTTCAAGATACCCTAAAATGAGTTAAAGGACTTAAGACGTAGATCGCTACTTCATCTCGTTCAAAGGATTTATTTTGCCAAAGAACAGTAAATGGACTTTCCAAGATATCCTAAAATTGATTCGCCGAACTTGATTTATACTATTTTTTTCGCTGCAATTTTCAACGGGCAAGCAAAATTAAGGATAGCTTCATTTGCCCAAATTTAAAACAAACGGCATTCGATGACAAAAGCCCGCTGAGATGACCTTATTTTTGGAAGGTTCTATAACATCAGGACAAGTATCCAGTCGCAGCTGGAACTGTCGGTCCCTTGACCATGAGCTTCATGGCTTCCACAGCTTCAAACCAAGCGCGGTGAGATGACCCACCTTCCCTCCTCGCCTCCTCTGCCATTATCTTCACCGCAGCCGCTCGCTCCCTCAGATCCCTCCCTCCCTCGGATCCCATCAGCCACTTCACCTTCGCCTCCACCTCCTCCGCCTCCACTATCTCCCTGTCGTACCCATCCATCGCCACCGCCAGCCGCATCTGCTCCACCAGCAGCACTTTGTTCATGTTCTGCTCCGCGTATAGAGGCCAGACCACCAGCGCCACCCCGGCCTTTATCGCCTCCAACGTCGAGTTCCACCCGCAGTGGGATATGAATCCGCCCACCGCCGCATGGTTCAAAACTGCCGCCTGGGGAGCCCACGACTTCACCACCAGTCCCCTCTCCTTCGTGCGCTGCAAGAACCCTTCCGGAAGCAGAGCCTCCAAATCCAGCTCCGATGGTGGCGATACCACGTCCTCGCTCGGGGGAGCCCGAACCACCCACAAGAACCGCTGCCCGCTCCTCTCCAGGCCAGTGGCCATTCGCTTCAGCTGCTCTGCGGAGAATGAGAATATGCTCCCGAAGCAGAGGAACACCACGCTCCCCCGCGGTTGCTTGTCCAACCACGCCAGGCACTCGCCCTTTTCTTCTGTCCCATCCGCAACCAACGGCCCGATGCAGTAGACCGGCGCCATCTGATGACTGGGAATGTAAGCCCCACCCCGAAGCGCGCAAAGCACCTCCGGCTCTAGGGATTCGAATGTGTTGATTAGGATTCCGTCGGCGTTAGACATGCGCTTGGGCACCGCGATCAGCCTCCTATAGGACTCGCTGCTGCGATCCGCAAAGTAACCAGGCATGTGAGATGCTGGGATTGGGGGCAAACCCGGGAAGTGGAGCGGGGCGTCGCAGAGATCCTTTGAACTGAGGTCGGAGGCGGCTAAGAAGGCGGGATAGGAGAGAAAGGCAGCGAAGACGGAGGCGCCTGATGTGAAAAATATATAGGCGGGGAGGCGGAGCTCGGCGGCGACATCGAGGGCGTCCATGCAAAAGAAGTCGAGCACGAGAGCGCGGACTGGGGAGTGGGCGGCGCTGAGGAAGCGGAGGAGGTTGAGGTTATTAAGGCGAATGAAGTCGAGCATGCGGTCGACGGGGGCGGGGTGGGATGAGAGTGGTGGAAGGTAGTGGAACGAGAGGGAGGGGTGATCGGAGGAGACGCGGGCAAGAAAAGCGGCCAAGGCATCGAAGGAGGGCTTCTTGGCCGTGATGTTCATGAGGACAATGGTGACGGAGAAGCCATGGCGGAGGAAGAGCTTGCCGAGCTCCACCATCGGTATCGCGTGGCCCATGGCGGAAGTCGAGTACAAAACCACCATTTCCTTCATATTTTACTCTAATCGACGCTACAGCGTCGAATCAAGACGAAGGCGGCGGAGTGCGAGAGAGTAATCCAAGGCACAAGGGTATGCTACAGTTATGAAGCACTTGAAATCTTGCCTGTTCCTGATTCATGAAGTATATGCCAATTCAAAGATAAAAAGCTTGGGCGTGGCCGCGTGGGAGGTGCAAGAATCTTCCACAGCAAGGAACTCCCTCAGCGTCAGCGCAAGAAGCCTTGGGGAGCAGGTTTTTGTTGTCAACCTAACCAGGACGTCGCAGTCCACCGTTGACATCCTCTACCCTGTACCGTAATGGCCAAGGACTTTTAATTGTTCTAAATACAGAAAAGAACATAAATCCTAATTATGATGGTCTATAAAGCCCGAATTGGCGACAGGCCCTAATCGTCAATTCATCGACATAAAAGTGGGAAAAGAAACTAGCCTGTAAATCGACCATGCTTCTCAGAATAATAACGAGTTTGACTTGATCTCCGATAGTATCTCAATTATGAATTTGACTTGATCTTCTACAGTAATTCAATGACTTTGTCTTGCATAGAAAGTGAGAAAAGGACCGTAATAACAATAATGAACTCACTATTTAAAATGAGTTATATTATAACAAATGATAACGAGCAAATCTAGCCCTAGATATATGGACAAGGACAAGTATAAAGTGGCTACTGTAGATGGTGGAGCAACTATTAAAATGGCCTGTGATGCTACAAACAAGAATTATTTTAGAGGATGTGAAGATTAAGTGGGGAGATTATGAAAACCTAATTTATACCCAAATCAGAAGTAATAAGAGAATTGTCACACAATGAACTCATTACTCTTAAGATAAGCTTAAACATTTCCAATTAATCTCAATTAATGAATCAATTTTCTTATTAAATATGAAATAATCTTATTTTATATGTAACTAAGAAGATAATCAGGAACATTACTTGTTACAAATCAGATGATATACAGAACGTCATATATACAAGGACTTAGATCGCTACGTCATCTCTGTCGAAGGATTTATTTTGTCAAAGAACAGTAAATGGACCTGAAACAATTTTAAGAAAATAGTCAAATTACTCACGAATTAAAAGTATACTATTCTTAATCATAACTCTGGATGTCAATTTAATTGCAATTTTCTAGCGCTTCTATAACATCAAGTCGACTATCCATTCATTGCTGACTTGAGTTTGACCATGAGCTTCATGGCTTCCACCGCTTTCAATCACGCCCGGTGAGATGACCCGCCTTCCCTCCTCGCCTGTTCTGCCATTAACTTCATCGCAGCCGCTCGCTCTCTCAGCTCCCTCCCTCCATCAGATTCCATCAGCCACTTCCTTCACGGTCACCTTCGCCTCCACCTCCTCAGCCTCCACCGTCTCCCTGTCGTACCCATCCATCGCCACTGCCAGCCTCAACTGCTCCACCAAGAACACCTTGTTCATCTTCTGCTCCGCGTATAGAGGCCAGGCCACCAAGGCCACCAGCGCCACCCCGGCCATAATCGCCTCCAACGTTGAGTTCCAGCCGCAGTGGGACACAAATCCACCCACCGCGGCATGGTTCAAAACCGCCACCTGGGGGGCCCACGACTTCACCGCCAGTCCCCTCGCCTTCGTGCGCTCCAAGAACCCTTCCGGAAGCAGAGCCTCCAAATCCAACACCGATGATGGCGGTGCCACTACCTCGCTCATGGGAGCCCGAATCACCCACAAGAATCGCTGCTCGCTCCTCTCCAAGCCAGTGGCAATTCGCTTAAGCTGCTCCGCGGAGAACGAGCCCATGCTCCCGAAGTAGAGGAATACAGAAAAATGTCCTAGCACGCCGTGGTACCTATACCTTATGCACAGAAAAATATCCGTCGTTCAGCGAATCTCAAAGTGAATCCGCTATGCATGCATCCCAAAGCACTCCATTCTCCGTTACAACTGTTGATTCAATTGCCACTGTCAACTGCCGTTTCGTCCCGTCTACTTTTCCGCTCCGTCTCTGTAACGTCCTGCCTTCGTAACTATCCTCTAACCCAACCCAACCCAACAACCCACAGTTTATCTCTTTCCTCTTTTCCTATTAATCATTTAACTTGCTCTCGCAGTCTTCTCTCCAAATTCCTGCACTCGTCCCGCTCTCGCCGAACCGAATCAAAAACCTTAAACCCACCCGCTCTTACTAAGCGAGCTCCAGCTTCCAGAATTATCGTCCACGATTGTCGTGTAGCTCGGACCCGTAACGTTCTCGTGTAGCTTCCAGTGTTAACTAATCAAAATTAAAGAAATTAAAACATTCTTTTATTTGGCCATGGACAAAGATAGTAAGAAAGCATAAAGAACAAGCTCTAATTTTCATTTAGATTGAAAGAAATCAAAATTAAGAAATACAGAGTAGGGTGACGAAGGTACAAGCTATACCACAAAGTATGAAATTCATGCAATCCATTACAAGACACCGGAAAAAAGGTTTCGATGAACATAAAATAACCTAAAAAGCTTAGAATCAAACTCAAGTATTTTAAAAAATTGAATAGACGAGAAATTAGTATCAAAATAGGTTATTATTGATTAAGTTACCATTAGAATGACCGCTCATATCACTAATAAAAATTATTTTTAGGCTATGAGATAAATCTTTGGTTTGAGAAAGACATCAAGATTTAATTGATGAGATTGTCATAGCCTAATTTAGATATGTGGTACAATGAACTAATTACTATTAACACAACCTTCGCTTGAATACACAACAATCTGTTGTTGACTATCATCATTAGTTGTTAGGCCCTGGGCTCCCCGGTTCAGCCCAGAGGAGAGGGAGCCCAATCCAAGCCCAATCCAGCCCAAAGCTCGGACGCAGGAGGAAACGAAATTCGAAATCCGAATTTCGTTACGAAATCGACGGAAGCGAAGAGCTCGGGCGCGCCCACGCGAAGGATGCGGACGCAAGGTAAAACAGAGGACATCGTCCTCGGCTGGCAGACGTGGCGGCGTCTTCTGGGCGCTACGGTCGAGCGGATCAAACGGACGCAGAAACAGAGGATTTCGGCAGTTCGGCGGACATTGGAGAGATAAGCGGAGATTGGAGACGGACGCGGCGACGTCTGCTCCACTCGGAGAAAATACGGACGCAGACGACGCGGAAAGGAGAAGGCAAGCGTGGTCTTCGGAGGCTTCGCGTGCGAAGCGGACGCGCGAAGATGGCGTCGAAGCTTGCGGAAGAAACGGAGATCGTGCGGCGTCGTCGTCTCCGCGAGAACCGGACGCGGGGCGACGGGCTTTAAAAGGACGGAGCTGTGAAGAGAGTTAGGACAGAGACGGAAGATCGGCACCGTGAGCGAACGAAAGAGAGAACACTGTGAGTTGAGAGCAGAGAGAGCGACGAGGAGAACCGGCGAGCGAACCTTGTGAGCGACGGCGGCGCCGACGCTGTGGAGGAGGGTTTTGTAACTTTGATTTACGAAGAAATAAAGTGAAGTTTTCCCTTCTCCCTGTGCTTCTTCTCCGACGTGGTTCCGTGCCTTCCGGCGAGAACCCGGCTACGGCGATCTCCCCTGTTTCCTTCCACAGCGGCGACGGTGTTCTGTATCGGTTCGGCGACAAGTGACTTCCGGCGGGCGATCTCCAGACGTCGACGAGAGGAAGGAAGACGACGGCTTTCCTTTCCGGCGCGATCCTCCTTCTCCGGCGACGTTAGCGTCGAACGCAGGCGCGCGTTCGACGCGTGAGGACGAAGAAGACGAGCGCGGCGCGCGTTCGTTTCGAGGCGAGTTGGCGGCTGACGCAAGCGGACTTCAGCAGGAAACGGTCAAAATTTGCGGCGTGAATTCGAAATCGAAATCGATTTCGCGTGCCGACGTCAGCGTGACGTCATCCAGAAAACGAGTTCGCGGCGAAAGATTTATCGGCGGCTGACGTCAGCGTGACGTCAGCAAGGGCGATTCGGCGGCGAGTTTGCACAGTAAACGTGATTTTGACCAGGTCAAAATCAGGAGAGGTATTTTGATTTTCTGATTTGGGATTTTCGATTCTTTCTCGATTTCTCAAATTAGGGTTAGGATTTCTTTGAGAGACTTGTAATTTGGGAAGAAAAATTGAGCGGGAACTAGGGTTTTGAATTTGGGGACGAGATTCTGTCCGGAAACCCTAGCGCGATCACGTTCCGGTGTTCCGCCGGACGGCCCTGAGACAACGGATAAGCGTTGTTTTTGAACCGTTCCGACCGGGGCGTGACATTAGTAGTGGTTGTTGAAGAGTAAATATTGTATACGGGACACCACACCATGCGGTGGCTCATCCAACGTTTAAGGATTCAGAAAAGTTTTTGAGATCCGTTTTTACCTGAATGGTGGATGGTGTCACGCTCCGGTCGGATCAGTCTAGAATTAGCGCTTATCCGCTTCCTAGAGCCGTCCGGCGGAATACCAGAACGTAACTCTCCCTAGGATTTCCGACCCAAAATTAGAAACTCTAATCTCCCCGGATAATTTTTTATCCCCAAAATACAGTTCGCACGAAGAAAACCCTAACCCTAATTTGGGAAAAATCAAACCCTAAATACCTCAATTCAATTTTGACCCGAGAGTCAAAATTATAGCCTTGCTGACGTCGGCGTGACGTCAGCCCTCGATCGATTTTCGCCGCCGCGTTAAACTTCCTCTGCTGACATCGTGCTGGCGTCAGCCGTCCTGTTTTCGAACGAAATCGAATTCGATCGTCGAATTGCAATTTCGCATCGTTGACCGCGTCGATAGTTGACTTTTGCCTCGTTTCGAACGCTCGACGCGTTCGAACGAGTTTCGCCTCCTTCGTTCGCTCGCGACGCCACCTGCGTCGACTGTGGTCGGAGCCTGTGGAGAAGGACCGTTTGTCCTTCGCCTCTTCCCTTCCGTCGTCGTCGCCGACCGGACAGCCGCCTGCTGCCGGAGTCGCGAAGACGTTGCCGCGGAAGAGGTCGGAGCAGAGGAAAAGGGGAGTTAAGAGTTAAAGCTTCGTTTATTACCCGAAAACTTACAAAGCTCCTCGCCGACGACCCCCGTCGCCGGTGCCCTCTATCCCTCCCTCACCGTCGACCCTTGTCGATGGCTACAGTCGCTCAGTCCGTCGCCGCCTGGCGCCGGAGTTTCTCCTCACACTAGCTTCCCTCAGCTTTGATGTGGATGGTGGACGATCGCCGGTGATCTCCTGCTGGCTGTCGCTCCCGTTGGACGTCTTATAGGAGAGAGCATCCGCCGCTGCTCCGTTGTCCAAGTCGTCCGGGTCTTCCGAACTCGCGTCCCACGCCCGCGACGACCGCGTCCGACGCCCTCGCGTCCGCTTCCTACGCGCGGCGAGGTCGCCAGCAGCCACTAACCTCCGCGTTTTCGGCGTCTGAACTCCCGCACGCGTCCGAGCGAAACGGGGACGACGCAGTCGCGCCCTCGTTCGCGTACGCTGATGTGGCGAACTCCCGGTCAACGCCTCCAGTTGACCGAGGAGTTTGTGCGTTGCCGTGTGGGCTGGGCTGGGTCCGTGGGTTTGGGCCGGACCGGTCGAACCGGGCCCTAACAGATGGGGACCCCGCATACAAGTTTTTTTTCGTTGTTGAAAGTAAAACTCGAATAGTTTAAGGTTTTAATCTTTTAAGTAAATCACAAGAAAAAATGCACTAAAGATTAAAAACAAGCGAGGTGATTAATTAGTAAATCAAATAGTTTTAATCTTTTAAGTAGTTTTAAAACGTTGTCAAGGATCGTTGCTAGTCAATCGTCGATTAATTGATTAATGGTGAGTTTGAGATTGCAGTGCAGGTTCTGCCCCGCCTACAACGCCAAACACAGCCTAAATTTTTCACCAAAGGCCAAGGGTCGATGAATGACAGTCTAAGTCTTGATGAGTCAATTTGAGAAAAGCCAAAAAGGAAGAAGATTAGGGTTTTAGGGTTTCTTTCACTTCGAATGCAAGGTAACATCTTAGTCTTGCGGTAGGTGATATGCGACCATTCTATACAGGCAATATTCCGAGTGCACTATGCTTGACTATGAACGTTTCTTCTTATACTTTATTCTTGAGTAATTTGATCATTTATATTCATATTTATGCAAATAAAGTTGAGAATTTGACCATTTGCATAAATATAAATATATTTTAATTTGATTATTCGGTTAAAACTTCTAGCTTTTTAGAAATCTGAATTGGAGCATTCGTTATAGAAAAGAAATATATTTTTCAAGATACATTAGCCATTCGTTATAAAACAAGCGTCATTCAACTCAGAATCCATTCACAGCTGCAATTGCTGACCCTTCCACACTCATGGCTTCCACCGCTTCCAACCACGCCCGGTGAGATGACCCGCTTTCCCTCCTCGCCTGCTCTGCCATTATCTTCACCGCTGCCGCTCGCTCTCTCAACTCCCTCCCTCCATCGGATTCCATCAGCCACTTCACCTTCGTCTCCACCTCCTCAGCCTCCACCATCTCCTTGTCGTACCCATTCATCGCCACTGCCAGCCGCATCTGCTCCACCAGGAACACCTTGTTCATCTTCTGCTCCGCGTATAGAGGCCAGGCCACCAGCGCCACCCCGGCCGTAATCGCCTCCAACGTCGAGTTCCAGCCGCAATGGGACACAAATCCACCCACCGCGGCATGGTTCAAAACCGCCACCTGGGGGGCCCACGACTTCACCACCAGTCCCCTCTCTTTCGTGCGCTCCAAGAAACCTTCAGGAAGTAGAGCCTTCAAATCCAGCTCCGATGATGGCGGTGCCGCTTCCTCGCTCGGGGGAGCCCGAACCACCCATAGGAACCGCTGCCCGCTCCTCTCCAGGCCGGTGGCAATTCGCTTAAGCTGCTCCACGGAGAAGGAGCCCATGCTCCCGAAGCAGAGGAATACTACGCTCCCCCGCGGTTGCTTGTCCAACCACGCCAGGCACTCGCCCTTTTCTTCCGTCCCGTCCGCGACCAACGGCCCAATACAGTAGACCGGCGCCATCCGGCGATTGGGAATGAAGGCACCATTGCGGAGCGCACGAACCGCCTCCGGCTCTAGGGATTCGAATGTGTTGATTAGGATACCGTCGGCGGTCGGTATTCGCTCAAACATGGCGATCAGCCTCCTGTAGGACTCGCTGCTGCGGTCCACAAAGTGGCCAGGCAAGTGGGATGCGGGGATTGGGGGCAGACCCTGGAAGTGGAGCGGGGCGTCGCCGAGGTCCTTTACACTGAGGTCGGAGGCGGCGAAGAGGCCGGGCAAGGAGAGGAAGGCAGCGAGGTCGGAGCCGCCTGAAGGGAAGAATATGTAGGCGGGGAGGCGTAGCTCGGTGGCGACATCGAGGGCGTCCGTGCAGAAGAAGTCGAGCACGAGAGCGCGGACGGTAGAGTGGGAGGCACTGAGGAAGCGGAGGAGGTTGGGGTTATTAAGGCGGACGACGTCGAACATGCGGACGATGCCGGCAGAGGCTGGGTCGGCGTCGGATGGGAGTGGTGGGAGGTGGTGGAAGGAGAGGGAGGGGTGGGCGGAGGAGATGCGGGCAATGAAGGCGTTCAAGGAGGGATGCTTCTCGTTGGAGTTCATGAGGACAATGGTGACGGAGAAACCGTGGCGGAGGAAGAGCTTGCCGAGCTCCACCATAGGCATCACGTGGCCCATACCGGAAACCGAGTACAAAACCACCGTTTCCTTCATATTTGCGCTAATGGTCGCTACAACGTCGAATCAAGATGAAGGCGGCGGAGCGCGAAAGAATAACTCCGAGGCACAAGAGTATGCTATTGTTTTTACACACTTGAATTCTAAGTTGTTTTGATTCGTGAAGAATAGATGCTGAATTTAAAGCTAAAAAAGCTTGGGCGTGGGAGGTGTAACGTTCTTTCACGGCAAGGAACTCCCTCGGCGTCAGCGCATGAACACAGAGACCCGGGTTTCGCCGGTTTTGATGCTTTGAAATCAACCTAAGCAGTGACGTAACTTAGCGCAATGGGGAGGGGAGCGAGTTTTGGTGTTTTGTAGTCAACCTAAGCAGTGACGTCACTCCTCACCGTTGACTTGTTCAACCATACAGGGTAATGGCGACGCAATTCTATTCTTTTAAATCCAAAAAAGAACATAAATCCAATTGTGGTGACCTATAAAGCCCAAACTATAGAGACAGGCACTAATAGTGATCTCATTTAAAGAAATAAAAAAAAGGAATGTTTTATTTTTATTTCAGCTTGAACAAAGGTAGTAAGCAAGCATAAAGCACAAGCACTAATCTTCATATAGAATAAGAAACCCAAATGAAGAAAAAATTTTAATTTTATTTTCTATTAATTTCTCCTATCCCTAAAGGATTTTTTTTTCTTTTTTTTTCACTTTTCCCTCTAGAAGCACAATATTATTAGAACAGAAGCTGACTAAATACTACTGTAGGCAAAGGCAATTTACATTTTAATCACTAATCTTCTTTTAGACTGAAAGAAACCAAAATGAAGAAATTTTTTTAATTTAGATTTCTATTAATTTCTCGTATCCCTAAAGGATTTTTTTTCTTTTTTTTTCACTTTCCCCTCTAGAAGCACACCATTATTAGAACAGAAGCTAACTAAATACTACTGTAGGCAAAGGCGATTTACATTTAAATTACATGTACAACCTAAAATGTCTGAAGAGGATCCTAGCTTATTCATAATTGCGTAAGCAAAGTAATATAATAAACCTTGCTTATAGCATAACAAAGGCTCCAGAAGTGCCAATAAAAATGACTAATATTCTCAAACAAACTCTTTGTAGTACCAAAATGTTGATATCTGCAGACACTGTAATAACTGTTCTACGGATCCACCACCTGAGTGTTCCATGGCTATAAGATCTGACCTTTCTTGCAATGCCTAACCTCTTGAACAGCAAGTAGAAATTATCATCTACATATGGAGGAATCTACTGACCTGCACCATGTCAAAGCTTTTCATCTTTTGTAAGCATGAATCTTAAAGCAACAGATATAACTCATTTAAGTGTGTATCTTAAACTAACACTAAGGCCTAAACCTCTTGAAAATCAAGTTGAAATCATCATCTATATATGGAGGAATCTCCAGCACCATGCCAAAGTTTTTCATCTTGTTAAAAGTAAAAGTATGAATCTTAAAGCAACACTGATATAACCCATTAAATGTGACTCTTAAAGCAACACTAAGGCCTAAACCTCTTGAAAAGCAAGTTGAAATCATCATCCACATATGGAGGAATCTGGCCTCACCATGCCAAAGCTTTTCATCTTTTTAAAAGTGTGAATCTTAAGGCTACACGGATATAACCCGAAGTGTGAATCTTAAAACGACACTGATATAACCTATTTGTACTTTTAAAAAAAATAAAAGCCCTAACCCAATGTAAGATTCCCAGGCAAGTCCCTTCCCATGAAAATTTTTTTGATTGTGGCTGTCATTTTTGTGCCAAGAGGAAAGAAAGAGTTTTTAGAACGTCTAAGCTGACATCACCAAACTTAACACCAACTGGTGTTGCGTCCAGACTAACAAAAGATAGAAAGACTGATTTATTTATCCAAGAGATCCGAAGGTAGCAGATTTGATTGGCTGCTTTTCCCAACTAGAAGTAAATTACTTGCGAGCACACAAAATGACAAATGTTGAAGCAGTTGGTATCTTGCACCGAAATACAAATTCTCTAATTAGGTTGTTTTGCACCATTATTAGAGGCGTAATGTTACGAGATGGTTTCGCTAGCGCCCCAAATCTAAACAATAAAACATTAAAATTTTCTTAGTTGTGCACTTGTATTATCTTCAAGGGAAAGAAAATACAAGCAAACTTTTTTTAATTTTAATAAAATATTTATACATCTCTTGACATTGTTTATTAAGCACATGAAGATAAAGATTTCCAGTTAAATGATTTATGAAATGAGTAGGTATATCTTTTGTTGTTTTTCTTCAACTCACTGGTTTCGAAACTCAGATTAAGAAAAAAAAACCCTTAAAATTTTCATATAGTTTCCATTTTGTTATGCAAAACATGTTCAATATCAGCTCAAAATAGTACAAAAAGACAGAATACAGAAATTTAGGAAGCTTACCTCGTTAATCTAGAACATTCTGATATACGTGAATGAAGAAAGGCACAAGTGATTCCAGAGAATGAAATTAATGCCATCCATAGCGGGATACCAGAAAAAGTTCAATGAACATATAAATATGAATATTAGTTTCACAATTGTTCAGTGGATAATAGGATTGCAATCATCAGTCAAAGCAGGAGTACTTACAATAAAGCAAAATGAAGTGCCACGAATGATCAAAATTCTGAGCATTGACTAACTAGTTTACTCATCACAGCAAGTACATAGTCACACACAAGATTGGTCGTGGATTTTGAGCTGATAGTAACCATTTTGAAATTGACGAGGATTGTGATATTTGCTCCGAAATTATTATATGACTAAATATTATAGAATACACCAAAAAAAAGGAACAACAATGAGAACCAGCAGCTATTCACTGCTAATAGGATCACCATCAGATGGGAAGATCATAAATTATCTCATTGCAATTTGCAAGGTCATGCATTGCTCAAAGCCCTTGCGCAATTTCCCAACATCATTTGGTATACATTCATTTTAAAAACATGGTAAGAAACTGTGAGATGCAAGCAAAAAAAAATAACCTTAGAAAAAAATATATGCATAAGATTCATGTTAAATCAGTTTACGAAGTTACTGCATTGTCCGCTTTTATTTAGACAATTAGTACACTAAAACTAAGTTATTCTAGGTCTGAGCTTGATTACAATTAGTGTCTTGTACTCACGATGATCCATCTAGTTTTTACTGTATATGTTATAGTATTCTTGAATAAAAAATGGGCAAAGTTACATGCACTGAGCAACTTCTACTTTCAAAATACCTTTCCGCTTGTAAAACTAACCAGGTTCGTCAGGAGTATCATGAATTGGCTTGTTTCGTCTTATTTCTCCATTCACCTCAAATCGCTTATAATAGTTTTGCAGGGTAATAGATTTTTTATACAATCATCAACTGATGTCGAAAGTTTTTTTTTTCAACAAGGACTAGATGTATAATTAATCATCTACCATTGACACGAAAGTGACATGCCCAATGATAGGCTAAGAAAATGGAGAAGGAAAGCAAATATAGACTTAGAAAATAAACTCTCGAGTGGAAAATGCATCATGAAAAAGAAGAAAGTGTAATGGTAACAGAATACAATCACATACCTTACATCTTGCTTTCGAGCAATTTGGCTCTGTATGATTAACAACTGGTCAATTAAATTATAAAGTTTAGGTCTCTTGTCAGGGTCCTCATTCCAGCATTGCACAATTAAGCTATAAAGTAACAAATATGATAGAGATCCGACATGAGAGTGAAGTAACGAAACAAAGAAGCATTGCTACCAGACGGAGCAATGGTAAATAATTCACTATTGTAGCCAATTATGGATGGGAAAATTACAAAAAAGAAGCACAACAAGCATGATTCTGCGAAGCGCCAACAAAAGAAGCACAATAAAAGATTCAAAGAGAATGCACTATATTTTATGCGCCAATTGAATTATTCTTAGTTATTTGATCTGCATAACAAAATCTCTAACGTTACAGATAGAACATTGCATTATTTAGTCAAGCATGGTTGTAATCAAACACATTAATTTGTTTTAATTAATAATTCAATATCATAATTTGAAATTTCTTATTAATCTTAAGATATAAATAGTGTCCAATGCACTCATCATGGACGAAATATTGAACCACTACTCCCAATTCTTTGCTTTCATTTCATGATTATTGCCCTCAGGCCTCAGTTCATTTGGCCTTCAAATAATCCCACACTCCTAAATCCTAATCACAAGCTATTAAAGAATAAAAAAAATACTGAATTTGAATTTGCACATAAATTTTTATTTTAGCTTCTCACTGCCCCAAAATACGATCACTTTGGCAGTATCATCTTAGTTTCCCCACAAAAATATCATAAAAGTGAAGTTAATTACGGAGGAAAATGAACCTTAAATATAAATTGTCGCGTGAATGAACAAAATTTTAAACTATAATGCCAAAACTTAAACTGACATCATAAAAGGACCTCCATCACAAATGGTTCATACTTAGAATTTAAAAGAGACCTTTCTAGGCTTTCTATATGGCGCAGTGTAATTGGCCTTACGATACATTTCTTTCTCAGGCTATTCTGATTACTAATTAGTGAGGAATGCCCTTTAGGACATTGTTTGCTCATTTGCAGAACCCTCAGAATCCCATACAATTTCTAGCTTCTGCTTATTTTCACTGACCAACAATTCATTATTCTCAGTTTTTTAGCTACATGCTATAGCACTGCTAGATCCCCTCTTTAAATGAGCGTGTTTTTAAGACTTCAACCAACCAGCAACCACCGATGTACTACACCAAAGGTTTCATAATTAATAATTCACGGAACACTACCCCCAAATTCCTTTTTCATGCTAATCACACAATTAAATTCCGATCAGACCCTTCTCTTAAGGGGGCGGCAGCAACATACTCCGGCTTTGCATCTCCATAATCCCTAGATCCAGGGCCCCCATGAGGTTTCTTTCCTCCTGCATCACCACCCTAAAACTTCGTCACTGATCAATCCCTCGACCATCTGTAACAAAGAAAATAATGCATTGTGAAGAAATCCTGAAATATAAGTCACAGAATCCTTGGCGAACCATACCTCGCCGGTAACATTAAAGAGACGCCGTTTTGTCACAACCTCGTAGGCCAAGAATTCTTCCTGTAAACCCTAGAAAGCACAAACGACTCGGTACAATGCTCGAAACACTAAAGAGACGCGCCTTGACTTAGCCTTAACAACAACGAGCAATAGATCAACAAGCTTAGAAATCAAGACAAACAAGGAACTGAACCCTTTCTGCCATCAAAAGCTACACATAGCTACATCAAATCAGAAGTAAACAGACTACCGCATAACCGAAGAGGGCGAGGATTGGATGGAGAGAGAAGAGCATCACACCTGGGAACGCCGGCCGCGACGGGGAGGGAACATAAAGCCCACATCACCCTCATCCGATGGGGCCAAAGGCGGAACAGAAAGCCCTCATCAGATGCGACTGAAGATGGAACAGAAAACCCTCGTTGCAGTCATTGCCCTCATCAGATGCGGCGGAAGACGGAACAGAAAGTCCCAATCGCACTCATCGCCCTCATCCGATGCGGCGAAGACCGAACAGAATCTCATCGCCCTCGTCAGATGCGGCCGACGGGAAACAGAAAGTTTCCATTGCCCTCATTATCGAATGATATTCGATATATTACGCACAATTAGAATGACATTTGCTCCGTCCTATTTAACTGTTCCTATTTTCAAAATTCAGACGTTATATTTGTCTGATGAGATAAGGATATAACTGAAGTAATTTACTCATAACTTAAAATTATAAAACCCTATTTAACGTTATTTAAATTATTTTATTAATATCCCATTTAATTAAGGATTGTATATAAATATTATGCAACTATATTTTTCCAAAAAAATAGTTTTGAAAAATATTAAAAAATTAGACATTATAACGAGTATATTCCTCTCTAATAATACCACAGTCTACTAAGGATTAGGCTTGACAAAAATTGACTCAACCCGTCGACCCGATCCGACTCGACACGAAGTTAGGCGAATTCGGATTGGGTCTAAATTAAACGAGTCGTGTCGGATTATAATTGGGTTGACCCGCTTAACCCGATTATATTATATAATTATATATTATATACATATATATATATATATATATATATATATATATATATATATATGTATAATATATATATATATATATATATATATTTATATATACATATATTTATATATCATTTCAGATCGAGTCGTATCGTGTCGAGTTAATCGGGTTAATATTTTTATATTTATATAATTATATATATTTTTTATAAATATTTATTTAAATTATTTACTATTAAAAGGGTTAATCGAATCGTGTCGGGTTGATCCAAATATATATGAGTCGTGTTTGGGTTAGATCATCTGACCCAATTAATTAAACGAGTCGTATTCAAGTTAAGCTAATCGGATCACGAGTCATAAATGGGTCAACCCGAACACAACTCGCTGCCAAAGAAAATTTAACTTTGAAAATATTAAAAATATGAGTTAGTATTCTAATGAGTATATTCGTCTTGAAGCAAATAAGATGCCATAAGGAAAAGACGTTGGAAGGCTAAAGGAGAATTATGATTTTCCTAAATTTAAGCACACAATAATGATTTTCATAAATTTATTTTAATTTATAATTATAAATTATCAAAAAAATTTGATAATTATAAATTATCAACATTTTTATTATTTTGTGTATAACGATATCAACTAAATTTGTGATCCTTTCCCTCTCGGCCAAAATTAGTGAAAGAACAAGAAACAATTTAAGAGAATAGTCAAATTACTCATGAATGGAAGTATAAGAAGAAACATTCATAATCATGATTTGAATGTCAATTTCATTTCAAATTTTATAGCAAGTTGCAGCAAGAAAATAACATAAAAATATTTTAATTTGATGATTCAGTTAAAAATGTTATTAGTTATAAAAAAGAAATTTATTTTTTGAGATAAAAATCGAAAGTTCCATAACATTCAACTCAAGAATCAATTTTTTAATTCATAGCAGGAAGCCTGAGATTGCCGGCCCTTTGTCCCTCATGGCCTCCACCACTTCCAACCACGCCCTGTGAGATGACCCGCCTTCCCTCCTCGCCTCCTCTGCCATGATCTTCATCGCAGCCGCTCGTTCCCGCAGCTCCCTCCCTCCCTCGGATTCCATCAACCACCTCACCTTCGCCTCCACCTCCTCCGCCTCCACCATATCCCTGTCGTACCCCTCCATCGCCACCGCCAACCGCATCTGCTCCACCAAGAACACCTTGTTCATCTTCTGCTCCGCGTATAGAGGCCAGGCCACTAGCGCCACCCCGGCCGTTATCGCCTCCAACGTCGAGTTCCACCCGCAGTGGGACACGAATCCACCCACCGCTGGATGGTTCAACACCGCCGCCTGGGGGGCCCACGACTTCACCACCAGCCCCCTCTCCTTCGTGTGCTCCAGAAAACCTTCCGGAAGCAGAGCCTCCAAATCCAGCTCCGATGACGGCGCTGCTGCATCCTCGCTCGGGGGAGCCCGAACCACCCATAGGAATCGCTGCCCGCTCCTCTCCAGGCCGGTGGCAATTCGCTTCAGCTGCTCCGCGGAGAACGAGCCCATACTCCCGAAGCAGAGGAACACCACGCTCCCCTGCGGTTGTTTGTCCAACCACGCCAGGCACTCGCCCTTCTCTTCCATCCAGTTCGAGACCAAAGGCCCGATGCAGTAGACCGGCGCCATTCGATGACTGGGAAGGCAGGCCCCATCTCGGAGCGCGCGAATCGCCTCTAGCTCTAGGGATTCAAGTGTGTTGATTAGGATACCGTCGGCGGTCGGTATTCCCTCAAACATGTTGATCAGCCTCCTGTAGGACTCGCTCCCCCTGTCCGCCAAGTGGATAGGCATGTGGGAAGCGGGGATCGGGGGCAGACCCGGGAAGTGGAGCGGGGCGTCGCCGAGGTCCTTTAAACTGAGTTCGGACGCGGCGAGGAGGGCCGGGGAGGAGACGAAGGCAGCGAGGTTGGAGGCGCCGGAAGGGAAGAATATGTAGGCGGGGAGGCGGAGCTCGGTGGCGACGTCGAGGGCGTCCGTGCAGATGAAATTGAGCACGAGAGAGTGGATTGGGGAGTGGGCGGTGCTGAGGAAGCGGAGGAGGTTGGGGTTATTAAGGCGGATGTCGTCGAGCACGCGGACGACGCGGGCGGTGGCGGGGTCGGGGTGGGATGGGAGCGGTGGAAGATGGTGGAGGGAGAGGGAGGGGTGAGCGGAGGAGACGCGGGCGATGAAGGCGTCGAATGAGGGGTGATTGGCGGTGGAAGAGTTCATGATGACCATGGTGACGGAGAAGCCGTGACAGAGGAAGAGCTTGCCGAGCTCCACCATGGGTATCACATGGCCCATGCGAGGAACCGGGTACAAAACCACCATTTCCTTCATTTTGCGCTAATAGACGCTACAACATCGAATCAAGAGTAATCCGAGGCTCAAGAGTATGTATGCTATTGTTATTAAACACTTGAATTCTTGGTAGTTTTTGATTCAGGAAGTATAGATGCCAATTTAAAGATAAAAAAACTTGGGCGACTTGCCGGCCAGCTGCTATCAGTTGGTTGGATGCAAGAAAAACACGAATCTTAGAGCAATGTTATGCCACTATATCCAACGGCTAGTAAGTGATCTTGATATTTCTTAGCACCCGAAAAATTTTCAAGGGACACCCTGTCTCTGTCGGTGTCTTTTTTTTTCTTAACAAAGCAAGCAACGTCTCCTGTCGGTGTCTGGCAAGAAGACTTGGGGAGCGAGTTTGGTTGTCAACCTAAGCAGTGACGTCACTGCTCACGGTAGTAATTCTATTATTTTAAATTCAGAAAATAACATAAATCCAAATTATGGTGGGTCGAAACTAGATTGAATGAAATTAAAATAAACAAAAAAAATTACTTTTATTTGGGCACGAACAAAGATAGAAAGCAATCATAACGCACAAGCTATGATTTTTCATTTAAATTAAAGAAATCAAAATGAAGAAAATTTTTTAACTTAATGTTATATTATTTTTTCTTATCTCTAAGATTATGTTTTGTTAGATAGAATCAATTGAAAAAGATATAAACTGTAATGAATTTAGATGATTTTTCATCTAGATTCATTGCATAAAAAATATAATAAATTTAGATAATCTTTTATCTAAATTTATTATATTTTTTATGTGGATTCTATCTAACACGACATAATCTAAAAAATATATATTTTTTATTTTTTACTCTGCTCTATAAACAGTAAACAACACGAAGCTACCATAAAGATAACTTACCTTTCAATTGCATGTACGGCCTAAAAGTCTGAATAGGATCCCAGCTTATTCATCATTACTACAAGATTCCACGGAAATATAGTGAACCTTGCTTAAAGCACAACAAAGGCTCGAGAAATGCCAGTAAAGTGACTAATATTCCCAAACAAACTCTTTGCTGCACCAAAATGCCGAAATCTGTAGACACCTGCAACAACTGTTATAGGGATTCTCCACTCTAGTGTTGCGTAGCTATTAGAACTGAGCTTGGAAGGCCTAAACCACTTGAAACGCAAGCTGAAATCATCATCATCGTACGCAGGAATCCAAGTGCTGCCGTTGACCAACATTTCCACCAGAGCAAAAGTACCCTCACTTAGGAGGTCATTCCTGGGACAAGCAGACCAGAATGTGGTTGTCACCTTTGCACCAGGCGAAAAGGAAGAGTTTTTCGGAACGTTTGCGCTGACATCACCAAAATTGATACCAAGTGGAGTTGTGTCCAGAATAACAGGAGGTAGAAGACTGATTTGTTTGTCCAAAAGATCTGGGGGCAATAAATCTGATTCAACTCTTTTGCCAACTAGAAGAGCGGAGGCAAGCTTTTTGAACTCTTGAATGTAAGCATTAAGCGTGTGAGGGCCATATAAGGTTGATGCCCCCTAAAAAATTAAAAAGGAAGTCAAATTAAGCATGGCTAATTAAAATAAATGATATGAAATGTAATGTTAACTGATTGGCAACACGAAGTGATATAGAACCAAGCTTAGAGGAAGTAAATGACTTGAGAGCTCGCACAAAATGGCAAATATTGATATAGTTCCTAGTGCAGTTATTCATATCAATTTAATGCAGTTAAAAGGTGAATATGTTAAACTACAGTTCAAACTAAAAATTGTTGCGTACTGGACCTAAAATAGACAGTAAATAATTATTAACTAAACGAACCTCATATCTTTGGATCTGGTATTCCTCAAATGTAGTCACGTATTGCGAGTATGTGTTTGACAAGCCAGCAATAATAATATGAACATTACTATCAAATTCACCAGTACCACCACTGGTAAGTACTGTTCGCACAGCATCTCTGAGGCGCCTCCCAGCCATTGTAGTGAACTCTGAGAAAGAACAAAGTATCACATTAACAATAAATATTTCGATGATCGGAATGGAAGCGATAATATGCTGAAAATGATGATGAAAGAAACAGACCATCTTTTGCAACATCTTTACGTACTTTCACTTGCAAGAAGATTAAAAGTTTGATATTTATAAAGATCATAAATATTAAATATATGCCTAGATGATGATATGAAGCTTAAGCCCTTGTCATGTGCCAACAACACACTATGCCTTTACCTCCGGGGACACACAGAATTACCACCTGTCCGATGCGAAGTATCTGGATTGGCAGTATGGAAGGCTGTAACCGAAAAAAGATCAGTCATGATCAATAATTAGAACAACCATTCTTTACTTCAGAAAATTTATTGCATAGTTCAAAGTTGAAAAGGTTATAGCAAGATAATAACTAGTTAAATGAACCATTGTCAGACACAAAAGGATGCAATAAACACAACCAAGGTCTAATCTGCATCAATTGCATCAATCCATGCTACTGGAATCCTAGATCATTTCGGAAAACATGGTTACAGGTTGAGGCATCTTTTAACATTTATCAGGAGAACCAAAAGAACTGCTCTTCGTTGCAATGTCCTACAAAAGAGAAAAATAGATGATCCTCAATGGAGAGCTATTGAAAAACCTTTTCTGATCACCTAATATTTGATTTTCAACATACCACTAGTTAACCTCTCTAAGATAAACGAAGGCAATCGTATAAACTGCCCCTTCCATTTACTTTGGATGTCATCCAGGTCAAAGAAAAACGAATGTTTAGTTCCCATCGAATGGTACACCAGATTTCACCAGTCAAATGAGAATTATCATAGAAACACTCCGATATAGAGTAGGTAAAGAATTTAACTCACCGCCCAATTATATGGCACATCCATTTCACCAGTATCAAGTAAAATTGGCTTCGGATCTTGACAATCAACTTGCTCCTTGCTTGGTGTTTTCAATAAGTTCCTCACTAAATTCCAGAAAGGATTGCCCTAAAAAGCATTAAGAATTACAATAACCAAATTTTCAATCAAGACGTTTTATCAAGTTTAAGGTAGTTGATTAAAACTAACCTTGACATCCCCTTGTTTAAAATCAAACATTCCAGGACCATCCGTGGTTCCTGCAGCGAAAGCATATCCCATGGCAGCTGGACATGTTTTAGAAACTTTCTGACCACCACCGCTCGAATGAAGAGTTACTTCTAGCTTTGAGAAATCTAAGTAGGTTTGGCGATAGTCAACTTTTCCTTTTACCTGTTCAGAAGCTGTATCAAAGAGTTCAACAGCCTTGGTGAATTGTCTGTCACCTATGATTCTTGTGCTTTCAAATTCATCTGGATATCTGAAATGTGAACCAGATCCACAGGATTATACTTAAGAATTTCTATCAAAGACTCTAAAAGACTTGGAAAGCAAAAGGCTGATACCCTGGGCCTCGACCATAACAAAGTTCATTCTTTCCGTTGCAGGTGCTATGATTAAAATCACAAGGAAGTCCAGTATCAATGCAGAACGCACCAAGCACATTGGGACTTACATCTCCACAATTTGACTGACAGAAGGCAGACACAAACTTTGGCTTTCCACCTTGCCTATTTCGAACACGTTTGGAGATACTTTCTGAGTTTGTTAAACTCCTTCCACCACATGCTTGGAAAGATGAAGCCAGCTTACTTAGCTCATTAACTGAATAAATAAAGTTACAAAGTTAAAAAAATTGAAAATTAGTATATATAGCTTGCAATGAAGTTTATATTAACATGTAGGCTAGGAGATTATAGAATATAGAGCAACTGATACATACAGTTACGACGTGGTTGAGGAACAGAGATTGAAACTCTTCGATGGACTCCATTATTTATCCTTCTGGTCCTACTCGTGCCAGGATATATACCATGAGTTCCTTTGGGGTAACCATGTTGTTCTGCCCAGTCCTCCATGAAACGTGCAGCAGCTCCTTTGTTATCTCCACTTATCAACGAGTTTGTACGACTCATCGAGGTACCATGAGTTGCAAACCAGTCAAAACTACCAACAGAGCCCCATTTATCATCTACAAACTTTAATAAACTCATTTCTTTGTCAACATCATACTTATATTGGCTCCGCTCTGTAGCAGGATTATTCAGGTAGGCACTGGGACTGCGATTTATACTAGCATTCAATAGTTCTCCTGTAAACAAATAACTAACGCTATCACAAATGAAATTGCAAAGAACTAACTTCACAAGTTTCGTCAACCCCAGATTTTGCTCTGTTTTCAACAAACTGTATGGATAAATCAACAAAAAAAAAAGAAGAAAGTTTCTAATCTGACAGTTTAAAATTACCTACAATTCGGTGACTAAGAATCACAAACATCCGGTATAAATCATGATGGGCGCATTACCTTTGTTGACATAGATGTTTCCTGGTCGGAGGTTGTCATGGGCTTCGATGATACTTTTCTCAATGCCATCAACAATGACATCAAATGATTGCCTTACAAATCCAAGAGATGTTACAATATACACAACATACTGGAGGTAACCCCCAGGTCCAGCATGCGTGTGAATTCCGCTGATGGCTACATTTTTCTTGTTGTACAACGCTCCATACCTAACAGAGAGGAAACATCATGACGCATCACTGGCTGGAGTCATATTAGAGCTTAAAATTCAGTCTACTTGCGTCATTAAAAGGAAACATCTTCTGTCTTGAGCATAAAACATCCGCAAGTAATTTGAGTAGCTAATAATAAGATCTGCAAAACCAGGTATTTGGACTCAATAGCAGCATGCCCAGCATGTTACTCCAATGTTCACTACCTCTTCTAATTGCCATTGCAGGGAAAAACGCAGAGACAGCAGCATTTTAGAGGAGTTTAATAATATATCCTTCACAACTAACTAGAATTCTTGGAAATAACAATTTCCAGTACGGTTACTAAGCATTAAAATCGTTCTAATTCAGAATTCATTTCTACTTCTGAATTTGAATGTCTACATAACCACACGTTATCATTATCTTGAAAGATATTTAGGGATCACCAATTATTGAGTGCACAATTCATTAAAACCTGGAACTTTGAATAATAAACAATTTGTTGTTCACTTGTTCTACTACTTCTAACCTTTCTAAGTGTACTATCAAATAAAACAAGCCATAAATTTGGTTGTACAAATTTCAGGACAATATTCAATTCATTTCATGCTGCATACATAAATTTCTGTGGTGGCATAACAGAGAGTCTAGCATTTAGTTTGCTTTATACAGATTTTAGTTCAAATACCTCGACTTCAATTTCTCAAGAACTTTAATCGTCACAAGTTGAGATGCCATGCACGCATCAAGGTTCACAAAAACTACACGATTTCCTCCAGGCTCTGCAACAATAAATGCCCGTGCCTTCAACCTGAAATGAACGCCAGAGGCAACCTGCTCGGCATTAGCATATCCCATCATGTTGACATCGGCTGCAGGTCCTGTTATATCATAGCTTCCAAGACCAATTAAATACTTCGAATCTGACAGAGCTCCCCAAATGTTATGGGTGGTGAGGAATAGCAAGAGGTAAAACCACATATTTGTCGTCATGTAATGGTACAGAACAAAATATGAAGCTAGCTCCAATACAACCAACAGAAGGACCGCCCCAAAACTTTTATATATACCAAATCACCTTGGCCTGACCATAAGCAAGGGAACGAACTGATTAGAATATTAAGCTACAAGGAGAAGGGGAAATAGTGTAAATAAAGATGTCTCCGATGTTTGTGGCATAATGAAAACATTTGGCATGGCATATCTACTGAAAGTCGACCTCAAACATGAGACAGATGTTACAAAATTGCAAATTTCCGTAGGTTGAGAGGATGGAGCATAAACTGCATAAATACAAATATCTCAGACTGATCATTATACTTGAGATGCTGAAAAGATGGCTATAATTGGTTCTTTAGGTTGCAGCCGTAGATACACTTCCAAAATGAAAATAAATTTCCTACACAAGTTAGATTAAACGGATAATGCATATGACAATAGTAAATTTCAAATTCAGTCCACTATAATATTCTATACTATACGTAGCAGAGAATTGCACATATTATATATCAAGAATATATTCTCTTGTCGTCAGTCGTCACTACATAGTTCTCAACACTGTTGAACAATAGACATCCTCGGTTGGATCAAATATAATCAACTATAAAAGAAGGAACACTTAAATAGAAGAAATATGCAAGTGAAAAAGGAGCACAATGCACAACCAACAAAAACAATCTACAGACCGCAGAACGAAAAGTTTTTGAACTGTAAATAAATCAAAACAACTAAAAGTCTCAACATTCAACAACGTGACAGTCAATGCTGTTGGGGTGGTTTTTAAAATTTATTTGTTAACTTGACCTCCATATTCTTGTTTAATTTTCTCCCATTTGTGCAGTGATTTTGCACTCATTTCTCTTCCTAGAGAGAAAGCTTCAGTCTTCCCCTTCCCTTCTCATTTTATTCCTACAAAAATAAAATAAAACTAAATAAGGAGCCTTGCAGGGTTTACTCCTGGCTGCAAGGAGAGGAAAGGAAAGGTTGGTGGAGGGTCTCATTCAATCAGACAACTCGTTTACCATTAGGGCAAACCAGAGTGTAAAAAGGAATCATCACACACCAAATTCTTTGAACAGACTCACCAATGAGAAGCGCATGTAAGGCTCCTTCGCGGAAGCTGGCGCGGCGCGATCCACGGCTCTTCTCCTACCTTTTTATGCTCGCTCGACATGGAAGGCCAAGGGGATGCGCGCCAAGACAATGCAACAAAGGGAGCGACGCCCACGAGGCGGCGTCGGGCGTGTCGCCGTTGGGAAATCTGGTTGACGTCTTGACGAAGTACACGAGAGAAGGAGATGTCGGCGAAGGAGACACGGACCGACATGAGCGAGGAATGCTCCAATCGGTTTCCGCCACGTATCCGATTGCGGCTTGTCGACTCGGGTGGCAGCAATTGAATCGCACTCCAACCCGTTCGGCCTTGTAGTTGTAATTTTTTTAGAACGTTCCTCTTGTTGGTTTGGATAATAAAAATGGTTCACGAATCACCATTGGCGGTCCAGCCAGTTACAATACAAAATCTTTCTTTTTCTTTGTCATGGAAAAGAACATATTCTTGCGGCAGATTTCAACTCTCGCCAGTCGTTCTCCATCTCCTTGACGGCCATTACGTGCAAGCGAACAGCTCCTCGGCTCTCAAGAACTCCACCTTGGGTTCTTGCTTGAGTGCCCAAGATTCATACATCTTTTGATTGCTCTAATTTATTTCACTTGATGCTTCTTCAGTTCCCATGGAACAGTGGCTTGGTGGCATGATGAACTATATTTACTTTCGTTCAATTAAATAAACTAAGTTAATATGCCCCAAAATCTCAAAGTTTCCCAACAGCTAAAGTAGCATAAAACCGGGATCAAGCACACCATGTGAGCCTCCACAGAATCCATAGACTCGCTAAAGGACGACAGCTCGTTATCAGAGAAGATCAAGGTGGCAAGAAGGCGATGAACACGCGTCTTCTGTTTGAGCGCCATGAGAGCTACAGCTGAAAAAAAAAAAGTGCCGACCACTGTGAACGCCACATGCATGGTTAGAGCACAAGCCCTTGCCCTGGCCCCGCTTCAGTTATGCCACCCGTTGTCATCTTCTCAGGTGATGTGCCAGTGGGTTGCTTCTTTCTTTATTCTGCTATCAATAAATGTGTATATATATGTGATTGTGAGGAGAGAAGGAAGGAATTGGATGAAACAATCAGTTCACCATGGGCGACCAAGTAGCTGCTCCGTTCGTGGCGAAGACGTATCAAATGGTGAGCGATCGGAGGACGGACTCGTTGATCAAGTGGGGAAAGGCGAATAATAGCTTCGTGGTGCTGAATCCAAGCGATTTCTCGCAGTTTCTGCTGCCCTGCTACTTCAAGCACAGCAACTTCTCCAGCTTCGTCCGGCAGCTCAACACCTACGTCAGCACCTCCCCTGGGCCTTGTGTTTGACCTTTTAATTGATTCGAGTCGATGCTTGATTAATTTGACCTGTTGTGCTGTGAATTCAGGGGTTCAGGAAGGTGGATCCGAACAGGTGGGAGTTCGCTCACCAGAGTTTTCTCAGAGGGCAGACGCATCTCCTCCCCCACGTCACGCCAAGGAGCAGGAAGGGCCACGCCGGCGCGCACGCAAGGGTCAGTGCGAGGGAGAAGACGGAGGAGGAGGGCGCTGGAGGGGATGCGGAGCAGGAGACGCTGCTGCTGCTGCAAGAGGTTTGCAGGTTGCGGCAGGAGCAGAGGGCGCTGGACGAAGAGCTGCGGGCGATGAGCAAGCGGCTGCAGGATACCGAGAGGAGGCCGCAGCGGGTGATCTCGTTTCTTATTAAATTGGCGGGCGATCCTCGACTCTTGTCGAGGCTGCTTGACTTCCAGCAGCGCTCTAAGAAGAAGCGTCTCGTGGCGCCGCCTTCTCTTCCTCTTCCTCCGCCGTCAATGCTAATGCCAGGTACACAAGCGAAGCGTAATTTTGTACTAGTGCCAGATGTTTCTGAGCCCAGCAGCTCCTCTTGCAATTCTGGAAGCGAGTTTGGATTTCCAGACGAGTTTGGCCTGAGCAGGCAAAGTCCGGAGGCGGCGGCCGCCTTCCCGTTCTCCTTGCTCGGCCACGGATTTTACTAGAAAAGTTTATCGTTTCTGTACCCTAAAACGATAATATTTGTCAAAAAAAGTTGATAAGGCCAGCGCCGTAATTTATTTAAACTAATAAACACTGCTACTATTGCTTCTCGCCGTATCTAATCGACTATTTTACCGATCTGAAGAATCTGTGGATGCCGTATCTGTCGGAATCAGTCGGAAAAGATGATTGATGAACAGGCCCGGACGTCACTCTCTATGAGGGGACGTGGCGTCGTATGCATAAGCGGCGTGAAAAGAAAAAGAGCGCTGGTACTTCCATTCTGGGCTTTTGGTTCGACGTTTATGGCATCTTTAGCTGAGAAGGTGGGATGAAAAGAAAGGGCCGCCGCATTCTTGATCGGTCAAAAGCGGTCGTCTGATGCGAGAGGCGGCGGACGATCCCAGGAGTGGCGGTGGCAGCAGTGGCGGAGGCGGCGGTCGCAGGAGAGGGTGTGGCTGGGAGAAATTTTCTCCGCGGACGGTCGCTTAAAACCATCCGAACGGGTGGCTTCATTTTCATATTAAAAAATATTTTTTTTTTAATTTTTTTTTAGAAATATTTTATTTTTTATAATCTATCCAATGGTATTAAATTTAGAGTATTCTAGATTATATACATGTATGAAATATCCTATGCAAAATTGCATATAAAACAAAAAAATATTTTATATATAAATTTGTATAGAATTTGTATAGGATATTTTATACATGTATATAATCTAGAATACCCTAAATTTAATACCATTGGATAGATTATAAGGAATAGAGTATTTCTAAAAAAAAATATTAAAAAAAATATTTTTTAATATGAAAATTAAGCCATCCGTTCGGATGGTTTTAAGCGGACCGTCCGCGGAGAAAACGCGCCCGTGTGGCTGTTACGTTTTGCGGAGAAATTTTCTCCGCGGACGGTCCGCTTAAAACCATCCGAACGGGTGGCTTCATTTTCATATTAAAAAATATTTTTTTTTTAATTTTTTTTTTAGAAATACTCTATTTTTTATAATCTATCCAATGGTATTAAATTTAGGGTATTCTAGATTATATACATGTATGAAATATCCTATGCAAAATTGCATATAAGACAAAAAAATATTTTATATATAAATTTGTATAGAATTTGTATAGGATATTTCATACATGTATATAATCTAGAATACCCTAAATTTAATACCATTGGATAGATTATAAGGAATAGAGTATTTCTAAAAAAAAATTAAAAAAAAAATATTTTTTAATATAAAAATTAAGCCATCCGTTCGGATGGTTTTAAGCGGACCGTCCGCGGAGAAAACGCGCCCACGTTTTGCACTCTTTGACTCTTCAGATACGAGAGGCGGTGGCGGCGCTTGATGAGCCGTTTGCGTTGGATAAGGAAACACGGAGTCACGTGAGACAACTGTGTGAGGGAGAAGGGAGAGGTAACATGCGGCGGTTTGTTGTTGGAAATGGAGCACTGAAACAGTGAATTTGCTTAGGCATTATCAAAGGCTTTACCCAAAACCCAGGTAATATGATCCTATTTGTGCGGGTGATTGCGTTGGAAACCGGGTGAGTGCAGAAAGCAATAAATATTGACATGTTCTTACGTTTTTCGAATGGCAAGAGCGAAATAGTCGGATAGCCACGTGGAACAACATTCGTGTGAAGGATTTTTTTGCGGAGGGGTGCCCCTAAGGGGTGCTTAATTTTATAAAATATTTTTTTAAAATTTTTTTTTAAAAATATTATTTATCTCGTAAGTTATTCAATAATATAAATATTGAGATATTTTAGATCTTGTATCCCCTTAAAATCTCCTATGCAAAAATTAATTTTTTTTATATTATAAATCTTTTTATGATTTTAGAGGAATACAAGATCTAAAATATTCCAATATTTATATCATTGGATAGCTTAGGTGATAAATAACATTTTTAAAAAAAATTAAAAAAAAATATTTTAAAAGGTAAAATTAAGCACCCCTACGCAATAACATTTCTAAAAAAATTAAAAAAAATATTTTAGAGGGTAAAATTAAGCACCTCTACCCAAAATTTGCGTATGGCACCCCTCTGCAGAAAAAACCTCCCCTTTATGGAGAGAAAATTTCCTGTCAGGGGTCTTCTAGAAAAGACAAGGGAGGTGACTACGATTCATCCTTAATATTTATTTATATATTCTATGCTATACAATGATACTAATATTATCTAAATTTTTCACAATGAAAAAAATTAAAATTTTAAGATTATAGAATTCTGTCATATTATTTAAAAATCTAATTTTTTTTATTATGAAAAATTTTATCCACGATAATAATAATATCGTTAGATAGTTTAAAATGTATAGATAATCAAAATTTTATTTTTTAAGAGTGGATTTTGGTCATCTTTCTATCTTCTCCTGGGATGGGACCTGTACAGGAATTTTTCTCCTTTATGTAGGCTGTAATATGAAGAGTGCTTCAAAATCTTTAGCCGTCAGTTTGGTGTAATTCAATATGCATGACAAAGTAATGGCAATTCTGAAGCTGATTCAGGAGCCTACTTGTTCGTTGACTTAAAAGTGAAAATGTTCTGACTGTTTAGATTTTTATCAACGATCAATGCTCTACTTGATCTACAGACAAAAGTAGTAGACTAAACGCATAATCAAGCAGGCAAGGTCAAGTTCTGAATTTGATCATCAGTTACATGACTCGGTACACTTTATAATTGTCTACATCCTTACATCACTATAGCAATTCTTATTAAACTATATTATGAGTGAACAATCTAAAAAAATGATAAACAACTGAATGAACTTGTCAAGTGTACTTTGAGATCGACTTTAGTTTCTAATAGCTGAGAAACATTGATATGTACAGTAACGACATATAGTCACAGCTACTCCTAAAGACAATTTCGGCTAAAAATGACATAAGCAAAGATAATATGAAATTAGTTTTTTTTTCTGCTTATGTCTTCAATTGCTGTCACAAAGCAAGGATATTGGATAATGCAGGAAGTGGCGAGAATTTTAATGAATTTTATCTAAAAGGCATGCATCAAGAAGAGAAGAGGAAGCCACTACTCATGGATGAGAAAAGATAACTACAATTACATGAAGGAAGATTTGTACCTAATTTTTTCCAAGCCAATTAGCATAAACGAGGTCAACTTTCTCAGCAGAAAGACAGACAACAACGTGTCACGGTTGAGGAAGTAGTTTATTGTAAGCCCATCCCAGTTAACATACACAAAGTGGTGAAGCAGTGGTTGACTGCAGCGAAGAGACCGGTGGAGGAAAGTGTGGCCAAGGTGGAGAGCACGTCTGGTTCTGTGATTGAACAAGAGGAGCATGGATCAGTTTCGGCTCTGAAACTAAATTGGTATATAACAAAGAGCGGAGTAGATATACAACAGATCTGAGATTACAGAGAGAGGAGGATACCACCAGTTAGTATCTCCTTGTTCAATCATCCATATGCCTATACTCAGAGTTCAGAATTTGCTCAGTAAGTTCAACAACAAAGTTTTTCAACTTGACAAATCAGTATCAAAGATAAGCACTGAGACGATATGAAGTAGATGTCCGCAAGAAATAAAAATGTATCTATGAGAAATATAATAAACTATAAAAATCAATCATCGCATAGACCTGCATACTGGGCTTCTTGGAAGCATGGGTGAGTTTCTTCCGCTTGACGAGGGAGTTGAGGAGGGAGGATTTACCGATTGTGGATCTTCCGACGAGAGCGAACTCTGATGGGGCGTTGGGCAGGAACACCTAGGCCTTGGTGCAGCTCTTGACGAACTAGGCACTAGGGCTTTGGGGCTGAAGGCGATGTTGGAGCCCCGAAGCAATACTCCACTGGTCGCCGCGCCGCTGATGGCCACTCCGGGAGGTAGGATGAGTACGTCAGGGGATATTGATCTGGAAACTAATCATGTTATTATCTACCACGATAAAAAAAATAAAAAAAAACTTTTGGAAAGGTTCTTTTGTTTGAGGTGGAAGGAAACTGGAAAAGGAAAAAAGCTAAATTAACTATAAAAATATTTTACTAAATTTAAATTTTATTTAATTCAAAAAACTCGCTCATGCTTATACTCGTACTCAAATTTTATTTAATTAAATATACGAGAAGATCACACTTGAAAGCAACATGCCACTAGTTCTATCACAGCGATAACAAAACACCGATGAGAGAATCCATTCACAGATCACCTAGCAAATTAGTAATACAATTTTGTTGCAGATACATATTCTTCAAAGGTCAGCATCTCCCAGTGAAGATAGTAAGCGCAACACTAGATGATGAACTCTATACCTCATAAATCTTACTAGTCATGGACGAGGGAAAGACCATCACCCAAGCACAATTTACGATCTAACTAGTTCTCTATTCCTCATAAGAATTTACATCTTAATAATACGTCTGTATTTGATTCACATTATAAAATATACACTCGTTTATCAGTCATAAAATTGCATAGGAACATGAAAAATTGTACGAGTATCTGCAAGTGCATAGAACGTTGCATGAGAGTTGCTTACCTTCAACGGTGAAAATATCTGGCTATCTGCAAGTGCTACATTTGAATTTAGAAATGGCGGTTACACAGAACACAGCACGACAATAACAAAGTTACAAAATGACACAAGAAAGTTATCTTATAAGACGCACCATGACACAAACAGCGGAATTACATATTTCGATCGAACTTGGCTTCATTGAACCTTGCTTTGCTTACAAAAAAAAAGAACTGTATCAAAGCCTGTAAAAAGATAGAAAAAAACTATACAATTTGCTATCCAAGACCAAAAATCCAGTGGCCTCCTGTGAATCAAGAGCCAAACATATTCTATGACTGAAAGATTATGTAGAAGAGGAGACAAAACTTACTACTGGACAAATCCAACCAGCGCTCACAAGGAACAAACCAGCATCAGGAGAAAAACCAGCTTGCTAGTAATCCAATGCCTTCAGCATATATACATTATCTCCATGTCATCAAACCCACTGACACAACTGCCTAATCATACTTCAAATGCCAATACTTTCGGAAGAGAGCAGCTGCTCACAACTCCAATACAAGCACAGTATCTGACCCGCCACATATAATTGTTGTATTGAATAGTCAAAAGAATTCATCGATTGCCTTCATTGAATTGCTGAGTTTCTTGATGACACTGCCTTACAACATCACTGAGTTCAGGAAATGCCGACAGAAGAAGCAGCTCTAAAAGTTCTAGTGCAAACTGCTTCAAACAAAGAGGAGACTGTATACAAGAACAAAACAGGATGATTAAAATAAAAAAAAAACCTAATCAACTTTTTTATTATCTGAATGTATAATTATTAGCTTTTCATATAGTGTTCTCCAACATCTACCAAAACTGCCATTCGGCTGGCCTTATCATTTTCAAACATGAGAAAGAAATAACTAGTGTTATCTCGTGTTATCTCCTAATATCTAGGGCTGCAAGGAAGTACCTGTAGAAAGAAATATACATCCTGAGCACACTGCTCGTATTCCTTTCGGCCAACAAGACCTACAAGTGCAGCTGGTGCTTTATCTGTTGAAAAAAAAATGCAAGCCCAACACAATAAGATTTCACTTTGACCAAAGACATCTGATTGTGGACAATGATCCATTATTTTTCTTAGAAAAGTTTGATTTTTAAGCAAATAAATTCACTTTATCTGATTCTGCTTTGGGTTAATGTAGCTTTCTTCACCAATTTCCATGTCATATTATGGCAAGGGGACATTACTAAAAAAAACATGGCAATCTCTACAACCATGTTGGATTTCTAACATGTAAGAAACTATGATAATATTGAAAGTTTGAGCGATTGAACAATGAAAAAGTTGACCTTTCAAATATGTGCCAAAATCAAATAAGAAGATCACCACTTAAGAAAAGATGAAATATGGATATGGAGTATTATTCGTTAATTTGTAAGGCTTCTAGATGTAGATTCTAAAAGTACGAGTTGTGTAGATGGATATTTTGTACCATCATATCTTCAATTATACTAAGGCTTCGTGAAAAACCTTTATTTGGAGTTTTAGACAAAAGCTTCTTAGGTTCCTAACCATCCCTGTACAAACCTAACTGATCTAACTCGTCCATACTATCTATCTTCTTCTCAAATATGTCCACACCATCTTATTGTTTCGTTATCCTCTTCTTAGGTCTCTAACCATCCTTGTTTCAATAAACCAAACTAATTCATCTTGTCGAAGATCTGGTCCAACTGATGGTGCTGGTCACCGGTCAGACTGGTATATACAAACTCAGTGGAACTAAGCACAACCGCAAAAGAGAAGAAAGAAGAAGAGGAAGAGGAAGAGAAAGAAAAAAAAGAAGAGGAAGAGGAAGAGGACGAGAAAGAAAAAGAAGAGGAAGAAAAAGAACATTGCATCTGTCACTCGCCGGATGTGGCCTCTCCTTTTCCTCTACTCCTCCTTCTACTGCTCGAGCTGCCCCGCCTTTATGGTCCGGTCTAGTCCTGACTGAACTGGAAAAACCGACCGGTTTGGATCATAACACTTGATCTTGTCTAATGCAATCTAAAGATCTTGTTTAAATATGACCATTTCATCTTAGCATCACATTCTCTTAACCTCTATAGGTTTTATCATTATCGACTCTACATGGTAATATTCAATTTGATGTTTAACCAAAAACACACACAGGTTGGACGCTCATGCCGCAGCACAACATATGAAGCCACATAAAAAGCAAAAGAAGTGGTGACGTAAGATGGTTAAGAAAGAAGCAACCAACTTTGGACGGATTCAATCAAGTTTCCTCAATGTACATACTACCCCTTAGCCAAAGTTAACAATTGTAGCATTTTGATAGTACGGTACCTAAATGACAATACCTTCCACCACCCAAAAGTGTAGGGAAGGCTAGCATCTTTTCTTTGCAATAACCTTCGGCAATAAACATGAGCACCAGGTTTAATTTTGTTGTTAGTTATCCAAATAATTATCCAGCCTCAGTCAAACAATTGAATTTTTGTTGTTCCTCTGCTATAGAATAGATTTGACATATTATCAAAAAGCAAACAAATGGAACGAATTTCACCTATTATTAGTTCATGGACAAATTTTGCACGGCGATCAGCTTCTAGCTGTTGTTCAGCAGTCAACGGATTATTCTTCTGGTTGTTTTGAGTTCCTGGTGAAGAACCTGATGGTGTAGCCCTTCGCTTAGGATGTTTAGTTATGAAAATTCCATCGGGCCACAGAATCTGTTGAAGCCACAAAGTGCAGTGAGAACACATGCAAAACAAATGAATATTGATATGAAACGGGTGTCAATTGAAACCATATGGTACATCATTAAATTAGGGTCTACAAGCATATAACAAGAAGAGCTAATAGTAGGCATGCTTGAGTAGTTGCCAACTTGCCATTAACAGTAAGTTAAATTGAGAAGAGGCTAGTGTATCTATTATCAACATCATTGCTATGCTTATATCAACTATCAAGTACGTAAACATGTCCCTACTTGTTCAACACGCTTGATTGCAGAAGCAATTACCACTCCCCTTCTAAGAAGCTGGATTTTCTCCATAAGCCAGTCATCGAAAGCGTCACCCATTCCCAACTGTAATAACTGCTTAGCTATCCAAAATGCTTGCCGCCTAAAAAGAGATTTTATAGCAAACTCATAATTATGAGCAAAAAAAGGGCGTACTTTTAGAAAAAAATTAT
The DNA here is from genome assembly GCA_027563935.2 of Costus lasius. Classification (NCBI taxonomy): domain Eukaryota; kingdom Viridiplantae; phylum Streptophyta; class Magnoliopsida; order Zingiberales; family Costaceae; genus Costus; species Costus lasius. Next base: position 141,353,330 of record CM050446.2, read on the forward strand.
GTCCTTTGAACTCCGGTGACCATAAAAAAACACACCTGATCCAACCGCCATCCTTTAGCTGGAAAATTACGTCTACTAAATTTAATATGGGAATACTCAAATTTGGTGGCACCCACTGCAGTAATAAGGTACAATAACTGTCGATTAGAAGCAACTAGATGAAGTAAAACCTACAACCATAAACAAGTAAATAAAATGGAAAACCCTGTGTTTTACAAGAACAATGAAGCACACCGGTCTTAAAAATTCCATATCAAGAAGGAAAGAGTCAAAATGGGTATAAAGGAAGCAAACAATCAAAAGCAGGGAGAGAAGAACATAGTCGCATACAGCGAAGACATAGTAGTCAATGGACATTTGGATAAGCAAACTTGTGTGTTACAATGGGCATTTGGATAATGAACCGCTCAGAACTGAAGAAAAAAAAAACCACACTAGTCAATGATGGACCAGCAATCAAAATTAATAGGGATATTCATAACCATAAGAGATTTTTTTAAAAAAAAGATAAATAATATCAAAGCATCAAAGGCCTAAACTAACTATTGTTACATAATCTACATCATGGTAGGAATATTTACAAAGATGAACAACTAATCACCCACTTATACTAAGTTAAGTAATCACTCACTAAAACTAACTATTGTTACATAATTTCACAATTGTTGATAGAAAAGGTAAGATAAGATGTTGATGCCATTTACACAAATATGAGAAGACACAGCTGAACATAAGAGAAATATCATTTATACGTACAAATGTGAGAGAGAGAAGGCACTACAGTTTGTAGTATGTACTATGTAGTTGTTGTGCCAGTAATATGCAGGCATCGAAATGCAGCCTGTCTATGTGCGCACATGAGATGTGTGTGCAATAGCATACGTATAGGTTATAAGAGTACTGCTTGTTCATGCACACGAGAAGGGAACTATTGTGCATGAGCAGGGAGAGGTGTTGCTAACCCCACCTAAGAGAAATATGCAAGAAAGCTACAAAGTGTGATTTAGCAGTGTTCTGTCCAATAGATGTTCAGAACATTGATCAACATTGTTCTGTTCTATTTGGCAGTGCTCTGCAGATGGTTGTTTAGCACTCTGGGTAATCAGAGGACACTCCAAAAGAGTTTCAGCTGTAGTGCTCATTCAGCTATGCAACCACAACTCCGTGCATTGGATTTCTATGAGCAAAGTTTAACGATTGCAAATGGTGGACAGAGAGCTCTACCAAAGAGGAAGAAGACTTAGCTAAAAATAAGGGAAAGGTAGAGAAAATTCCTGAAGAGGATCGCATGTTGAGCACAGACTTTCCTGCAGAGGTCAGCACAGCTCATTACACAAGCCGCATGAGAGTTGTCAAATTGCTGGAGTCACTGACAGGGAAGAAGACATGGCAGTGAGAATTCCACACGTTAAACTTAGGGCTTTGCTTAATTAAAGACAAAAGAAGAGGGAGAGATAGTATATGGTCTTGAGGAATGAACCCCGTCAGATATCAAGTTGAGAAGTATAACAACTAAACTAGTTTAAGGATAATCAACTATATGATAGGGATACTCATAAAGAGGAACAAGTAACAACAAAGTACCAACCCACTAACACTAAACAAGGCAACTACCAAGCTAGACAAGATGGTAAACCAACCCACTAAATAGTAGACCTTCATATTTATCGAATAATTAAATTTCCACAGTATTATCAAATGCTTCCTGACTGAAATAACTTCTACGGACATATAACAAAAGCATAGATATTGTTTTATGCGCACTCTTCAACATGCGGAACAGTGTCAGTAATCAACCTTCATATCTACTTGCTGCATACATCGAAAAAAATTCATTTTCTTTGTTTTGCTTTATAATGTCAAACATAAGAAAAGCTATAATTCTTCAATATGGATAACTCTAAAGATTTTATTGCAGCCACAGTGATAGCTTTCAAAGTGCATATCACAGAGGAGTTTATTCTTATATCAATGCATTGACTTGGGAATCACATCATTCATCATGTTATACACAATGTATTTCCAACTTACTTCTGTAGGAATGTTCAAGCCTCCACCAGAATCAACAATTTTAGGGCTCTGTGGCGAATTCTCAACTACCCCTGTCAAGTCTTTCTTTCCTTGTCCGAATTTGCCAGTAAATGAAACATTATTTATGGGCCTATTTTCAGGATCACTCCCTGAATTGTCCTGATATGAATTCTTTTGTGTTTTTCTAGTACTAAGGCCTGCAATTTGCTCCATATTTGGTTTCCTTAGTCTTAAGCCATCAGATCCAGGGGGGAAGCTCTTCCTCATTAGCTCAGAATCGTCTTTGATCTCAGCACTCAAAAGTTTATCTTCAGAGAACAACTGGGGATTAAAATCTTCATTAATACTCTTTGTTGCCTTTTCATATGCCTTATCATCAAGATTAACTGGAAAATAAACACCAGATATCAGGAAATTCTATCCATATAGCACCAAGAAAAGAATAGGAAATGATAAAAGTCAAAACCAAATAAAACAGAATAAGGACCTGATAATGTTTGGATGATCGAGAGAGAATCTGTGAAAACATATGCCTGCAATAGTAAACAAAAAAACTGTTAAACACTATATCATGACTGAAATGTCAACCATAATAGACTAAATACCGACCAATGAATCGATACTGAGGAAATCCAAAACCTCTATCGACTGTGATACCCTTGGAATCTGAAGCAATTTCTGAGTAAAAGGAGAAAAAATGCAGTATTAAATGATATAATAGAAAATACTCAGTTATTGATATTACAAAAAGAATGAATTGGAAGTAGCATCAAGCAAGGATTTGCATGTTCTGCCATCCTGCATAAGAGGGTTGGTATATGCATTTTGAACAAGTAGCACACTGGTTGTATTTAAACATGAAACATCACAAATGCTTGTCAGTTTCATTCACTTTTCATTCCTGAACTATTCTGTGTATCAAGATACGAAAAAAGAAATCAGAATTGCAGGTAGCAAATAGCACTTAGAAGGGGTGTAGGTCACTACAATTGGCGTGCATCTCGTTATTATTCTTTTAACATTATTGAGCAGGATAGAGGTCACTACAGTTGGTGTGCATCTCTTTATTATTCTTTTAACATTATTGAGCAGGATAGGTCACAAAAATTTCCTGATATACCTGTAACTCTTCCAAGAAGGTGACAAAAACTATTACAAGAATAGTACCTAAAGCTTTTAGATAGTGGTCTGAGCAACCATCTCAATCTTCTATTGGACGAGTATATACTGTATCGTACCAGTAAAATACTGGTTGCATACTAGTTGTGCACTATTATGTACTCTAATACTTTTATATATAATACATATTTTATTATACCAATACAAAGTGGTCTATGTCCCCGCCTCCTGTTGGATAAAAAAGTACAGGGGCAAATGGGCCCTTAAAACTTGCTTCAAACCTTGATCAGGGCTGTGAAGATTTTTTACAGTGAATATATCCTTCATGGTCTCATGAGTGGATAAGCAGATGCAGTTTGTGGCAGCACATTCTCTGACACCAGATATGTAGGACCAAAATGTAGTGCACATTTCGGTGCAACCCCTAAAAATTATTAAGAAAGCATTTTGGAAGAAAATATGTTTTCAATTTTAATTCATAAGCTACAGTACCCAAACAAGATCCAAGTGTATCGATTAAACAGCTAAATAGCAAAAAACAAAACAATGGGATGGTTGAGACGAGATGAGGCCACCGTTCTTACATGATTATATTATATACACTGTAATCAAGGTTTTTCCGGCCAATAAACATCAACAAAGATATCGATAAAAGAAATTGAAAACTATAATGCACCAAAATAGTCCCACATCAATAAACTACGACATATCATAAAACAGTTTCAGCTTCCACAATCAAAATATCACCAAAACTCAAAAGTACTACTTATTCGAAGACAGGCTGTAGCATCTTATCATATCAACCTTAATCGCACTCTCAAGACAGAATTAGGTGGAGAGAGCAGCCCATATAAAAATAAGATAAAGAGAGAGAAACCAACATCACAGGACCACGTACACACTACAGGAAAGTGCGAGATTGCAAACTTCTAAAATTGTGCTGCAAGCTACATTTACATTTCTACGATAGTCAACATTGAGTGATTGTAAGAGCGGACAACTCTCAATTCCCAGTCCTGTGTACGCTTTTGATAAAGTACAACAAGATACGAATTGAACCAAGAGGGAATTTGGTGAATGCACAAACCCGATCATAGCAGCAATCTCATATGTAAGACAATACCTTGCCACTATCAGTATTTTATTGACATACCTTCAAATATATGTCAAGAAGCTTACATCTTTCTTGAACAACAGCCACTTCTAGTCCTGATGACAAAAAATGCTTGGGTGGCAAATGTAAATTATATTCAGGATACTCTTTTAGAAGTCGATGTAGCTCCTCAAAATGTCGAAACCTAATATGTAAAGCAAGAAAATAAAGAAAAAGAAAAGGTGCTTTAAATAATTAATAGCAAAACCAAATATCAAATTGTTTAAGAACTGTTTTATCAGAAATTCATACTGCAGCAATCAAACCTTCTTTTTATAAACCAGCTGTTGTTATTTGCATCAGTCACAGAAATGGAATATACAGCAAAGGTTCCTGATCCGCTTTTTACTATATTTGCACCCAGTACCTGTTATCATACAAGGTCGATATAGCATATCAAATGGGAAGTACACTGAAATTAGAGATGCTAGAAATTTTTTGGAAATACCTCACATCTCAACTTCAGAAACGTATCTGCCAAGGCAAGTGTATCAGGAGACTTCACAGGTGAATAAGGTGACTCAGACGCTAAAACAGAAGAAAAAGAAGAAGCCACAGCCTCATTATAAATTTTTCCCCTAACTTCCACATCTGAATCATCACTTAATCTCAATGATTTTGTCTCTTTCTTTGATGTATTGAGTATGTCATGAGTGTCTCCTTGCAAAAAGGTCGTCCTTTCAACCTCTTGCCACAGTGGAAGCTTCTGATTTCTTGACCTAGATCTTTTTCTTCCGGATGATGCTCTTGATGTCCGATGATGGGAAACATCAACTGGACCACTTTTTTTGGCCACATTATTTTCAGAAGTTTCAAGAGGATGCCGTATACTTGAAATGTCAGCACTTTTTTTGTTTTTACTATCCCACACTCTTGTTCCAGGGGAATCAAGACCAGTCACAGTACTGTTTTCATCATCTTCAGTCGTGTAAGAACTTTCACTAGCTGATTCAACCTGTTCATGATTTCTATGATTCTTTCTTTCTTGAGATGATGGATTTGGAATCGTAGGGCCATTATTGTTGGTGACATGCAAATTTTCTGGTTTGGAGGATATAGCAGATTTCTTCAGTATACTATTTGTTTGTATTGCATCCTGGTTGGCGATGCCAGAATGTATGTTAGTATTCCCTGAAGAAGAATTTTGTGTGACTGATCTTGGTAACCTATTTGCTTCTTTCTTTTTGTAATTTCGTCCTTTTGCCCAAACATTGTCCAAATGTTCTGGTGCAAGTGCTTGAGACTTTCTTCTGGAAATAATGTCCAGCATTTGTGACCACTGATTCCCAGAAACATATGCACCGCTCCCTTTTCCATCATAATCTTGGGAATCTGGCACTGAAAGATTACTAGAGCAAGAATCCCGAGCCTTATTAACATAGGAAGACTGTGAATTTACAGGAAATTGATTACCAATACTTGGTGCGAAGTTTGAACTTGACTTGTTCCCTGGATCATTTCCTTTTCTTCTATAATACATCCCATTGGCTATATTAATTGGGTCTGAATCAGTATTCTGAGCGTCATTTTTGAAAGGCACAAGTTCAACACCAGGGCTTGAGTGACCCGTTGTCCCAGAAATTTGGTCTTCTGATGGCATTGAATGTTCTCTTACCTTGACAATGGTTCCTTCTTCCACAGATGGAGCAAGTCTCTTAGCCTTATTGGCATGAGAAAGAACCAAAGACTCAATCTTTTCATTTATGAACCTGGCATCCAATAAAAGCCATATGTCACAGGATGTACTCATCAGAATGTCAATAAAGTGATTACACAGGAAACCTGCAACTACCTAGGATTGATTAAGTTCAAAATTGGCCTAATCACTGTGCAAGCAAGAAGCTCCCTAGCTGTGTAGCGAAAGAATGAACACTGTAAGTCGTCAGGCTTGAAAGTTATAGACATAAGCCCGTTAACCAAATTCTGCAAAACCTGGTATTTTGATGAATGAAAAGAGCACAAGAATGTTACTGTAGGTGCTCATGAATAAGTTCATATAATGAGATGCAACAAATAGAAGCTGGCAAAGAAGATTACAGTGGAACTTCAAACCTCAAAAATAGGCTCAAAGTGAAATTATAGTAAGAGTAACTAGAAAAAGTAAACATATTAAAAAACGAGTGATTTGATAAAAATTTCACAGGCTATAGGATGCAGTAACTCCTTAAGTGGAAAATCAAGTTAGTCAGCTCAAATGAGTGCCTGTATAATCTGCAAGAAAATTGTACCCTACCATACAATCAAAAGCATCCACTAAAAAATTAAATCTAAAGATTCAGTTTTATATGGTGTATAAAACTAATACCAAAAAATAACAAAAAAGAGCTATTTTGTGGAAACCACAAAGAATATCTAAAATCCATGAAACAACATCTTTCTTCTAGCTCCACTAACAAAAATTTTTGTGACAGCTGATAGTCAGAGTATTTACCTAAAAACAATGCTGTACAACTCATTGGCAGAAAAATTCTCTCTGAGAAGTCACATTGAAGATAAGTAGTTCTGAACAAGGTTCTTAAAACCGGCCAAGCCGGTTTGTATTGGTCCACTGTATAGGCAGAACGAAAGCAACAAGCGGAGCAAGCAGGAGAAGGAGGAGAAGAAAGAAGGAGAAGAGAAGAGGAAGGAAAGGAAAGAAAGGAAAGAAGAAGAGTGGCGGTGGACACCAAGGATTGTAAAACCGTACGGTTTGTACAGTACCGGTTCGGATGGCGACCGGACTCAGAATGACAATCGGAGCATGGCTTCGAGGTGGACGGTGGAGGGAGGCAGCGGGCGGCAGTGAGAAACTTCAATCGAAGCTCAAAGCTTCCACTGCTCGCCTGCTGCCGCCACTACTATCCGGTATCAATGGTACTGTACCGGTCAGGCGGCTCATCGGACTGAGTCGCCGGATAGATTTTATAAACTTTGGCATAGCGGACGACAACCACTCTTCCTCATCTTCTGCCTTTCTTCTCCTTGCTCCTCTTCTTCCTCCTCCTCATCTTCTTCCTTTCTTCTCCTTGCTCCTCCTCTTCTTCTTCTTTTCTTCCTCCCATTGCTCTGCCTTGCTGCTCTGTCCGGTTCCACCGATATGTATCGGTTCGACCGGTCACCAGTCAAATCAATTTTGAGAACCTTGGTTCTAAGTACTAACTCCTCTGACATAAATAGTATCTAAGAACCACTTAAAGATCCAAAGCCCATAGTAAAATTGATTAATAGATACACTACATCATAGGAACTAAAACTATATAAAGACAATTTACCTGATTGGCCGATTCACATTTTCCTCAAAAGGCTACATACATTCTCAGATGAAGGGTCCACAACGTCCAACAAGAATAAATAAAACAGGACAAAACATTCAAAAAGCAGGCAAGACAAAGGGTCTAGAAGGTTTAGCACATCCCTCTTGCTTTGAAGGGGAAAGAAGGTATGCTGAATTTTCATCAGAAATGAGTGACAGGTAAGCTGCATTAGCACAACAAATCCTAGATTAACTTAAGGGATAGAAAAAATTTAATTAGCAATCGCATGAACAAGATTTTCAATCTTGATCAATACTAGTGCACGGGTCTAATATCAGAAGGTACATATGAAGATTCAAATATATTGGTCCTTATGAGTGTACCAATTCCCGGATTAGTACATACTAGTGTATATAGATATTGTACAAGTACTAGTATAGGGTTAAATCGGTTTTTTAAACACTTAGTATATACAAGATGTTTTAATATTATGTTGCATCATTTCAAAAATTGATCCGTACCACCCAGTACATACAGGTCCGATACAAAGCCGGCATCGGAGCTCTTGGAGAGTAGCAGAATGATGAAGAGAAGCGGAACAATGAAGGAGAGAAGAAGAAAAGAAGGACTAGGAGGATGAGGGAAGAAGAGATTGAAAGAGGAGGGGGCTTATCGGAAGCATAGGAAGAGGCAGCAGTGGACACATGAGCTGCGGACGCGTGAGTGGCGAACATGCATGCGTGTGTGCGTCCGCGAGAGGCCGGTACTCTACCTCTCCTCCTTCTCCTTCTCCTTCTCCTTCCTCGTCCTCCTCCTCTTTCTCTTTCTCTTTTTCCTTCTCCTTCCTCGTCCTCCTCCTCTTCCCAGCTACTCCAATCACCTTCTCCTCGGTTCCATCCGGTTTGGTTCAATACAAACCAGTATGGTACCAAGCCTGATACTACCACTCAGACTGAATTTTGGAACCTTGCTATGTTGTATTGGTATTGAGAGTACAAGCACACACTAGTTATAACTCAAACTAGTACATACCACTCATACTAGTAGTATGAACCAAATTTTAAAATCCTGATTAGTAGTAATGTCATAGACTTTAAAAGATTATCTCATCAACAAAAGGACTTAATCAAAAATCAAGTGAATAAGATTTAATCAATAGTAATATCATAGAGTTGGAGAAAATATTACATTACCAAGAAAAAAATAATCCTACAACCAACAAAGTTGAAAAAAAAACAACCATAATTTCACTAAGTTTAATTGCTAACAATTTATTCCAAAATATTAATGATGTAGGAGAGAGAAAAGAGAGGGAGCCACAGATGTAGGTTCCATTAGTCTTACTCTACCTAATTACAATGCTTATATATCTATATATATACTCATCTAATTAGAATTAAGTATAAGATAAACATTCTAATAAATAATAAATAACAAAAAATAATAAATATCTATTCTAGTATGAACCTTGAAAGGTACATTATATATCTATAATGTATTGTACTATTATTCAGATTTATCTGCTATGCAAAGTAGACTTATGAAATTGAATTTTTGTGAAGTAATGATGATAGAGATAAGGTTACATAAGATATTTACGACAAAGGCACATAATGAAATTAGAAACAACAAAGACATGCAATGCAATGAAATAAAATAAAGATTTCAAGACAAAAGATTGGAAAAAGACGAAGATAAAGGTATACATGATAATAATAATAAAAACAATATAAATAACAATGAAAACACTAAATAAAAATAATAAAGATTACAAAGTTGATATTGATAAATAGTCAAAGTTAACAAATAATTGAAGATAACTAAGAGTTTAAGTTGATGAATGTTTCTTAAAGACGACGAAGTGCAAATGATACATAAAGATGAGAAATTGCATCACTAAAAAATTTAGGGTTTTGACATAATAGATTATCGATTTTTGGTATAATATTAATCAAATATGAACTCATTTTACTTATTAACTTAGGATTAAATATGGTGGGATTGTAAGCTCCTACCCAGTCCTAAAACCTGGATTGGAGTTCCTACGGATCCTACCTCATTTTAAATTTTATGTTCGTTCCAGAACGATTTGTCAAATCTGGGTCACAAAATCTTTCTAGAACACATTTTTGGCAACCATAAATATATATATATATATAGATAAACATGTTTTCTAGTTGATCTTGTTATTTAACTTACTAGGTTTAGAAATATTAAGCCAAATAATTTTACCTTTTATACTTAAGGATACAAGTATTTCTCTTGCATGATTAAGACAAATATACATTCATTTATTCAATGTCAACTATATCTTATCACAATAATCTCTCATATAGATAGGCATGAGACATCTCTCTTTCATGGACAAGGAAATTTGATCAGCCTAATCAACTTCATAATAATATGGATATGGCTCATGTGTAAGCTTGATCCTACTAAATGTAGTGGTAGAAATCACATTCCTACAATGTTTCCCATAGATGACTATCATATAAACCTAGTAATGCAATGCAAGTTATTAATGATATGAGTGTCGATTATTACATAAGAAATTAAGATAAATATTAATTATTATAGGTCTTACTAAGTCTTGCATTATTGAGTATTAGAATATAAGTTGTTGGTAGGAATAGGATTAGCATGACTATTATATTTTGTAAAAGTCAAATTAAAAGCATAAGTGCTTGTAATAGATTACATCATGATGAATTGAATTATTGAACTATTATGAGTATCTCTTTCTACCCTTCTCTCCTCCCCTCTCCCCTTCCTTTCCCCCTAAATGCAAGATATAACCCTTTCCTCTCCTCTATCCGTCTCTCTCCCTCTTACACCTTCCTAGGCATAGAATGTCTCCTCTTCCCCCTTCTTCCATCTCTATCTTTATTTTTCTCTATCTCTACCATTGCTACTCCTCATCCCACTCTATAAGTCAATTTCTGCGCTTCTCTCTCTTTTCTTCCCCTAATCTTCTTTTCTCCTCTTATGTCTACCCATTATTTCAGAAAGCATCTGATCCTACATCATATTACATCTTCATTTCACACAGAGGTATGAAAATGCTAGCAAATTTCTAAGTATCATCCAGTATAAGAGTCAACAACTCACCAGATTATCTTATACCAGTTGCACCTAATGAGTCAATATCCTGCTCAACCACAATAATGTCATGGTCCTCGGTGTTGTGCTAATCTATGGTCAAGATGTAATGATAGCTCGGCTATGACAAAAAAAAAAACTCAATTTTGGGGTTGGTCACTTAGGAACTAGGACTTAGGGCTTATTATCATCTAATGTACTATGCAAGGTATCAGAACATGATTCTACTTGTTGGAGGATGATCAAAGGCGAGATGTAGCATCTTGCTTCCCAATAAAGTATGCACAACTTGATACAAAATTTTAACCTAGTAAATCATGTGCCTAAATGTAGAGGACCCAAGATACCCTTCAACATCGTGTGTGGGAGAAAGCTAAGGACAGCTATGAACTGCATGCGTAAGAGCAAGATGAGGCTCTACCACCAAAAGATGCAGGAGATCAGAGAGAAGGAAAGAGAAGAATGATAAAGAGGGAGCAGAGAGAGTGAAAATGTAGAATAGATGCAATTAGGGTTTCTAATCTTATTCTTCATCATTACAATGTTTAAATTGATATATAGGCTTTTAGGCACAAACATAAACAAATACACGCCACAAATTATTCTACCACTATCACATAACAAATCTATTTATGATATCACAATTTAGGTTAATGATAAAACCACCTTAAGTTGTCAGAGTTAAATTTACAAGTGAATCCAAGAACAAGAGAACAAAACTAAACATAAGCCTACAACTCTTTCCTGAGGATATAGAATGGTGGCAAGAGAAAAGAAATCAGAGAAGTAAAAGTAATTTGAAAATAAATATAATTGGTGGTTTGAACTGAACTATAGAAAACTACTTCTAAGTTAAGAGTTTAGTGAATGATCATTTATTAAAAAAAACTTAAGCTATCAAGAAAGAGCCCAAGTTATATATCCATGATCTCACAAGAAAGGTCTATGATTTCACATTTTATTAGAGATCTTATGACAAGGGAAGATCACAAGACTCACAACAAATAAAGTTTATTTAATTGAATATAAGCTTCAAAATTCTCCAAGTTCTGATTATTAAATTCCATAAATCACAAACTTTTGCATCAGAGAAAATAACCTTTACAATGCACAATTATACATTAATGACAAATAATTCATATGAAGAGAATGTAATTTAATATTTCCACTCATTACTACCAAAAATAAAAATAAAAAAGGATATTTTAGCTCACATACGACCTTGTGTTCAGCTTCTTTGGAGAACAAAGCTGGATGTAGCTTGTTCTCAGCAGATAGAACAAGTTTACGTTGTATATCTCGTTGGTCAACAGGTAACTTCATAAATTCTTGCTTTCCAATCTTAGACTGCACATAACGATAAAGCTCCAAATTGTTGCAAATCAGGTTGACAACATCCCTGGAAAATTCAAAATACATAGACAAACAAGATATCAAAGATTAGGCAAAACATATGAGAAATTCTCGAGTATAAAGGACCACATACCTTGTCAGAAGATCAATGAGATTCACATCTCTTGAACGGCAAGCAATTTCTGCAATAACACCATTCATTATCTGAATTAATGCTTCTGGACCGTCTCTGTCAGGTGTTATACGTGAGTACCAGAGATCAACCACCCATTCAGAAACTAGGTGTCCTGTCAGTTGCTCTATTGCTGCCGCAACCACAGGTGAATTTACCTTATTTTTCCAATCTGATTTTTCAAGGGGAAAGTTAACTAGTTCAACAGACACCTTCCGAGAAGCTTCAGCATTGGATATTCTGTTAGGCATTGCAGACATTTTTCGAATATCTAGTTCACGTGACAGATACAGGGAGCCGATAATCACAGCAGCAGCAACAGGCAAGTTAACCCAAACGGATGAGCTAGTTACTGTAAAAAGAAAACAAGGATCGTACTTAAAATATGACTCAAACCAGAAGTAGAGGAAGTTTTATCTACAAAAAAAAAAAGTACTTTTATGTAGATGGGATAATGCTAATGCACTACTATATTATCCACCTTAGTCTCAAGAAAGAAAAAATTATCTCGCAGTGGCAATAAATTGATTGAACAATACAGATGATATCTAACAAAAAGCATAGGGAAGGTTCTCACCCAAAGCGAATCAAGTGAAAACTATATGACCATATCCATATGTTGGCAGAATTATATGATCAGCAATGATAATTTCACCAGTTACTGTTCAACTGAATTAACAAAGCTTCCTTCACAGGCAGAAGAAATGTTTGAGGAAATGCCTATGAATTCTAGTACAAGACTAAATGTAACAATCAACTTTTCAGGCAGGATTAATTTGTGAAAAATCTGATCTCCAAGGAAACTAGCAAATTCAGGTGCCATCTAGCACTTCTAGTCAGATTGACTAAATTACATACTATAAACAGGTCGCCTTTCGCAATAAAAATATTTAATAGTAAAAAGATTTTCATCGTTGAAAAAGATGTGTAGGATGCAATTAACACAAAATTCCAAGAGAGCCTGAAATTCATAGTGTCGCACTGACTTGCAAGAGAAACAGTTCAACAAAATATGATGCAGCCAAAATATGCTTTGTCTACGAGAAAAAAAAAAGAAGCATCAAACTCGCGCAAGCTGCGATTTAAGAATACTGTGCAACAAATCAAAAGTATCGGAACTTGCAATTCGTCGAGGTTGGCCCAAAGAAGCAAGCCCCAAGGAGTCATGTCAAGGATGTGATGATAGGCTTACGGGACATGAGATAGGAGAGGCCGAAGACGCAGATGAGGAGCAAAACGATCCGCTTCTTGGCCTCTTCCGCCAGGTCCCGCATCGTCTGCCTCCCCGTGCTCATTTTCTCAGCGCGATCGTATCGCGACCGGCGCCGACAGGGACTGACCTTATCCGATCGCAGCACCAACTACTCCCGCGGGCGGCGATCGAAGAGAAGAGAGGAAGAATTAGGGCTAAAGAAGAAAACGGCAGAGTCGCCGACAGAGCTCCGAATGCGAGTGCGACTGCCGACAAGTACAGTTCCTCAGCTTTGCCTAGCGGACTCGCAGTTCAGGCCTTCCCCTCTCGCTCTTCGAGTCTCCCGTCCTCCATCAGCGGCCCTTCTCGTCTACCATTCGTCCCTCAACTCGTGCGAGGCAGTCGCCGCTGGGTAATAATAACAGCGATAATAACAAATGTTACTTACTAATTACCTAAAGATAAATAATAAAGAAGGAATGGAGAAAGCCACGTCAGCGACCGGGATTGATCCAAATGTGGGTGGAATTGGAGCAAGACAATTCGATTTCACGCTTCACGCCGTGTGGACTGGGTGCTTCTGTTCTGGAGCAAATCTGCAAATGTACTCATGCCGAAGGAGAATAACTGCCGATCTCCTGCAACAAAAATTTCATAGAGTAGGCCTACTGCACATGGCTGCCTCAACCTTGTAACCGTCCGATTATATTAGGATAACTTTCGGTCGCTAATCGTAAAACAATTTCAAAACCGCCTTGGTTCCGTCCAGAATATAAGAGTTCTCATGTGTTAGGCCATGGGTTCCCCGGTTCAGCCCAAGGCCTAGTGGGCCTAATCCAAGCAGTCCAAACCAGAAAACTTACGCGGAAAGACGCACGGCCCAACGACGTCGTCACACGAGACTCGGACGAAGCCTCATCGTCTCCACAGAGCTCGACGCGGGAAGCTGCGGACGGCTTCATAGAGCGAAGAGATCGGACGCGTGATGACTCCTTCCAGCGATTGAAGCGGAGCTCGGAGGCGGGATGAAGCGGCATCGTCAGCGCAAGCAGAGGACCCGATCGACGCGTGCGGAAGAAACGGGCGCGGCTGCCCGAATTAGGAGAAGAGAGGCGGCGGTTTTCTTGGATATAAGGAGCTACGAGCGAGCATCGAGGGGGCTGGGCGATCTCCACCAGCAAGCAACGGAAGAGAGAGCTGTGAGTTTGTGAGCGGAGAGCTTCAGAGGAGATCTGCGACGAGAACTCTGGAGAGGGAGGAAAGCAGAGAAAGAGAGAGAGGCTTAGAGAGCGCTGTGAATCGGTGACGAGTCGCCGCCGACGTGAGAGGCGAGGTTAGGGTTTTGTAGCCTTTGAAGAAGGAATAAAGGTGGAGCTTTCCCTATTTCCGGAGTCTCATCCTTCCCTGTGTTTCTTCTCCGACGAGCGAGTTCCTCACCTGTTTCCTCTGTTTTCACGGCAGCAACGAGCTCAGCGGCAGCAGGCGGCTGCCCCACCGGCGGCAAGTGGCAGAGGGTGAGGCGGGGGACGTCTCCACCTTGCTGATTCGTCCATCCTCTCCGGCACAGCGGACGGCGACGGTGAGCGCTCGAGCTCGGCGCGAGGAAGACGAAGACGCAGCAGCGAAGGGGACGACGCGAGCTTTCGAACGCGTCAAGCGTTTGAAACGAGGCGAAGCAGAAAGTCAAAATCGGTTTCGCAATTTCGAAATTGGGCGGCTGACGCAAGCCGACGTCAGCAATCCGATTTAATTCGGAATTCGGCAAACGACACTGTTTCGGTCAAAATTAATTTTGTCCAGTGAGGTATTTTAATTTAGGGTTTTGATTATTTCGGATTTTCCTAAATTAGGGTTTCGATCAATTTTCAACCTTTTCCTAAATTGGGGTTAGGGTTTCTTCGTGCGAATTGTAATTTGGGGGTAAAAGTTGAGCGGTGAACTAGGGTTTCGAATTCGGGGGTTAGATTTGCCCGGAAACCCTAGCGCGATCACGTTCCGATGTTCCGCCGGACTACCCTGAGATAGCGGATAAGCGCTGTTCTTAGACCGTTCCGACCGGGGCGTGACAACAGGTATCAGAGCTAAAGTGATCCAGCGGCATAGTGAATCAAGGAGATCGTATTGCGCGAATCGAGCAGGTGCTCGGTTTGACAGGGAATAGCAAGGATGCGGTGGTTCCTCGGGTGAAGGACATCCATCGCACGGTAGAGGAGCAAATGTTGCAAATTACTGACTTTCAACAAACTTTGGCTGGAATGGCTGAAACCCAGCAAAATTTTGAAGGGATGGCGGCGCTACAACAGCAGGTGGCAACCTTGCAAGGACAGGTAGCAACCTTGACGGCACAAACCCAGCAAGTGACAACGTTGCAAGGACAAGTAGCAACCTTGACGGCACATTTAACCAACTCCACGGTAGCACAGCAGCAGATATTGGCAGATCTTGCGGTGACGCGCATGGCATTGGCGCAGGCACAAGGAGGTGCCCCTACAGCAACCAGGACGGAGTATAGGGCTCCCAACGGCAACGAGAAGGTTCGCACCCCAGAGCCTGCAATGTTCAAGGGGGCCAAGATCAGCAAAAGTATTGGGTAACTTCCTTTGGGATATGCAACAATACTTTGATGCTAACCATGTTGCAGACCATGAGAAGGTGAGGGTGTGCACAGCATATCTCTCAGATGATGTAAAACTCTGGTGGAGAACCAAAGTTGATTCGACATCAGAGGCGGCTAGTTGGACATGGGAGGTGTTCCGAAAGGAACTGCGACAGCAGTTCCTTCCCGAAAACTCGGTGGACCAAGCGCGAGAGGCGATGGATCGGCTAAAGCACACGGGGATGATCCAGGAGTATGTCAGGGCGTTCTCCGTGCTGATGTTGGAGCTACCCGAGATGGCAGAGGGAGATAGGAGGTACTTCTTCCTCCGGAATCTCCAACCCTGGGCAGCGACGGAGGTCCGACGACATGCGCCGCAGGACTGGACCAGAGAACTTCAGTGACGACCTTTCAGAGAGCACAGAGGTCGCCCCCGAAGCGACCATCTCCACCTAGAGCAAGAGCACCAAAGAGAGAGAGGCTCTTTCCCTAACGGAACGGAGGACAACCAGCATGGCAGGAGCATACTCGACCTGCAGAGAGAGGGCAGGGTCAACTCAGACCGATTGTCTGCTTCTTGTGCAAAGGACCCCACCAGATACATGAGTGTCCGGACCGATAGCGGGTGAACGCAATTGCAGCGATCGTGCATCGGGAGCTAGCTGAGAAACCGGTGGTAGTTGATGACGAACCAGTAGAGGCTCAGATAGGAAGTATGTACATTGCCTCAGTGGTCGCAGGTAAATCATCATCGACCTCCTCAGATGCAGATGCAAAGCTAGAGGATGCAATTGACAAGGGTGATGTCGAGCAGAAGGCGAGTTCCGGAGACGCAAAAACCTTGGAGGAGAAGAAGACATGGAAGCAAGTAGTGGAGGAAAAGGCCCCACCGAAGTCCTCGAATTCTTCAGAAACCGAAAGGGACGACGGGCCCCAGCGGATCCAAGGGAGATATTGGCCCTCTTTAGCCGACCCCGTAGAGTACGAACGAAGGCGTCAAGCTATATTTGATGATGCTGAGTACCAGAAGAGACGTAAGGAGATGTGGAAGAAACCTGTGGATGTCAGAGCTCCAAGCAGGAGCGAGCTCTCAAGCAGGCGTTGGGCGGGCCGCTCGCGCTGGACATCGAGGGCGATGTCCAAATTGGGCCGGGGAGAATTGTTAGGCCCTGGGTTCCCCGGTTCAGCCAAGGCCCAGTGGGCCTAATCCAAGCAGTCCAAACCAGAAAACTTACGCGGAGAGACGCACGGCCCAACGGCGTCGTCACACGAGACTCGGACGAAGCCTCATCGTCTCCATAGAGCTCGACGCGGCAAGCTGCGGACGGCTTCGTAGAGCGGAGAGATTGGACGCATGATGACTCCTTCCAGCGATTGAAGCGGAGCTCGGAGGCGGGATGAAGCGGCATCGTCAGCGCGAGCAGAGGACCCGGTCGACGCGTGCGGAAGAAACGGGCGCGGCTGCCCGAATTAGGAGAAGAGAGGCAGTGGTTTTCTTGGATATAAGGAGCTACGAGCAAGCATCGAGGGGGCTGGGCGATCTCCACCAGCAAGCAACGGAAGAGAGAGCTGTGAGTTTGTGAGCGGAGAGCTTCAGAGGAGATCTGCAACGAGAACTCTGGAGAGGGAGGAAAGCAGAGAAAGAGAGAGAGGCTTAGAGAGCGCTGTGAGTCGGTGGCGAGTCGCCGCCGACGTGAGAGATGAGGTTAGGGTTTTGTAGTCTTTGAAGAAGGAATAAAAGTGAAGCTTTCCCTATTTTCGGAGTCTCATCATTCCCTGTGTTTCTTCTCCGACGAGCGAGTTCCTCACCTGTTTCCTCTATTTTCGCGGCGGCAACGAGCTCAGCGGCAACAGGCGGCTGCCCCACCGGCGGCAAGTGGCGGAGGGTGAGACGGGGACGTCTCCACCTTGCTGATTCGTCCATCCTCTCCGGCACAGCAGATGGCGGCGGTGAGCGCTCGAGCTCGGCGCGAGGAAGACGAAGACGCAGCAGCGAAGGCGACGACGTGAGCTTTCGAACGCGTCGAGCGTTTGAAACGAGGCGAAGCAGAAAGTCAAAATCGGTTTCGCGATTTCGAAATTGGGCGGTTGACGCAAGCCGACGTCAGCAATCCGATTTAATTCGGAATTCGGCAAACGACATTGTTTCGGTGAAAATTAATTTTGACTAGTGAGGTATTTTAATTTAGGGTTTTGATTATCTCGGATTTTCCTAAATTAGGGTTTCGATCGATTTTCAACCTTTTCCTAAATTGGGGTTAGGGTTTCTTCGTGCGAATTGTAATTTGGGGGTAAAAGTTGAGCGGGGAACTAGGGTTTCGAATTCGGGGGTTAGATTTGCCTGAAAACCCTAGCGCAATCACGTTCCGGTGTTCCGCCGGATTACCCTGAGACAACGGATAAGCGCTGTTTTTAGACCATTTCGATCGGGGTGTGACACCGTGTATTGAGATTTTTTTTTCATTCTTTATACGGTCCAACCCAAACAAAAATTCCAAACTGCACGGTCCGGCTCCGGCCCATAGATACCTCGCTCCACGTCCCGCTGCTTCGATGGTGGACCATCATCTCGCGGAAGACAAATGAGAAGTGCCATATCTGTCAGGGCCCGGTCTACCCGGTTCGGCCCAAGCCCGGGATCAAGCCCAAGCCCAGGTGCGAAGCAGCAAAACAGGGATCAAAAAAGGGGTGCTGACCCCGAATCCCACGAAAGCGCGTGAGACGCGAACGCGCGTCGCCGAGCGCGAACGACGAGTGAACGTCGTCTCCGCGAGAACCGGTCGACGACGACGACGACGACCTGGCGAGGAATCCGGACGGCAAGAAGGCGGTCGCGTGGTGGCGTACGAGAGACGCGGTACAACGACCGGGTCGCGCGGAGTTTCACAAGGCGTGGCGACTTCAGCGGAAGGCTCGACTCCTCGCGAAACGCAGGCGTGGCGAAGACGACGTCGTCGCCGAGCGAAGCGGACGCGCGAGGAAAACTCGGACGCGTGAGGGATTAGGGCGGCGAATGCCCTAAGAAGAGGAAGCGGAGGCGGCTTCCTACTTATAAAGCTGCGGACGAGGAAACAGGGGACGTTCCGCCATTGACGACCACTGAAGAAGCTTGGTGAAGCTTCGACGAGAGTGAACCGAGAGATTGTAACCGGCGATTGGTTCGCCGGCGAGGGAGGGAAGAGGGAGGTCCGGCGACCGGGGGTCGGCGGGCGA
This sequence comes from Costus lasius, assembly GCA_027563935.2. Lineage (NCBI taxonomy): Eukaryota > Viridiplantae > Streptophyta > Magnoliopsida > Zingiberales > Costaceae > Costus > Costus lasius. The sequence goes on from CM050446.2 coordinate 141,372,491, forward strand.
GAAGGTTCTGTAGCTTCTATCAACGAATAAAAGTTTTCTTCTTCCAATCTCCACCTCCCCTGTTTTCGGATTCTCGGCGTGTTCCCGGTTCCGGCAGCAGGCGGCTGGCCGGTCGGTGACGACAGTCGACGTACTCCTCTGTAATCGGCGACGACTTCTCGGCGGTTCCGGACGACTCCCGAGTGCGGCGGCGCTCGAAGCAGACGGCGGACGAAGCAGCGGCGAGCTTCGTTCGCGTCGAAGAAGACGACGCAAGGCGAACGTTTCGAACGGCGTTCGAAACGAGGCGGGTCAACCAAAGTAGTGGTCAACGACTCAAAATCGAATTCGAGCGAACGAATTTGAAATCGGGACGGCTGACGCCAGCACGACGTCAGCGGAGGAAGTTCGGCGCGGCGGCGAAATCCGATCGAGGCTGACGTCACGCCGACGTCAGCAAGGTTATAGATTTTGACTTTGGTCAAAATTAGAAGAGGTATTTTTGAATTTTAGGGTTTTGATCGGATTTCTAAATTTGGGGTTAGAGTTTTCTCCGTGCAAATTGTATTTTGGGGATAAAAATTCTTCGGGGAGATTAGGGTTTCCAATTTTGGCTCGGAAACCCTAGGGCGAGTTACGTTCCGGTATTTCGCTGGACGGCTCTAGAAAGCGAATAAACACTAATTCTAGACCGATCTGACCGGGGCGTGACAATATCTGTGCTCGGTGGCTCGGCGAAGACACGCTTTGCCGAACTGCATGTTCGTCTGGAGATTGGCTGCTTTTTACTCGACGTCTTTCGACTGGAACAAACCGCAAGGATTTTGGCGCTCGCGAGGATTCCTCCGAACCGTCGTCGTCCCGTCCCGTGGTTTCTAGCTTCTACCCAGCGACGCCACCTGCTAAATTTGCAGCGCCACCCGAGTGCTTCGCTTGGTCTCTCTATCTTGGCGGAGTATTTTTCACAAAAGTTCTCCATTGGTGTCCATCTTCGCCTCTATTTTTCGGTGGATTTATAACTTGGCAAAGGGTGATTGACTCCAGGTCCAGTAAAGTTGAGATTTTTATAGTTTTACAGTCACTTGATTTTTTCCACGGTGGAACGGGGAAAAGGTGTGGTACCTTTGGCACGGCAGATGTAAGTGCAATGGCGAGGAAGATTGGGGGCTGCGGTGGCGCTTGGGCTCTGCTGCCTCTTGACGTCCTTAGTGGCGGCGGCGTCGGCCCTGAGGTTTGGACTTGAGGATTCTAGAGAGACGAGCGTACATGAAGAGGATATCGAATCGAACTATTTATTGAACTTTGTCAACTCTGTGGCAAGCTGATGGATCTTCATACCGGCCTGTTTGGCCGGTAACATTCACTGCATTTTATTTTGTTTTCGTACTTTTGTCTCAGGAATTGATTGTTTGTAGAAACTCGTTAGCTTATGTGATTGATTAGGACTTTTTGTTGGTTTGATGGTAGCCACTGGAATTTGGGTGGCAAATTGTGATGGGATCCATGATTGGGTTCTTCGGAGCTGCGTTTGGTACTGTGGGAGGCGTTGGTGGGGGTGGCATCTTCGTTCCTATGCTTACCCTAATTGTTGGGTTTGATCCAAAATCAGCTACAGCGATATCAAAATGTAAGAAATTTTGTTTATCATGTTCTGCTTTTCTGTCTCATTTCTATGCTTTCTTCATCCATGAACCTTTCCCGGTAAGAAAAATAAAGGATATGTCCACTAGATGTCCATGTAATTATTTTTTGCCCTGTTGCATATTTAAAGAGCAAGGAATTGCCTTCAGTTTGTGCCAAAAAGGCTCCCACTGCGATGTAATTGCTTTCAACTGATTTTTTGAGATCAAAATTTCCGTCGCGAACTCTCTTTATTGATGGTTAAACGAAAGAAATCTTAACATTCCTTGGGCAGGCATGATTATGGGTGCAGCAGGTTCCACTGTTCACTACAACCTTAAGTTGAGGCATCTGACTATAGATATGCCCATTATTGATTATGATTTGGCTGTGCTTATTCAACCAATGCTTATGCTTGGAATCAGTATTGGCGTTATCTTCAGTGTTATTTTCCCTGATTGGATGGTCACGATCCTCTTGATTGTCCTGTTTATTGGTAACCTCCAACTTTTTTTAAAATCTTTGTGATTCAGTTAAAGGACAGAGAAAATTTGATGATATAATTTTGCTGGAATTATTTAGGGACCTCAACCAAGGCTTTCATTAAAGGTGTTCATATATGGAAAAGGGAGAAAATACTTCAGAAGGTAAAAGTCGTCCAAGTTTCTATCAGAGTATATATATACGTTTCTAACTTTGATTATTAGGCTACTTGATTTCTATTTTCAGGAGGCTGCTAAACTCTTTGTAAACAAGGTAAGGATAATGAAAGCTTATCTAAAGTGATATTTAAATGTTCATGAATATTTTTTCCCCTCAACTGTGAGGTCTATCTTAGGTGAAGGGAGGGAAAATGTGGAGTATAGATCTCTTCCTATGGCTCCTAACCATCAACGGAAAGTTGCTGATGTGACAGAAGATTCTGAGGTTGTATATCAGTAGAAATGACAAATCCACATTTCTGAATTACCAACTCTAATTTGTTGAGCTCCACTTCTCCAAATGCAGGTCCCTATTCTCCAGACGGTACTGGATATTGAACCTGCTGCAGGTTCGCTGAATTATGTTCCTTTTATTTTAAATTAGCTGCAGCTTAAGCTTCAAGCAAGTACTTTGTGTATTTGTTGGCAGATTCCCGTTTCAGTTGCAGTGAGTTTGTATGAAGCAATTAGTTTATACAAAGGAGAAAGAGTAATTGCGTCCAGGGGTGACGAGGGGGCATTCCTAAAAGTCCGCCAGTTTTTACTGTTTATCTGGCATAGGAGGTGGCCTGCTTGGGCTTGGAGGAGGATTTATTTTGGGTCCACTATTGTTGGAACTCGGCATCACTCCTCAGGTAATTTGTTTTCTCCTACCCATTTGGCCAAGATATGCCACAAATGCTATTTAACATGGAGAAAAGAAACAGTAAATTTCACTTTTAACTATTCTGTGTTCCCTTACGATATACAATTCTGTCTACTGTCAAATTTGGGCTTTTTTTTGCCCTACTTTATTAATCTTTTCTCCAAATTTAGCTTATCATGTAACATGTGGTTATTATTATTTTATTATTATTATTATATAGCCATCCCATTGCATCTGTTTGCTCTTGTAGAAGTAGCGTTAGGTAGCAGGAAAAAAATTAATTTTATGGCTTAAAAAACGAGAAATCGAATCTGAGATAGAGATAGAAGTGTCCAAAAGTTGTGGACTAAAATTGATACAGTGGAAGTCATTATTAAGTGAAGTTTATTGGAATAGTAGATTCGTTTTCCAGTTCTTATCATAAACTAGTACTTGTCTATACTATTGATGATAATGTTTGGAAATGGAAATATTTGCACTTGTCTATAGTATTGATGATAATGTTTGGAAATGGAAATATGTTTTATATATTTCAGATATGTTCATCTCTATTTTTTCCATGGCCAATCAGCAATTTCTTAATCCTGTTTTGTTAGGGCTTCAAGATAGACTAGATAGAGACATACTGTATGTTCTTAGATGAGCCTGGACATGAAATTTTGTGCAGGTTTCAAGTGTTACAGCCACTTTTGCCATGACATTCTCATCTGCCATGTCCGTTGTTGAGTGCTACCTTTTAAATCGGTTTCCAGTTCCACATGGTACTAGAACTAGCAATTGATATAGCATTCCTTTAATATTTGTTCTACAATAATGATGAAATATGGAATTTTATTTGTCATATAATTGCGTTTATTTTGGCAGCCGTCTACTTTATCTTTGTGGCCACAACTGCTGCCTTTGTTGGGCAGCATGTAGTAAGGAGGTTGGTCATTTTAATGGGAAGGGCATCTCTAATCATCTTCATATTGACTTCAATGATCTTTCATCAGTGCCATCTCTCTGTCAGTGAATAATTTTGTTATTGACTTATTCTTAGCTTTGATCCACAAATATTTGAAATATATGTATAGGAGGATATCGCTTTCTTTGAAACTTGTGACTTAGTAGACAATGAACAGAGTTTACAGATCTTGCAACATAGTAGCATTTTAGATACCAATATGCACTAAGCTTACTTTTTGATACTTACCAGTCCGACCTATGGGAGAGGACCAATATGTACCTTAACCAATATTTTATATTATATGTTGTAATGAACTAATGATCGATACCGTATATTAGTGCATATTCTGCCAACTAAGCTTGCCTTTTTTTTTAACCATAATACATGAATAATGCATTGAAACCAGAGTTACCGTTTTGCTTGCTGGCCTCTTCTTTGTCAATGGATCTCCTTTTTTTTGTTGCAGGTGGATTTGGCACAGGGAACATGATTGAGAAAATTGAAAACCATGAATATATGGGTTTTGAGGACCTTTGCAGGTACCAAGCGTAACAAAAACACGAGTTTCTGTATGAATTTGTTTTCTTCAAAGTTATAGCCTTTACATCTATTGAAGCTAGGTTTTCTTTAACCCCTCCAAGAAATAGTCCCAATGCAAATGCCTTTTTGGAAGTGCTGATCACCTAACAGTAACCAAGATAGATTCATTTATGTCATTCATCTCCCTGTTATGAAATCAGTTGATTTAATCATATCCTCAGTTCATTATCAGTCAGACAAAGTGCATCTCATTTGTCACTCCAAGAATGCATGCATGCATGTAAAAGCTTGAAAAGTCAGTCTATCAAACCTGCGGAAGCTGGCCATCAGAAACATTCATGCTTTCATGCAGGAAAGGGTACAAGTGCAGGAGAATTGCCGGGCAAATTTCCTTTGGCAGATCTGCCAAAGCTTTTGTGGCAAACCCAAGAGAGCTTAGCTTGTCTGCCAAAGAAAGGTTTGCCCTGTAATGCCACTGCACATCTGAATGCAGAATTGACTTGTGGAGGATAGCTTGCTCTGTTGTCTTATTTATAGAGCTTCTTTTGAGAGGAGGATATGCCATATTGTGGCAAAATCAGAACAAAAGTCAAAAAGGGTAGTCACACTAAACTCTCAGATTCACCACAGCAACTTGGAAACGGCATATGCCCTAGCACATCCTTCGCTGTACGATGTTAAACTGCTCTATAGATTGAGGGAGGAGGATTACAACGAAGGAGATTTAGTGACTTACTACTTGATTATAAAGGGATCAAAAATTAAAGGTGTTCAAATCTTCATTTTTCATATAAATCAGAGAACTCATGGCATTACTAGATTATAAAGTTTTGAGGATTTGTATTCTGATAAAAATTTTTTCATCGGTCCTTGTTGCAGTCATTACCAACACAAAAGGAACAAGAGGGGGAAGATGCGAGAGCATGTTCTTCATTGCCGGGACCTCTTGCCTCTTGGTGGTTCTTCCATGTGAAGGTGAAACGTCTCAATGATTCCTTTCTCAGGTGAGAATAATGGAAAGCGAGGTATTAATCTGTGCGATTTCGTTCTTAACTTTTTTACTTAAAGGGCACCGAAAGACTTGTGTTGAATTTCTTTTGTGCATAAGAGACAGAGGTAGAGGTAACAATACGAATTCTCAAATATTATTCATTACCAATTTAAGTTAAACACTTAAACTTGATTTCTAGCATTTTAGCAATCAGATTTATCTTACACCACTAAAGTCAACTCGACGCGACTCATACAACTCATTTAATATATATAGATAATATGATATAAATGTAACATGTATAGGAAAATAAATATCATATGCCACATATCAAGAGTATAATATAAAATATATTATACTCTATATGTGGATATAGGCACAATCATAATAGATAATAAATCATAAAGAAGTCTCTAGCTCTAACAAGAGATAATTAATTTGAATCCAATTATATTTGAGTTATCTAACTAAAAGGAAATGATTAGAATGAATTTATACATATGGCCATTGTTATTTAAGTGAAATGTGTAGGTTAATTCGGATTGAGGATCCAAAAAATACAAGTAGGTTTTTTTTTTCATTAACATGAATATAAAAAATTTGATTAGACTTATTGGACAAACAAGTAATGAAGTATAGACTCACAATCATAAAGAGAGATACTAGGATTTAGAAATCTAATAGTCTAACTCTAAAGTTAAAAGAGATTCATTGTATATAAACTCATGGCATTTCTTTTTTATACGTGTTTGGATATTGCTCTTTTAAGCAAACCCTAGGTGCACAAACATCAACTCGTTAATCAACAAACCTCACACTATAATTGCTAGATGAAGCACATCATCTGAACTCTTGCGTGCCATTAGTCACATGTTTCTTGTTGATCCAACACTCATTAGACATTCACATGTGCATTAATTATACGAGCACATAAACTACTTATGCTTGTGATGAAATGGTGGATCCTTTAGTTGATGGGACCATGGGCTCAGTCAGTCCTATGCATTACAAAATTTAACAGAGACCAACACAACTGAAGCAATCTAAGAGCTGGTGATCAGTCATCTCCCCAGGCGTTTTACTACTTTAACAATGTTTCTGTTAAAGTTGCAGAATGCGTAATGCTGAGTTTTTCCCGTGCCCAACTGATGTGAAACTTCAGTTTTAACAGCAGCCTTTGGGGTTATGAAATAATTCACGCCCTGAATGATTTAGACGGTCTGGTCTCCTCCTCATGCATTGGCACGAGGAATCTTCGTCCTTTGGGTGTTTGACGAAACGGAAGAGGAAGAATTATGTAATCCCCAGTTGCAGAGCAAAGTCAACTGAGAAGATGGTTCCAAACTATATACTTTAAAGGTTAGTAATCAGAGAGGAAATTAATTTATGCATATAGTCAACGCTAACCATTAGGCAATTAAATGGGCTCGGAGGCTATCCCCATAGGATACATTTTTAATCTCAATTTGTTTGATTGAATAAAAATTTATGAGCTTAAAATAAAAGTTGCTAAATTGAGCAGCTAGAATTTTTAACACTTCTGATGCACATAGCATGCAGGATAGAAATATTAGACGTCTCTATAGTAGTTGGAGGATGTTGAATGTCTCAGTAGTTGTTTGATTGGAGCTTCTAAAATCTATGCATGTAGTCGATCATCTAGCTTGATCTGAATTTATTTTTCAATTTAGTACATTTCATCATCATCGTGAACCACCATATTCATGCAAAATGTGGTGAAATTATGTTAAATAATTGAAAATAAATTAGGAATTTTGAACCTTCAAATTTATTTGAAAACCCCACCTTGGAGCAAAAGGCGGCTTCAAGAAAAAGAAAAGAAAAACTAGCTGGCGAGATCGAGATGGATAATAGGCATTAATTAGATTCACTGGGACCCTTGCTGGCCAACTCACCAATTCACGTGAGAGGCGCAAAACTGCACCCCTTTACAGCAACCTTGAACAAAAAACAAAAAGGGGTAGGATCTTTTGCATTTCCTTTACTTAGGACTTAGGAGTGGAAGGGATGAATTTTAGCTCTTTTTCTTAATTATTAAAGCGGATAAAAATTTAAAGAACAAGATTAGAAAGAAAAATAAAAGAATTTTTTTGTTTTTAAATTCACCTAAATGAAATAGATTGCTTGCCCGATTACTCGCTATAGCGTCATTCTTCCTTCAACACTACTTATTCACACAATGTCATCGTTGCCTCTCTTGTTCATTGCCACCGCTGCCTCTCCCACTCAGTGCTCGCTTACCCGCTCGTCGTTGTCGCTTAATGCTCGCCCGCTCCCCTTCTCGCCATTGCCATTGCCTTGCCTGCATGGCACATGCCTGCTCACATCACTGCTCACCACAGTCATTACCTTGCTCACTCGCACCACTACTCACCATAGCCATTGCCTTGCTCGCTCGACACTCACCCGCTTGAACCACTGCTCGCCCGCTCACATTGCTGCTCACCCGTTTGTCGCTGCCTAGCCCATTCACTGGTACTATTGCCTAGCCTACTCACCCGCTCGCTACAACTCCTCTTTCTTCCTTCATATTTGAAACACGTGACTCACATTTTTTTTCTTAAATCTTTTTCTTTTTTTTCTTCCTTTTATATTTTCATCCCTCCTATTAAATACAATATTAATATTATAGTGAGCAAGGGTTAATAACTTCCCCTAGCTCCTGTGCCAGATCTCACCTCGTTTTGCCCTAAAATTAAAAAAGAAATGCATTGGCTTCGGGATGTGCGTTGCCCTATGGCGACTGGCGAGGTTGGGTGGAGTACTTGCCTCTTTCAATAGTTTAGGTGAAGTTATTTGCCCTCACATCTCTCTCTCTCTCTCTCTCTCTCTCTCTCTCTGTGTGTAGTCATGGATAACAACTCGTAGCCAACGTCTCCAGCAAACGACACAACCTTTATGCATTTTTAATACGGTGGATGGATGTGGACGATGAGTATTAGAACCACCCCCTTCAGTCGCCATTTTCCACCACGAACTCCTCTCTTTCTCTCTCTCTCTCTCTCTCTCGCTCTCTCTTGACAAGCCAAAGCTCTCTCCGCTCTGCTGCTTCTGCTACTTTTGTTTTGTCTACGACCATTCGATGCACTAAAGCTAGGGTTTGGATCGTACTGGTGCAAAGGCTTCTCTCTTTACTTACTGCTTTCCGGTCGCATTAATGAACGGGAGCAAAAGCAGCAGCAAGGAGGAGCTGGACTACACGTGCGAGCACGAGGAGGCTGGGATTGCGTCCGACGCCAGCCCTCTGCCCGGAGGATCCGCTGGCGATGAATCCAAAAAAGTTCACTTCTTGGCGAGATCCGCCTCCTCCGAGCCGTCTCCCAAGAGAAGGTGGATACTAAATTTCACTATTTGATCTCGGTCGCTGCAATCGCACCCTCCTTTCTTTGTTGCATTAGTTTGCGCTGATTTGAATTTGAATTTGGGGAAGCCGGCGGACCGTGGAGAAGCGGGTGGTTACAGTGAGGAACAACGACGCGAAGGGAGCCGGAGAGGGGGCGCCGCCGGCCGATTCGTGGGCCTGGAGGAAGTACGGCCAGAAGCCCATTAAGGGCTCGCCTTATCCTAGGTAAGGACGTGCGCACTGTTCTCTTGCTCTATGAAGACCTCTAATTTGCAAAGGAAAGAGCAACGGGTGTGAAGGAGATGAAGAAATTGAAATTAAGTTAAAAATTTTGGATTCGTGCAGGGGTTACTACCGATGTAGCAGCTCGAAGGGGTGCCCGGCGAGGAAGCAAGTGGAGCGGAGCCGGCTGGATCCGGCCACCATCATGGTTACTTATTCCTACGACCACAACCACCCTTGGCCGCAGCCGAAAAGCCACCATAACAAGCATATCGCAGCCGCCGCGGCTGTAGTCGCGCAGCCGGCCGAGGACCCACCAGAGCAGAGCCAACCCAGCCCGCCGGAGTCGGCGGAGCCAGAAGAGAAGTTCTCTGACCTGATCTCTGAGGAAGAGTCGGCACTCCTGGTCCACGCCACGCAGTGGTTCCCCGAAGTGTGCTCGACGGCCTCCACGTCACCCTCCGTTGCTTGCTCCAGCGAGATGCTCTACGGCTCCGTCTTCTTCTCCGGGACTGATACCGCCACCGCGGCCACTTTGCCGGAGGAGCGGGAGGATGCCGGGGCGGTAGGAGGCGGCGGCGGCGGAGAGGAGGACTCGCTGTTCGCGGGGCTGGGGGAACTCCCGGAGTACTCGGTGGTGCTCCGCCGGAGGTTCACGTCGGCGTCGTGGGTGGGGTCCATGGGGTGACTCCATCGATGGGATCCAGGGGAAGCTCCGTGCGGCGTACGATTGGCTGCTAAACTTTTGATCTTTTCTCGATAGATGACGTATATAAAATTGGATATTTCTATATTTTCCCCCTTTTACTTTCACACTGATGTTCCAATAATAAATTTCCATGACATCACTTTCTTTGCGCTCAATTCTTAAAAAAAGAGCACAGCTACAGGGAGTTGGTACGGCTTGGGAATCTTTGGATCCACATGAAAGAATGCATCGGAGATGCCGCCGGCAGCGGCCTAGCACCGCCTTCATCGACCGTTTGTCGCCATTCTATTACTCCACTGTTGGCATCGCCAAAAAAAGCCAACATCGTTTTCATCCTCCAACATTCTTTTGCGTTCATTTTGCTCTGCCTCATCGCATTCCTGAGTCCGGATCACATTCCATTTTGGATCAATGATTGTCCACGAGTTGTGTTCCTTCGTCACTGATAGTGCAACAGTTTGAATCAATGGGGATGCGAGTTTTAATTTCTTCACCATGTCAGATGAGTACAAATCTCACGCAAAAGAGCTGTCAGCATAGGCGTCAGCTGAGGGACTGCCAATAGGAGCAGGTAGGGTAAAGGCCACAGACTATTTTATATTTGACTGGATCAAGCATGTGCGATTAGAATAATGGAGGTAGCTTGCTTACAGGGCAAGATAAAATGGCGAGACTATTCAAAAGCAAACAATTGAAGCTGGTACGGGGAAAGAGTCAAAAGATAACGCAAAAGAAATGGTAGTATTTAGAGCTTAGATAAACATCCCTATCTCACTTCATTGCATCGGCTTCCAGAGACATACAGATTTGCGAGGCAATAAGCCCTCGAAAGGGATTCTTTAGGGCCGGGACCGGGCCTGATCCGAGATTGTGGACCATGTCGCCATCTCCACTTAATATCATCGCGCGTGGCCTGTGCGGATATGGTGCTCTTGATTGGGTGGGCCCGCTAGGAAATCGATTGTTGTCTGATTGTTCTCAGAGCCGCCACCTTTTACGGGAAATTCAAGGTACATAAACATTACAAAACATTTTTTTTTTGAAGCTAAGTTATTTACTACTAAAAATTTTTCACTAAGAGAGCTCCAAACATTAAGCTTAATAATAGCTGGTAATTTATTTGGATTATCAAGGATGACGTCTGATTGGTTCACAACTGAGAATACACGGATTAATAGAAGAATATCTGAGGAGATCAAGGAGTACCATAAATTTAGTTTCTTCTGGTTTTGTGCTAGAGGTAGGACAAGCAAGGGATAACTCCGTAGGCATTGAAGCCAATAATGCCTGTCCAACAGGCAGTCCTCTTGTAGACATCAAAGAAAACAAAAGGCGACAAGACAAAACAAGTCTCTACCAAACGCCATTAAATTCTTACCCAAGGAAGATAAAAACCTATGGATGTTACACCAAGGACATACGTAAGCAAACATCCCAGTCTTCAAAGAAACAGTATGCCTCACAGCGTGCTTCCATGATTCTAGGTGCCCAGCATCCATCTCATAGCCAATGATATTTCCTCCTAGAACAAAATATTTACCTTATTTTCCTAAGATCAAAGTAAAATAAAATAATTATACAATAAAAATATTTAAAAAAATTAAAGTTTTCTTACTAACATTTTTTAAAACAAACTCTTTAATTTTGATAAAGCACTTATGCCACTAGATGCATTTTTACTACCCAACAAATAGCAAACACAAAAGAACTATTAAAAGAAGTATTTCATATAGGGCATTTTATATTTTTTACGTGTTTTAACTCAACTTCTTTTTTATGTATATACTTCCTTTCAGTTGTCCGTTCCTCAGTCTTTAAAGAAACATGAAGATCTAACATAAATTGTGCTTAGGATAGTAGCTCCATGTCCAGAGACAAAAAATAATCTAGTCAGTCATATTTGCAACTCTTCCGCTTACCATAGCTTTCATCAATTATATGATGTAAGGGAAGAACTTGAAAATTATATAGGGAATTTTTGTCATTGATAATAATTCATCAAATAACACCCTAGAAGGTGTAAAATGAAGATATTAGTGTTTGTTATGAACAACTATTATGTGTTGGCCATGCATGGAGAGACTGAGTTTTCTAGGTCAATGTGATAACCATGGTATAAATGAATCTTGGACTCATCGCCAAGAAACCTCATTTTTGCTACTGGTGATCATAAGCCATGCTTGAAATCACAAACTTAGTCATTGGAGTACTACCCAAATTCCTGCTAGAGAAAACCTTCGTCTTCAACAGAAAATTTTGATAATATTACGGTGTTGAATTGCATCCGACCATAACAATTTCAGCACTTGCACAAGAAAATGGTTCAAGCTTCTACGATTTGGCGTTAATTACTATCCTCTCATGCATTTTACTAGAACTTCATAGATCCACCTTAATAACCTCATTTCTACAACGTGCGTCATGTTCAATCCTTCTGCTAGATAGTGCCTTTGCTGTTGGCGTGCATGGAAGCATCACTCTTTTTGCAAGAATAGTCAAAGTATTATCGTGTATTGTTCTAAGTCATGAATTTCCTATTCCCCACTAAGATTAAAATTGCAATAATTCTCTAAAAATCTTGATTTTCAGTTAGCCATAATGATAAAACAATAAGAACAATAAAACTTCCTCAGTATTTAAGGTTGCTGTCAACTAAAAAAGTAAGCAAATTTAGTTACTGTCTTATCCAGGTATACAACATTATAATCCAAAATTCTATTGGAGAAAATTTACTAAAGGTTTCTCTTTAGTTCTAGTACGACATGAGAGAGCATATGTTAAGGTATCACATATATAGCTGTGGTTTGTGTGGTGGGTTATTGGCTATTTGATTACATTTTTAAAATTTTTTTATTATTTTGACTCTATTAGGCGCAAATCACTCAGACTGGAGCACAGAACGATTACTAAGACTGGGATCATGCATTTATCACTTTGATTAGGTCACTTGAGTGCAGGTGGTAGTCTTTTCGCATTTAATTTCTTTTTTTTTTAATTAGGAATGCACTTGTTCAATTTAAAGTTGAACGAGTCTAAAAAAAAGTGTGTTTTGAGTCTTTAAAAAAGTCTTGAGTCTCTTCTTTTAATTATCATTTTCCTTCGTGTTTTTATTGCTCAAACTAAAATAAGTAATATCATCCTTTTCAGTTTTCTCACTCGTAGTCATGTGCATAGGAAGAAAACACACATTGTATTTTCAAATGTTCAATCCAAATTAACATATACGAAAGCCTGAATTTTTGCCTAAAGACGGTAATTTTGGGCCTTAGTTGTCACATCCAAACTTTTCTTTTCTGCATTTAGCTACAGTTCAAATCGTGTTCAATATAATTAAGACCTTGGAAACCCCCAACAAATCCCATGAAACTTTGTATATTCAGTGCGAAACTTGTCATGTAAAGCATTTCACAAATCAAAACCAGCATTTCAAAATAGTAGGAACTAGGAAGAAAGGAACTCAACGATTAGATAGAAAAGAACAGAAAGTAAGCATTGGAACGAAGACCATTACCTAGATTGAGCAGCGGCCAACTTGCTTCAGGTTGGAAACATCATCCTTCACATTTATTCTCTCCTTTAACTTGGATGGAAGATGAATCACCATTACCTGCTTCAACAGTCTTTCTGCTCACAATATTGTGGATCTCAGTCAAAACCTCTGCAAATGCATCGTCCACATTCGTTGCTTCTAATGCAGAAGTCTCCATGAAATTACATTGATTCTCTCTCTGCATATGCTTTAGCAGCTTCAGTAGAAACCGCAACAAGATGCCAGAAATCAGATTTGTTCCCACTGAGCATCACAACTATATTTGGTCGCGTGGTCCTTGAATTCCATCAACCAGCGGTCAGCATTTTCAAATGTTGTATTCCTCGTAGCATCATAGACTAGCAATGCACCAGAGCTCCTCTGTAGTAAGCATTGGTGATGGCATGATACCTGTAGGTCTATGCACATATTAGCATTTGACACAAAGTTCAGCTAGTGTATTGAAGAGGAACTGATTGTAAAGGAAGAACAAGGACTCTTCAGACAAGTAAATTACTGTTTTTTTTTTCCTATTTTTTACGCATAGGTAGAACCCCTCTGGCACAAATCATGACATCGTCTCTCCTACTTAGGAAGACGATAACCCGCTCACCTCCCAAGTGCAATGAAGGTGGCTGGACAAAGCATGAGTCTTCCAGATGAGTAGATTACTTAGCTCATACGAGCACACTGTCCATCATTTGGTTGTTTGTGTATCTTCCTAAAAGATATAAACAAACAATGTTCTGAATACAAAATATCCCATGAGATATGTACACAACTTTACACAATATGGAAGCTACTCACACCACGACTCACTACTATAGCCCGCTTAGGGTGAAAATTTTTCTACTCGATGCAAATCAACTTATGCATAAGGCAATAAGTTGCTCAAATTGGACTAGCCGAACTTTTCCCATTTGACTTTTTTTACAAGGAAAACCCGCCTAAACGAATCTGCAATTAGGCCAGAAACGAGAACCCTAAGATTCAGATATAATAAAATACAATATGGCTTAGTTATACGATGAGCACAAGTCAACGCCAGGGGTTCCATATCTGGCGGAAGGAAGGAGAAGATACCTCTCCTGACCGGCGGTGTCCCAAATCTGGGCCTTGATGCCTTTCCGTCGATAGTGAGGCAGCGGGTAGCGAACTCGACGACGATGGTGGACTTGAACCCGACGCGCGACAGCGATTTGACTTCCCCGACCGGAGTCGCCGGTGAGCACCACCTTGAACGGGTAGTCGTAGTCGTCCTCCGCCCGATGCGTTGCCGCCATTACAACTACAAGCAACGATGACAAGACGGAGGAAACGAAGAAAACGGTGCCGGTGCCCTAAGGCTGGACCCCATCCGCTGGCACGTGACGTTATTTGAAGGGATGCCCCATTCTCGGTCTCCCGCCGGGCCGCCATTTCATTCTGGTTTCAGGAGTTCCATCGGCTGCCTACAACTTGTGCTACTCCATTAATGCTTAGGAGTTACCGACCTACTCGAGGACTCCAGGTTGGAGCTGCCACGCGGTAATGAAAAGGCTGAGTAGAACGAGAGACGCCATGAAGATCGTGATAGGCGAAAAATTTTCCAGCGCAACAGGGCGGCTCAAGATTCCTAAACAACTCCCCCTTAAAAAAAAATTTATGATTCTAAAAGTTATAAAAAATTTATTGGAGTGTAATGCAGGATGAGAGTTTCCAACGGTACTAAAATCCTAGATTTTAGCTATGCTCACGATAAGATATTATAAATACAAAGATCGTAGATCAAAATACTATTCATAATGCATTAAAAATCCACAATATCTCATTGTGGATACATCCAAAATCTACGATCTTAGTGTGCGTAGATAGCTCTAATCATGTACTACACTATAGTAATTTTTCCATAATTTTTAGGATCGTGGATTTTTATTAGGAGGTGTTGCTTAGGATTTCTTAAGCAGTCCCTTCACTCAAGAAATTTTTTCATAATAGGTAGGAGAGAATTTCCTAAGCGGGGTGGGGCGCTGAGTGAGGCGCCCACCTCCACTATCTACAGACACTTACTATGTGTCATACTCTGGCCTAAGGTAATTCGACGGACCTTTAGATCAGCGTGAAACCGTAGAATTTCCGGACGTGATTATACCTTAATTTGAAAACTCTAATTCTCCGAATACAAAATCACCTCCAAATAAAAAATAATCGAAAAACCCTAATCCTAATTCAAAAAACTAGAATCCTAAATTAGAATTACCTCTGATTTTGACAAATCGTCGCCGCGCCGTTTGAAATTAAAATCACGTTTGCTGACGTCACCTTGCGTCAGCACCCTAAAATCGTTCCGCCGAATTCGAAATCTCACTGCTGACGTTTGCCCGACGTCAGCCGCCGATCGAAATCACGATTGAAATTTGCCACTTCAATTTTGACTCGGTCGTTGTCTCATTTCGAACGCCCTCACGCAGCGTTCGTCTTCATTGTCTCGAGCTCAAATGCCGTCGCGCGTCGAACACCGCCTGCGTTCGACGTCGCTGTCGCCGGGAAGGGGAAAACCGCCGGATGTGTTGGCCACTGCTTCCTCCTCAGCCTTCCGTCATCGTTCGAAGGCCGCCTGACACCGAAATCCGTTGCCGCCGCGCGGAAGCTTGAAAACAGGGGAAGAGAACGGAGAGCGAATCGAAAAGCTCATATCTTTATTCTCTTAGTTTACAGAACTTCACCGTCGACCCTCCCTAGTCAGCTCCCTCTTCCCCTCCCTCGCCGTCGACCCACCAGTCGACGGTTATAGTTCGCTCAAAGTCCCTCTCTCCGTCTCTCGTCGGCGCTTCCCTAAGCGCCGGAAACACGGCCGAAGCTTCCCTAAGCTTCAGCGTCCTCAGGTGGTAATTCCGGGTAAAAGTCGATCTCCGCTTGATGGATCCTGATCTCTTGCTTGCTGCTCCCGTTGCAGCTTTTAAAGAGGAGAGCGCCGCTTGCCTCCTTTACCTCGCGATCCGCTCGCTACATCCAGGTTAGGGCGTCCGTCGCCCAATCCTTCCGCTCGCGTGCCAACGTTGTTCCGAGTCCGAGTCTGCCGTCGATGACCTCGTCGCATCGCCGAGATCTCCGCTTTGTTCAGCGAAGCCATCTTCGTCGTCCGATTCGTTCGGCGACACAGATGCGAGGGAAGAGCTCGCTTCGCATGCGCCGCATGGGTTTAGGCCACCCGGCGGCCCAGTGAGTTTTAGCCCGAAGTTGTTTTGCCTTGCGGGCCTGGGCGACCGCTGAGCCTGCTTTGAACTTGGTACGGGCCCAACGTTCTAGGGCCTAATACTGTGTGTCTTCTTTCTACTTTTGTGGCACTACTGCAGGCAACTGAAAGAAAAGCGAAATTGAGAGGAAAGCACATAGGTAGACTACTTTTAGCAGTTGGATCCTGAAATGTAATCGAATTAGAAAAATTAATAATCAGCCTTCGTGATTGTAGCTAATAAATGTCATTTTTGGTTAGCATGAAGGTCAAATTGCACGATCAAAGGTAGGCCCGGCCATCCACACTATCGTCCTGTCCTAGATTTAATTTTTGTGATTACATTTCTCTTCGAGCCGCTAATTAATGGCGGATGGTCTAGGGCTTTTCCTTTTTCTTCTTTTTGTTTTGGACTTGTGTGGATTGGACGGATTAAGAAAGTGATCGGATGTTAGATTCATTCTCTTTCTCTCTCTACTGTTGTTTTTTTTTTGGTTTTTTTGTATTAATGCTGCTCGGTGATTCATGTCAATTCATACTGTGGATGATCTTGGTCAAAGGATTTGTCTTACTTTTACTTTCAATTAATTTTTGAATCGCATCTTGTGGGGATTACACGGATTAAGAAAGTGATGAGATGTTAGATTCAATCTCCTTCTCTCTCTCTCCTGATGTTTTTTTGTGGTTTATTGTACTAGTGAGGCTCTTTCAATTCAATCTAAATGAAGATGACATGTTTTCGACCAAATTCTAGAAGTGGGATATTAAAGCATTAAATTTGATCAAAGAAGTGGGACACTGAGGAATTTAATCTGATTGAATGAGATGTACAACTCTATTTAGGTTTCTTCGAGAGAAATTATGTGTCTTCATTATATTAAGTTTACTATAGCAAAACACTATAGATGAAGCAGTTCATTAGGATTTATGAAAAATTAATAGTAGACAGCAAACCTTTGTCATTACTTCTTTTTGTGATTTCATGTAGTCTTCTTTTGTTCTTAGATATTGACAAGAATGTGGAGAGACCACTCCAGCTCGTTTCTGCAGAAGAGGATACAATTTCTGCCAACTCGGTCAACAAGTCTGAACTAGCTTCACTTATTGAGGATATTCAAAAAGGTTATCAATCTATCCATGGCTGCTATGACAAGTTGACTGAGAAACTTAAATTCACAGAAAAGGAGACAATGTCAGCTTTTCATTTAATTGTTCTTCTCCAGCTCTAGCTCCTCAGGCTCCGATACAGAATCAGAACATTCTGGAAGGAAGCTTGGTAAGAATCATGAGGGTGAAGCTGAAATGAGCATCTATTTGGAACCTTACAAATACTTTGTAGGAGCAGATTGAAGGTGCAAGTAGGAGAAATAATGAGTTCGAGATGCAAGCTTCTTCAATGATTGCAAGGATAAAAAAAATTCTGAGAGCATAGAGGCTAAATTGTCAGAAAGTCAAGACATGAAGAAGTTGAAATTCTAAAATTGGAAAAAGAAGCACTCCACAAGCTTATAGATTCAGAGCAAATCATAGAAAAAATATATTTCTGAAATAAGTCAGATGAAAAACAAGATAATGATAGTGGAACTAGAAAATGTGAGTTTAAAGCAAGACTTGGAAGAAAGATCTCAACAAGTTGCTGATCTAAACCAGAAGACTTGTGATATTGAAAAAGAGAACTTTCAACTTCTGAGCAAGATACAGGAAGCCGAGAAATTATTGGTTGAACAAAGAGATGATGCTAATCTAAAATTAAAAGTAGCAACTGATGAGTCTCCTTCTGTGATCACACAGAATGATGCACAAGAAGAGAGTGGGAGCTTTAAAATCTGAGATAGCAAAGTTGTCCATGGAAAATTTTGAGCTACTTAATCAGTTGGAGCTAGAAAAGATTAAGCTAAAGGAACTACAACAAGTGTCGAAGCATCTGAAAGAGGAGAAGTCAACTATGAACGAAAACAAAAGAAAATTACAGGAATTTGAGAAGATCATTGATAATTTGAAGGCTGAAATAGATCAACTAAGAATCAGTAATGATCAACTACAGATCCAGGTCAGTGATCTAACTCGAGATCTTGAATTAGCTATGTACAATAAATGTGTTGTTTCAGTTAAATTTTTTAATCTTATTTAATTTCCATTTATAATAGATATGTTCAAAGCTCTCAATTTTTCCTTTTTTTTTATTTTCCCTTTTTATGAGTTTCCTTTTTCTAATTCTTTTCTATTTTTCTTTCTAAATTTTCCCATATTTTTCTCTCTTTTTTTCAAATTTTTCTTTTTTTCCCAATTTTTAAAATATTTTTTCTGAATTGGGTCAGGTCTGGCCCACTCATTTTGTGTGTCGGGCTATGCAAAGCTTCTGAAAAGTCATGGCATGCTCAGCGCAACCAATTCATGCAGTGTCATATTGGGCCGTGGATTTAAAATGTTGGGTCATGCCCAACACGACTCATTTGTTCCTGTGTCATGATTGCCACGACTCATATAAAACTGGGCCATTGTGGGCCCATGCCTAGACCAACTATGACCCGCCACCTCTAAGTAAAACTTAAATATTATTGAAACCGAAGCACCTTCTTAGATCCACTTGTACTACTCAAATTGCTATTCTACAGGGCTATTATTCAGGTTTACATGCATGAATCATAATTCTCAGTATTGTTTTACACTCTTACTTCGAAGCTAAAACACTTATAGTAGTAGCCTCAAGTCTTAGATCTATACTTGCGTCTTGAGCATGTATGGTTTTAGTACTTTTAATATTCACAATAAGTTTTTTAAAAAAAATCAACTAGTTCGTTTTGTTTTTAACTCGTCATTCAGGTTAGAACTCAAATGGGTCCGCACTACCGGCTTTCTTCAACTCAGTCCCCACCATGTGCTGGCATAACATGCGCCATAGGTAGAATTTGGCATTGCTACACCACCAGGACAAACTGAATAATTGCAGTGAGAGAGATGAGTGGAGCTGGAGCTCATACAATAGGGCCCTAGCATAAGAGATGTAGCCATATTGTTGTTTTCTGGCACACCGGTCCGAAGGGCATCTGAGCCCCTTTTTTTTTTAAGTTCAATAAGGAACAATTTTAGATCCAGTCCAATTTAAGTTCAGTATCAGATTTTCCAGAACTAATATAATTTATCCACCCTCAATTCTATATAAGCTATGGTAAATAAATAGTACATTAAATCGGACAAGTGAAACTATTTTTCAGCTTGTAGGTCCTCGGAAGACCTACCCCAATTAACAAACACAATTAACTATCATCATCCAAGATGATACGACACTCCAAGATTTAAATTTCAGAATCATTGTTCCAGTTGTTCCTCAATTCTGCTAACTAATGTGTTGTATTGTAGTAATGCTAACAATGGAGAAGAGGCTCATGCTTGCTAAATAATTGGATAAATGTATGATGTTCTGGATTGTTCAGTTTAAACCATGCTAGAAGACATTTGGATTAATACACAAGAAAACTGGCAAACTATGGAGTATCACACATTTCGCACCATGCAGATTGCAGCTCAAGAGCAAAAGCACAAGACATGAAAATCAAGAACATATAGGATAAAGTCAACAAGTTGGTTTCATTAAAAGTTCAAATCCAACACTAAACAACCACATGTATCGAAATACATTACAGCCACTCTCCCCTCACAAGCATAAATGTAATCCCAAAATGCTCAGAAGAGGGAGGAGGCATCCATGGGGTGGATGAGGTAGGTAAGGACCAATGCGACCAGCATTAGGAGATAAGCAATGCTCTGATCAATTGATGTCCCTGCCGGAAAAAACCAACAAATATATATGCGTTCACCAATTCATGTAGGTATCATAAGATTTGCACTTAATCGCATTAGCATATCTTAATTTCTGTGAATTGTTTATAGTTGATTAATGACTATCAACAAGATGAAGCACAGAGCCAAAGAGGATTGGGCATGCACCATGGGATGACAAATTGGCATTTAACTATATGGGGAAGGTGAACCGACTTTTGCAATGTTATGACAGTGTTTGCTGAAACATTCATTGCTTCAATGTCATTCCTAATCTAAAAAAAATGTTATGGTTCAAAATTAAACAAAAGCAATGTGAAATAAGCGAGCACTCGTAATGTTCGATCTACGCAGTGATTATATTAGGGAAACTTATTCAAGCTCACAAAAGGATCGAGAGGCTTCAACAACATTTCTCGAGGAAAAGAATCGGGCAGCGATTCAAACAATAATATACAGAAGAATCTAACCTTCTCTACTTTGAGATGACACACTTTACACTAAACGCGAATGGATTTGCCAAAACCTAAAAACGAAGATAACAGTTCGAGGTACAAAAGCAGAAATATCCTATCATTGCGATTAAAAACTAAGAAAAGGGAAAGATATAGTTACCATCACTGGTAGGTGCGGGAGCAGGAGCCTGGGCATTCACGGCCGGCATGAAGATCGCCAGAGCGAGAACAAAGATGGCCATGAAGCCGACTGAAGCCCTGAGAATGCCCGCCATCTCTCCCTTCTCCGGATCTAGAAGCGAAGCGAACAAGAATCCCTATCGATCTCTCTCTTCCTTCTCTTCTCTGACGATAGCAGAGGGGAGGAGGAGAGAGAGATTTCTGAGGGGCCGGCAATATGCCTCCAGTCGCTTCCGCTGCTTTGATTCGGCTCCCTTTGGATTCCGACTGGGGATATGTCGCTCGTCGGAACGTTTCGGATTTTATAGCGGTTTCGATGGAAAAAACGAGTAATAAGAAACGAGGAGCCCGTTACGCCGTAGCTTTTATACTGTGTTTAGTTTGATCGATGAAAAGTACAAAGAAAAAAAAAATAAAATAAATGGATGAATTATGCTTTTTTGTATTTACTTGTAAGGAAAAAAATTTGAAAGATTGATATATAGACTCTAATTTTTATTTTTTTAACTTATATTATATATATACTAACAATATTAAATAATTATTAAATACTAAATATTAAATACGAGCAATAATAGTGAAAAAAAGCAGCGATTATAAGAATGAACAGTGGCGGTAAGAACGAGCAGTAGCGGTGAGTTCGAGCAGTGGCAATGAGCTCTAACAACGACAACAAAGACGAGTAGTTGAGGAAAGCTCATAGTGAGCGAGGACGAGCAACAATGCAGTGAAAAATGAGATGTGAAATTAGTAAAGTTAAGATTAGGGGTGTCAATGAGTTCCTGACCCAACCCGACTCGTTTATGGCGGGTTCAAGTACTCGATTAGCTAATCGGGTCGGGTTCGGGTTTACTCCCATAGGTACCCGCAGGTACCCGATACCCGATTATATATAATAAAAAATATATATTTTTTTATATAATAAAATAATTTTTATAAATATATTTATTATTATTATTATTTTATAGTTATGTTTTTTAAAAATAATTTAAAAATAAATATTTTAATTTAAACGGGTATCCGTTTAAATACCCGACTCGGGTTTAACCGGGTTCGGGTTTGGGGCGGGTCAGGTTCGGGTTTGGCCAAAAAGGACGGATACTCGATCCGTTGATATCCCTAGTTAAGATGTAGTTTTAACTTTTTATCCGATTTTGACGAAAAGCAAATAGAGGAATTAATGCTTATCTTTTTTCTTAATAGGGTGGAAAGCAAATAAAAAAATTAATGCCCATATTTTTTTTTTACTTTTTTTTTTCTAAATTATCCATGTGCCCAAATAAAAAGTCGTTAGGCTTCAGCCCTCTCCTCGCCTCGTGCCGTGGGCCCGGCGCTCACGTGACGACAGTAGGCCGGATTGAGCCGGTCAACTTGCCCCTGGCCCAAAGCGCTGCTCCGGTGCACCAAAGATTGATGACTGTCAATCATGTGATCATTTTCAGTTTGCACCCTATTCTTTTTGAACTGTTTAGTAATTGTCTCTTATATTATGTTCCAAAAGCAAACATTCATAGGACATCATACGAAGGCTCAAATTATATTTTTTTTTAATTTTTGTATAATATTTAATTAGCAGGATAATAATTAATCCCCATTGCACGTGCATCCTGCCAAACTAGCATCCTTGGCTGCCAACTTGGACTCTGCAATCATGGCTCAACTTGTACTCTCCTATTTTGTTTTCAGCTTGATCTAATCTGCCCACAATCCATAATTATCGAGCCAGCCACATGATCCAATCACAATCCGTAACCGTCCTCGGCAATCCGATCCGCTTCAAACTCAAAAGTGTTTCCGTGACGGTTTTCTATTAAATACAAAAATATGTCTAAATTACGATAGTGGCCTCATGTGGGGTCCTGCCCCTTGGCGGGAAACAGAGAGCACGAGGGGATAACCTAAAATTTTAAGCATGCTTTAATCTACATCATTCACCCTGCAAAGTGATGTACACACAGGACATGTGCACACGAATTGAAATTTAGAGGCAAAACAATTTTTTGGGTTGTGCACTATCACTGATCGAACGGTGATGTGCAAAGCTATTTAAAATTCTAGGAAGTTTCAGCTTCCTAAAAAACGTGCTCGGGATAACCTGGAGAAATTTTATAGAATCCGCGGATTCCTATAAAATTAGGAAGCGGCTGCTTTTGCCGTTGATCTGTGCAGTACGTGTCCCAATCCTAAAACAGCTTTCAGATGTTTATGTTAACTTTAGAATTAATATTAGTATTAGTATTAATATTAATATTAATATTAGCATTTAAGTGTTTTTCATAAGCTTCTTTGAGATATATGCTAATATTAATCAACGGCTACAATAGCAGCTTCCGAAAATTCTAAGAATCTGCGGATTCCTAGAAAACGCGCCTGGATAACCTGGACGTTGTACGTTGTCGCGGCATGATTGGCTGACGTGCATAACATAAGAAATAGGAAACCTAATTGTAATTGAGCAGTCATATCGGATGGTTCTAGATTTATTTTTTTGAAATGTAATTTTTTTTAAAAAAAATTCAATTAATATAATATATAAAATAACAAATATATTTAATTTTTTAAATTTAAATATATTAAATAAGTTTTAAAATTATTTTTTAATATAATTTCTTAAGTTTAAATTTCGTTAAAATTCGGTGTTATCTTAATTTAACTTGCAATTGAACAACGCAGAAGCACGCCGCCGCCCTGAAGCTAGACCCCACCCGGTGGCACGTAGCGTTATTAGAAGGATGAAGAAGGTAGAAATGAATTAAATTGCTCTAAATATAGGGCTAATTTGGTTCTGCTGCGCTGCCGCAGCGGTGTTGTCATTGTAGCACCCCGTTGTTAAGGGTGTTTGGTGAATATAACTATGCTGTCACTGTAGCAACTATTATTAAAGTTATTTTGTATATTTATTGGGTTATTAGTATTGTTAATAAATAAATAAATATTAATTTAATAAAATATATTAAAATTAAAATTATATATTTTTATAATAAAATAAAATAATTAATTGTATTAGATTAATCAATATAATAAAATTATTAAATTTTATAAAATCAAATGATTCATTTCAATATACTACTTAATTAAATTTTATAAGATAAAATAATTAATTTTAATATAATATTTAATTATTAATTTTATTTATTGAGTAAGAAATTAAAATTATAAATTTTTATAATAAACTAAAAAACAATTATTTTAATAAAATTATACAATTCATTATAATTAGTTCATTTTAGTTAAAACGAGTGATTAAAGGGTGTTCACAGTTAAAATTCATTAAAATTATACAATTCATTAAATTAATTCATTATAGTTAGTTCTCCAACTTGCACGTCCAGGATTCGAACCGAGGACGTATCATTTTTCTCCTCTCAAAGCTATGAGCACGCGTCGAAGCATATGCACAGCTGCCGCAGCGCCAAAAGCTGGATAATGCCGCTTTGGTAAACAGTATCAAAATCTATACTGTTACGCCGCACATTATATCAACCAAACAAGTGAAAAAATTTCACAGCCGCTGCCCGTCTCTTCGCCGCCGGAAGCGCCGTTCCTCTGAACTAGGCCATAGGACTAGTTTGATTCTACTGCACTGTCACTGTAGCACCCATTGTTAAGGGTATTTAGTGAATATAACTATGCTGTCACTGTAGTAACTATTATTAAAGTTATTTTGTAGATTTATTGGGTTATTAGTATTGTTAATAAATAAATAAATATTAATTTAATAAAATATATTAAAATTAAAATTATATATTTTTATAATAAAATAAAATAATTAATTGTATTAGATTAATCAATATAATAAAATTATTAAATTTCATAAAATCAAATGATTCATTTCAATATACTACTTAATTAAATTTTATAAGATAAAATAATTAATTTTAATATAATATTTAATTATTAATTTTATTTATTGAGTAAGAAATTAAAATTATAAATTTTTATAATAAACTAAAAAACAATTATTTTAATAAATCTATACAATTCATTATAATTAGTTCATTTTACTTAAAACTGGTGATTAAAGGGTGTTCACGGTTAAAATTCATTAAAATTATACAATTCATTAAATTAATTCATTATAGTTAGTTCTCCAACTTGCACGTCCAAGATTCGAACCGAGGACGTATCATTTTTCTCCTCTCAAAGCTATGCACGCGCGTCGAGGCATATGCACAGCTGCCGCAGCGCCAAAAGCTGGATAATGCCGCTTTGGTAAACAGTATCAAAATCTATACTGTTACGCTGCACATTACATCAATCAAACAAGTGAAACAGCCGCTGCCCATCTCTTCGCCGCAGGAAGTGCCGTTCCTCCAAGGCCATAATCCCTTCACTCTTCTCGCTGTCCGCTCATTTTATTCTGATTCTTCTAATCCGTCGTCTCTCGTGAATGGTTAGGAACTGCTCGACGGGGACTCCAGGTGAACTCTCACTCCTACATTGTGCTTCTTAAGAAGAAAAAAATAAAAAGAAAGGAAAAAAAATAAAGAGAAAAGAAAAAAATAATTATATTTCCAATAATTCTTCGTTGGACGAACGAAAAAATTTAAAAAGAAAAATAATAAAACAAATTTAAAACTTTTTTCACTCAATTTCATCCTCCCAAAACGGAGGAAAAAGCCAAAAACGCCAAAATCATTTCTCCTCCTATGCCCTACTGCGCTTTATCCCACGTTCGCAGCCGCTCTCTCCAACCAATCGCCCACTTGCCGCTCCCTCACAGCCAAATCGCCAACTCGTCGCCAGATCGAATGCTTGCCGCCGCTCACCTACGTCGCTTGCACGACGCCGACGAGCCCATTCGCCACTGACGCGCCTGTTCGCTCCATCTTGTCCGCCCGTTCGCCGCTCCTTCACAGCCAAATCGCCCACTCTTGGTAATTTTGGTGAGATGGCATACACTGATCATAATGTTTTGCATCTGTATATTGCTGAAATGTTTGCAGAGTTTTACAAATCAAATAAACAACCTTGAGAAACTTGTCAATCTTGTGTTTTGGTAATTTTCGTCGGTTTACTTACAACTTAAGCAGACTCTTTTGTTCTCTAGAATTGGTGGTATATGGCTTGTCATAGAAAATTAATTTTTATCCACGGTTTAAATGGGTGCGTCCTGTTAATTGAAAAGGACACTTTCTTGTACACATGATCTGTGCGGAGCAAATGAAAATGTTCAGTTGGAACTATTATTTGCTACAATGTTGTTTAATCTTTGTTTTTTTTACATGCGGAGCAAATATTGAGTAAGAAATAGCACAAATGAATATCAATATGCTCTGCATTTTTAATTCTACCACATAATAGAAAATATAACAAAAAGTACTCTGTTAATCTGGCAAAGACATGATGATTGTGATCAAATATTCCTAAGCAGGGACTAATTGAATGAAGGAGATATATATGCCAACTATTTATTGTTTAGTGAGGACCTGAAAGCCTAGAAATCAGAAAATTTGAAACTAGACTGAAAGGTATCCAAAGTGCTTGAACCCGTTAAGTAGGAAGAGGGACATTGGTTCGAAAAATCAAGATGTGATTAAATAAAAATTTGAGGACAAAAGCACTGCATATTCTCTATGATCTGTATACACAACTTGAGGATTGTTTGCGCACATGTGCATAAGGAGAGGTGTGACTTGTGAGGATAAGTGTGAGTGATGTTGCTAAAGTGAAAGTTTCTGTTGATGATCGACTAAGAAAGTTTTCCTCACACTAGCTTTTTAGATCAGTACTTTTGACTTGACCAAGAGTTGTAGTTAATGAATAATTTGCAGTCAGATGCCATATTCAGTAGCTCCTTTCTAAGAGATTGCTTGGTTTTTGTTATTCTTACTATTGGTTTGTATATATGGAATGAACGAATGATTGGCTTTTTTTATACTCTCTCCTAATTTCTGGCGGGCGATCTTGGTCGGAGGAGTTGTGTTTTCTTTGGTTCGCGTCTTGCGCAATCCACACGGACTAAGAAAGTGATGAGATGTTAGATTCACTCTCTGTCTCACTCTGTTGCTTTTTTCCCTAATATTTAATTAGGCAGGATAATAATTATTTGCCATTGCACGTGCATCTCAGCCGGATGATTTGGACCGTCGGTTGGCGCCTTGGCGGTCTAAAATTGACTGAGCCGAATTAATCAACACCGAGCCACCTTATTCTTGGCTCTCGCGCAGGATAGAGAATCGTAGAGGTGCACGGGACAGAGCGGCTAGTGCGAGGAAGAAGGGGGGAGGGACTGATGAACGGCAGCAGAGCTTTCGGACTCTTGCAACAATGGCGGGGAACCTCTGCCAAGCTTCCGTGGGAAGGAAGGCATGGAAAGAGCTATCACTTGCCTTCAGGTTGTCTCTCTATGCATCCGTCATTTGTTTGCACAATTTCAACAAACATCCATCTTTCAGAGCGTTCAAGTTATCGACTCTTTTTTGTTATATGTTCTTAATCCGATATTTGTTGGCCAACTACTCTTTCTTCGATCGTCTTGTCTATCTGTGGACATTTTCTCATTGTGTCATTTCATCAAGCAGTTGCCGTGAGTGGAGAGCTGGTGGAGATGCTTCATTGTTGATTTAGAGTCTCAACTCTCAGCTTATATTATTTGGTTTGTTGTCTTACAAACAACAAAGTCGTTTCTGGTACTTCTAAAATGTTTGAACTTTGATCGCCTATGGAGTAGTTTCATGAACACTTAGGGGTTTGGCCGTTTGGACTTCAACAAGATGCAGACTGAGTATTGAAAAGTTATGCCTTTGTTTTTCTCTTTGTAATTATGGATTTTTTTGGGCGAATTATTTCATTCTGATCTTCTTGTTGTTGCTAGACTCTATTACGGATTCTTCAGTTCGAGCTCTGTGCTAGATTCAATGTGCTAATCGTTTTGATCTACACTCATCATGTAGGCTTGATGTCAGGTTTTGCAGTGCGGACTAGCTCTTCCATTTCTTCGCCAGGGCTCGAGGACCAGGAACCTATGCGGTCCCATAGCGGGAATGGAAACAACATTGTGGTAATTTTTGTATATCGAACAGATTACAGTGTGCAACTTGGTACTTTTTATCGTTGGATGTGGTCTTAGCCATTGCATCTGTTAGCTGAAATTTGCTGGCTCAACGCCTCAACAGAGATGTTCAATTTGTCCTGCTTTCTGGTTCATGATATAGCAAAAGCCTGATTGTTACCATCCAAAATTGGCCAAGATTTTACGGAAGAGGCAAAGATAAAGTACTACGGTGAAGAAGAAGATACCAAGAACTATGCTTTATCAATGGAAGTATTATGTTCTATCGGTGGATAACTTTGATAGTTCTTTGACAGTTCCTACAAAACCTACTAAGCTAATTACTAGGTTGTTTGAAGAAAACATACTACCAAGGAACTGACTTTAGAGATGCATAAGCAAAGCTACCTGCCTCCAATGCGATGGAACTCGAACATTTGATCATTACAACGATTATTGTTTGAGTGGAAATAGTGACAATAATGATTAAAATGCAAATTCAGTAGCATTATCTAAACACACTAAAAAGCTCATTGTGGGTGGGAGAGCAAAAACATGCTTTGCTTCAAGTCAGTTTGATCTATAAGCGATTGACTTATGAAGAAACAAGAAACAACACTTTGGTTGGTCAAGAATAGCAGTTGTCCGAAAGGTTAAGAACACCACTTAGACTTAGCTATTAGGAGCAGATGAGCAGGGGCTGACTTGACAAGTATTCTATGTCACTTTGGACTTGACTACTAAAAGCAAGGTTTAAGATGCCAATCTGAATCAATGTACCAGTCCGCTGTTGGACCAGTACTGGTTGATACCGACACATGCTACCAGTCGGTTCTAATATATATATATATATATATATATATATATATATATATGAATATATATACATATATGTTAGGAGTATCACTTAAATTCAATAGTAAGGAGTATTAGTTGGCTTAATCGCTCAACTGGAGCAGTAGCTTAGTCAACAGGTAGGGAGCATTACTCATACTTCACAATCCGGAGTGTAATTTGACTCATGTCACTCTTGAAGGTGGTAGTCAAGAGTGTTAGTTGACTCAGTCACTTAGACTCGAAAGTTGGGAGCGATCATTGAGTTTAGTCACTCGAACATTGCCTGAAAGTAATTCTAGAGCAGAAGGTTGGAGCAACAACATTGCTTACAAGTTAGCATGAGGGATGTCATAGCAGATGGAAGGAAGTAGAGAGGAAGAAGAGAAAGAAAAGGAGATGCAGAGGAGAGAAGGAAGAACTAGAAAGTACAATTTCTTCATAACCCATCTCTCGTTGCATTACACTTTAAGCTGTAATATGGGCTTTAACCTACACCTAACCATAACTCTACCAACATGCCAAAACTGCTGTCACTAACCCACCAACACTGCCAATTTGCACTGTTGTTTTGAAAAGTTAGCTATATGGATTGATGCTGGTTTTATTTTAACTGTCATAGTGTAGTTAGAGCGGCTTGATTCCCATCAAGTTTAAGTTGGTATGTTCTTATACATATGATTCTTTATGCATCAGATTATTTGATGGTTTCTTTTTTTGTGTTCTCTTGTATATCTCAAACTGAGAGATTCTTTGCCGAGACAATGTATGTTTTATCTACCTAAAAATTCTTTAGGACGTCCATATGGAATTTCCTTGGGCTTAATCAAATTAATTATTTGGAATGGATGTTGTGCTTTTTTCCTGCTAATAATCTCTTTGTTATATGAACTGAAGTACCTCCTTCAACTTGATATGAGGTTATTATAGATTTGACAATATATCATATGTGTCAGTACTCAGTATTTCTTATAGAAAACACATAACGGGCAATTATGTTGCTACTGCACTTATTTCTTGTCATTAATTTTACATTAATTATTGATTAACTACTCATGAATTAAAACCTTTTGTCCTGAAATATCCGTGATATTATTTGTCATGCATGAAAATCATTAGTTGATATTATGTATAGTTTAAATGTAAATCCGTTGAGTCTTGATGGGTTATATTTGGTTTGATTCTTCTTTATTTTCTCTAAAAGATAATTGGATATTAGAAGGAAATTCAGCTATAACTTGACATTGCACCGGTGAGACACATTTTATCTGCTTATAGGGATGGTGTTGCCATTTTTACCTTAACCACTTAAAGCTGTTTGGTTAGGGCAGAAACAGTTAAGGCTTTCCACCAAGATGGAAGTGCACCATTAACTCCAGATAAACTTAATCTAGATGGAGTGAACATAAGGGTGTGCTTGTGATTACCTAAGATTTTTGTAAGTGTATATGAAAAGCACTTTTAGAAAGCATGAGGTGGTGCTGTCCAAATTTGGCTTTAAGAAGACATTTCTTTGGCCAAAAGCACCTTACAATTTGTTTGATAAACACCTATTCTTAAACTCCATAAGCTTTTAGCCTTAAAACCACTTAGGAAAGACATTCCCAAATGCAACCTAAGTACTTCGGATGAACTTTCTTATTTCACAGAATTGTTTTCTTTATTGTAGGACTTCTTTATTTAGGAGAACTACCACCAATTTGGCTGAACTAGATTTGCAAAAGAGAGCCCCTTGGTGTGCCTGTATAGAATAAGACACCTTTCCTTCCTCCCCTGTATATAATGGTTTGTTTGAGTGAAGCTATGATAAGGGCGGTCATCATCTTAGTCATGGGCCATGATCATGGTAGTTGGGTGGTTTATACTAGTAGTGCATTTATGTATGTATCATTAATCAATGATAATTAACTGCGAGTGCCTTTTTGGACTCTGGCCATTTCTGAAATGGGATATGGTTAGCATTCCAATGAGCAAAGATCTCCCCATGAGGATCATCAACTCAAGTTCTATCTTAATTTTGTTTTAAATTGTCATTTTGAGAATGATGGAAGGAAGAAATTATGTCTAGTTGGTTTATGCAGCTCTATACCAACGCAAGGTTAAATTGAATCATACTTGTTTTCCTGATTGTTGTTTTAAATAAATTTTATTTCAGATTGAACCTTTGCGAAAACATATAACAACCGGCGCATTTCAGCAACTACCTATGGTAATGCCTTCCGTGGATATACTCTCCTCTGCCCAAAGGAAAGCTAGGAATGTATCTCCTACTAAGGGTAATACTTCTTATTGTTTGTCTTGTCAAGTTCATATAAATTACAACTCTTCAATATTAGTTACTTGTTCAAGGTTTTTGTGAGCAATTAGTTCCAACCATGATATAGGTATCCAAAACATTGCAAAACGAGAAAGAAATAGAGGCGCAAAGCAACTTGATGCACTGATGAAAGTTAGATATGAAGTTCCACTTATTCGTTGTTAACAAGAAAATGAATTTGTTGATAAAGTTGCTAACCTATTCCATTGGAAACTTTTTACAGGAATTAGCTATTCCACTAAGAAAATATGCTGAAACTTTCCCTAATAAGCGATATCTACATCCGTACGAGCGATCTCTTATTGAGTTGACTTTTGGCGAAGGCAACTATGAAGAGGTTCTGGGAAGTTCTCTGATTTACTTTCAATATAGATGATCTCACTCATGTTGTGAACTAACCTATTGGGATTAGATGTCAATTCTATTTGGCGACTCAATTGTTGCTTTATATATGACTTTTATGTGTACTGCAATAATAAATATCCTAGCAATTCCCCTCAATCAAATCTAATGACCATGTGCTTTTTTTTCAAATTCTTCTTTAATTTTTGTTTTCATTGCTAAGAAAAAAATTTTCTATTGCTCAATAGGTTTCACATCTTAAGCACTCTGCAATGGTTTAAAGCATACTTATTTATTCTTCTAATCATAACATTATCAGTTTGCTTTGTTTTGAATAGGCAATTGCTGGACTTAATGCAAAGCAAATATGGATTTTCTTATACTGTAAAATGTAATGGAGCTCTAGAAGCGTAGTGCGTTTTTGTTTATGTGCCTTTAGATCCATAGTCTTGATCCATATATAGGAGTTTGATCAAATGATTTTGGCAGAAGATCAGACTGATCTATTTTTGCATCTCTTTGAGCAGAACCTTCTCCCTTCTTTCTTCTCTTGTTCTTCTTTCTTTTTTCTTCTTTCTTCTACTTATTCTCTTCTTCTTCTTCTTTCTTCCTTCTTCTTCTCCTTCTTCCACTACTGCTGCACTCTGAGTTCGGACCGGTGAAACCTTGGATTGATAACTAGATCTCGACCAAATTTTATGTAAGCTGATTCTTTCTAAGCAATAAAACCCATACTAGGTTTGATGCTAAAGTTGAGCATTTAGCTTGCCTGGCTTGGCTTAGTTCACTTATCAACCATTTGCGACAGTTATGTAGCTTAAACAACTATGAACGTGGTCTCATGAACTTCTACAGATCTTTTTGAATATATAACTTAATATATAAAGTCAATCCTTCTACCCACATTCAAGATTTTTTAAAACCGGTATGTACTGGTTGACCCGTTGACTGACACGGTATATTACATTGTACTGGTCCTCACCTCCCATTCCGTATATTGATCGAAGTTCGGACTAATACAAACTGAAAATACTGCACACAATTAACTTGCAGCTTGTAACTAATTACTAAATTATATTATGTGCCACCTAATAACTTGCGTATGGGAAATGAATAAGTCTAGAATTTAGCCTGTGGCACCTGATAAACCTTTTTAGTTACTGTATTGTAGGAATTGTTGGATTGTTAGACAAACTTCTCATTTCTCTTCTTTTTGATATTTCTGTCCACAAATTTAACTTAGATGCTTATGTTTCTTGTATAGTAATGATATTCGTGCCACCTTGTCAGGTGTTAGGAAGAGTTGATACTCTTAGGAAGAGACTTGTTTCTGTAGGAAAGCAACACGCATCTCTTTGTGCTCAGGTTTGGCTGTGTGAACCTGGTAGTATACTTTTCATTTGATTCCTTATTATGTTTCACCTCAATTTGGCTGTAGACTAATATCACATGTAAAATTGGATGAAAGGGAGAAATTTGCTATTGTCATTTATTTTTTGTTTGGTGCTGTATGGTTAATATCTAGCTAGCTAGTCTATGCATCTATTCTAAATTTCCTTACCTCTTCTCTGAATTTCTAACAGCAGAAATGAAAAAATGTCTTAATTTGGAGGACAAACACAACCTACTCAACTAGATTGGTTTGCTCTCCTCCTTTGGCCGATGTATTGTTCATTTGAAACTGGTGCTTTGAGCATTATGACATTGTGATAATTTTCAAATGATTTTTTCGGCTCAAAGAGTATTCATTTTCACTTTACACTAATTGGTCCTGCTAAAAGTATATTCATTCATATGTATAGACACTAGCTTATTTTTTAAAGTTTCATGAACCAAGTTTTTCATTAGTTGATTGTTTTGGCGTTCTGCCCCGCATGTCTAGTATAAATATAAAGACTACTATTCAGGTTGCATATTTAACCTTGACAGTCCACGTCAAAGCGTGAAGCAGAAGAGCGACTAAGGGAGGTCTGTTGCAATTTAATATTGTTTTCTGTGGCGTAGCATTCATTCTTTCTTGTATTTTCCTCTTTCTTTGAGAATCTATTATGAATGTATTTGAAATTGCAGGGGTGCAAGCAGCTTGAGGAAGTTTTCCAACTAGGAAGAACAGCTATAGATGATTTGCTAAATGTTGCCAAGGTAATTGAATCATTTAAAGCCAAAGGTTTGTTTGTGAATAGTTCGGCTTAGAAAAAATGATTTTTCTTAGCTTTTAGAAATGTATTTCTTTTTAGATGTATATCTGGGAGTAATATTATGTGTAATGTTACCCTGGTTAGTTGACTTATATGCCTCTAGTTCATCTTTATTGACCAAGACCTGTTTCTTGAACTGTCAGTTCCACTGCTTTTAACTACTGGACTTAACAATAAGCTTTGCAGACATTGCGTGCAATGCCAGTGGTGGATCCACAAACACCTACACTTTGTCTCGTTGGAGCACCCAATGTTGGGAAATCATCACTGGTTCGCATTCTGTCAACTGGGAAACCGGAGGTAAATATCTTACTCCAAAAATTGGTAAATTTAAAATATTATTTTTGTGCATACTTGTTATACTATTATGTTATCATGTTATTCAACTTTTTATAATTATGAACCGAGGTTTTCAATCTTGGTCCAGTATACTGGTATGTACCTAGCATACATATATATAAATGTATTGTTTCCGGTCAAACTGATACACAGAGGTATCGGTGTGTGTGGCTGTATGGACTGGTACTCGTCATTCTTCTAATATTGTATCCAGTTGAGGTGCAAATTTCTCTTATCTTTTTTCTCTTGCTCTTAAGATTTCTCCACGCTGTTGGCCTTTGTTTAGGTTTGCAATTATCCGTTCACCACTACGGGTATTCTAATGGGTCATATCATCTTAAACCATGAAAGGTTTCAGGTTAGTAATTCTTTCAGAATTTGTTTAGTTTTTTTTTGGTTTGTTCTCAGCCATACTTAAAAGAATCACAAATTTGACTACTACAGGTAACCGACACTCCAGGTCTTCTTACTAGACATGATGGTTAGTCATCCACATATTTCTGTTCCATTCAGTTGTTCCTGCACATTTTATCAGTGAAACCATTCTTCGGAATGAACTTTATTTTGCATGTGTAGTTGTTAACTTTTTATGCAAGACCTTCTCTAGCTAGTTCTTTGGAAACTCTGCTGATTCCATATGACATTTCATTAACCCTTGCTTCTGTTGTATGGGTGTGTGAACTGAGATTATACTTCCTGATCCTATTAATCCATACCTGATCCCCAGGTGCTTCCATTCTCTGTGTATATCCAACAAAACAATTTCATATACTTGACATGCCAGTATTTTTCCATATGCACACATCTTCAGTGAAACTTAATGTTGTATGCATCTTCATACAAGCGCAATCTGGCAATTTGTCATATACTAAAAGTCAACATATGCCTTCTCCACATATTTGAAACATTTTTTACTTGGATTTTTGCATTATTGTATCGTGTTTCTTTGTTTTTAAACCAGATGACAGGAACAATATAGAAAGATTAACTTTGGCAGTCCTTTCTTTTTTGCCGACTGCTGTGCTTTATGTTCACGATCTATCTGGAGAATGTGGGACTTCACCGGAAGATCAGGTATAAGAGACAAAAATATCATATTTCTAATTTGTTAAAATTGCTTTTGCATGTTAACTTTCAGTACCTCGGCTATTCTTTTTAAATGTTTAATTATTAGACAAAGACACGAATCTTAATTTTCTCTTTCGATTTGGATCATCCCGTGCCATGATCCTACCACTGTCTACTAATCATCCTGCTGCCTTGTTTTCAACAAACACGACCTTGTTTCCTTGCCTTCAGTAGAACTTCCATTAACTTAGCTAATTGCTTCTAAACTCTTTTTGCTAAAATGATATTCACTTCTCATCTTAGTATGCAAAATACTATTATCTTTGAGTTTTTCCTAAACTGATCTTAAATGTTTGTTTTTAGATACATTGAACAGGACCAACATGCTTTAAATTGTCTGACTTAAATTTGTAGAAGCTTTATCATTGGCACATCAATTTACCTTGAGATCATGACCTGCTTTAGAATCTTTTTTTATGGTTGATTTTGTTTTACGATGGCGCTGCTAGTTTATCACGTACAAAGAGATCAGAGAAAGATTCAACGATCATCTTTGGATTGATGTTGTCTCCAAGTGTGATCTCTTGCAAAAGTTTAATGACAATGATGAAGACGAAGATGAAGACGAGGTTGGCAGATACAAAAGGTTGG
This sequence comes from Costus lasius, assembly GCA_027563935.2. Taxonomy (NCBI): domain Eukaryota; kingdom Viridiplantae; phylum Streptophyta; class Magnoliopsida; order Zingiberales; family Costaceae; genus Costus; species Costus lasius. The sequence continues at coordinate 141,408,110 of CM050446.2, forward strand.
GACCCGATGGTGCCATCTGGGTTTCTGTTAAGAGCGGACAAGGTGTCAATGAGGTAAGCTCAGTGAATATTCTGCATTTTTCTTCGAGCTTAGTTAGCCATCCTAGTGTAGTTCAAGGGAAGAACACAGTTCTTACAAATCCATGTTCGTTCCTCTGCATCAGTTGAAGGCCACAGTTCATGATCTACTTCTCTCTCAAATGACTCGCATAAGAAGTCAGCAGAGCAGCGTGAAGCTCTCAGATGGCAAGGCAGTTTGAATTTGGGACGTCCATTGCACATTTCGTCTGCGCTCTTTACGTCTCAGTATGATCTCAATATCGATCTTAATTTTATCCGATATTTTCTTATCAAAGCAAAAAAAGTGACTGCAGGATGTGGGATTTTATTGTTCATGTGAAGGAAACCCTGGTTAGCTATGTCCTAGGTAGCAATTGGTAAATGAGGAACGTACCGTGTGTCACGCCCCGGTTGGATCGGTCTAGAAATAGCGCTTATCCGCTTCCTAGAGCCGTCCGGCGGAATACCAGAACGCAACTCTCCCTAGGGTTTCCGACCCGAAATTAGAAACCCTAATCTCCCCGAAGAATTTTTATCCCCAAAATACAATTTGCACGGAGAAAACCCTAACCCCAAATTTAGAAATCCGATCAAAACCCTAAAATTCAAAAATACCTCTTCTGATTTTGACCAAAGTCAAAATCTATAACCTTGCTGACGTCGGCGTGACGTCAGCCTCGATCGGATTTCGCCGCCGCGCCGAATTTCCTCCGCTGACGTCGTGCTGGCGTCAGCCGTCCCGATTTCGAATTCGTTCGCTCGAATTTGATTTTGAGTCGTTGACCACTGCTTTGGTTGACCCGCCTCGTTTCGAATGCCGTTCGAAACGTTCGCCTCGCGTCGTCTTCTTCGACGCGAACGAAGCTCGCCGCTGCTTCGTCCGCCGTCTGCTTCGAGCGCCGCCGCACTCGGGAGTCGTCCGGAACCGCCGAGAAGTCGTCGCCGATTACAGAGGAGTACGTCGACTGTCGTCGCCGACCAGCCAGCCGCATGCTGCCGGAACCGAGAACACGCCGAGAATCCGAAAACAGGGGAGGTGGAGATTGGAAGAAGAAAACTTTTATTCGTTGATAGAAGCTACAGAACCTTCTCGCCCGCCGACCCCCGGTCGCCGGACCTCCCTCTTCCCTCCATCGCCGGCGAACCAATCGCCGGTTACAATCTCTCGGTTCACTCTCGTCGAAGCTTCACCAAGCTTCTTCAGTGGTCGTCAATGGCGGAACGTCCCCTGTTTCCTCGTCCGCAGCTTTATAAGTAGGAAGCCGCCTCCGCTTCCTCTTCTTAGGGTGTCCGCCGCCCTAATCCCTCGCGCGTCCGAGTTTTCCTCGCGCGTCCGCTTCGCTCGGCGACGACGCCGTCTTCGCCACGCCTGCGTTTCGCGAGGAGCCGAGCCTTCCGCTGAAGTCGCCACGCCTTGTGAAACTCCGCGCGACCCGGTCGTTGTACCGCGTCTCTCGCACGCCACCACGCGACCGCCTTCTTGCCGTCCGGATTCCTCGCCAGGCCGTCGTCGTCGTCGTCGACCGGTTCTCGTGGAGACGACGTTCACTCGTCGTTCGCGCTCGGCGACGCGCGTTCGCGTCTCACGCGCTTTCGTGAGATTCGGGGTCAGCGCCCCTTTTTTGATCCCTGTTTTGCTGCTTCGCACCTGGGCTTGGGCTTGATCCCGGGCTTGGGCCGAACCGGGTAGACCGGGCCCTGACAATACTCCCTCGCCCAATTTGGACATCGCCTTCGATGTCCCTAGCGGGCGGATCCTGCAGAACCATCGCTCCGATCCTCAAAGCGCCAACCCGACATTGCTGCGCTCCCGTGGCAGTGTGTGGAACTACCTGCAGTGATCCAATCCTTGGTGGATCGGCTTCTTCCACCTGCTCGGCTGCATCCTGTGCTGCTATTGCCATGAGCTTTTGCTTGCTGGGGCAATCCTTTACCCAGTGAGGATCGCCGCACCAAAAGCAACCCTGTGGCTTTTGCTCCCGTCGTCCCGGTGAACCCTTGTTCTGCCGGTAGAATGGTCTACCTCTCTCTGGAACTCTAGCTCCCGGCGGGGTGCGTGGGGAGCCGCGCTGAGAGCCGCGCTTTGGTGGTGTCCTGGATTTCTTTGGCGGTGCTGGTTTGAAATTTCTGTTATCCGCCAGAGATTCGGCCATCGCCGCAGCCGCCCTCCAGTCAACTGGCTCGCGACGTCGGACCTCCGTTTCTGCCCATGGCTGAAGGCCCCGGAGGAAGAAGTATCGCCTATCGTCCTCCGCCATACCTGGAAGCTCCAGCATCAAAGTAGAGAAGGCCCTGACGTACTCCTGGATCGAGCTTGTATGCCTCAGCCGATCCAGTTTGCCACGCGCCTGATCCGCCGAGTTTCCGGGAAGAAACTGCCGCCGCAGTTCCTCACGGAAAGTCTCCCAAGTCCAACTAGTAGTCCCTGAAGTAGAGCCGACTTTGGTTCGCCACCAAAGTTTCGCGTCGCCGGTAAGATAGGCGATGCACACCTGTACCCGATCTCCTGCAGAAATATGGTTAGCTGAAAACAGTTGCTCCATATCCCAGATAAAGTTTTCGACCTCTCGGGACGATCGAGCCCCCTCGAACGTCGCTGGGTCTGGCACACGCATCCTCGGTTTGGGAGCCTCCTGCTCCACCGGTGCTGATTTTGATACTTGCGCTAGGGCTAAACGCAGTACCCTTACTTCAGCGTGCATGTCTTCCTTCATGCGAACCATCTCTCCTGGCAGATGGATCAGACTCTCCACGGTCTGTTGCATAACCTCGATCTGCAACCTCTGTTGCTCGATCTGCAACCCTTGTTGCTCGATTTGCAACCTCTGTTGCTCGATCAACAATTCCTGATCCCCCACTGTCTTTTGGAGGTTTTCCACATGTGGAATCATCCCATTGCCTCCACCACTCGCCAAACCGAGCACCTGCTCGATCTGAGCAATGCGATCACCCTGGTTCACCATCTCCTTAGGATCAGCCGTCTCCTTGGCTTTTCCTTTATCCTGCCTGGGTCGGGCGTCCTCTGACGCTCCTCTAGCAATATGGGTGATTTTCTGGAACTTCAAACCTTTCCTCACCTTCGAGGGTGAAGCTGAAGGTGCCGTGTTTGCTAGAGCACGTTAGCCTCCTCTGATACCTGTTGTCACGCCCCGGTCGGATCGGTCTAGAAATAGCGCTTATCCGCTTCCTAGAGCCGTCCGGCGGAATACCAGAATGCAACTCTCCCTAGGGTTTCCGACCCGAAATTAGAAACCCTAATCTCCCCGAAGAATTTTTATCCCCAAAATACAATTTGCACGGAGAAAACCCTAACCCCAAATTTAGAAATCCGATCAAAACCCTAAAATTCAAAAATACCTCTTCTGATTTTGACCAAAGTCAAAATCTATAACCTTGCTGACGTCGGCGTGACGTCAGCCTCGATCGGATTTCGCCGCCGCGCCGAATTTCCTCCGCTGACGTCGTGCTGGCGTCAGCCGTCCCGATTTCGAATTCGTTCGCTCGAATTCGATTTTGAGTCGTTGACCACTGCTTTGGTTGACCCGCCTCGTTTCGAATGCCGTTCGAAACGTTCGCCTCGCGTCGTCTTGTTCGACGCGAACGAAGCTCGCCGCTGCTTCGTCCGCCGTCTGCTTCGAGCGCCGCCGCACTCGGGAGTCGTCCGGAACCGCCGAGAAGTCGTCGCCGATTACAGAGGAGTACGTCGACTGTCGTCGCCGACCAGCCAGCCGCATGCTGCCGGAACCGAGAACACGCCGAGAATCCGAAAACAGGGGAGGTGGAGATTGGAAGAAGAAAACTTTTATTCGTTGATAGAAGCTACAGAACCTTCTCGCCCGCCGACCCCCGGTCGCCGGACCTCCCTCTTCCCTCCCTCGCCGGCGAACCAATCGCCGGTTACAATCTCTCGGTTCACTCTCGTCGAAGCTTCACCAAGCTTCTTCAGTGGTCGTCAATGGCGGAACGTCCCCTGTTTCCTCGTCCGCAGCTTTATAAGTAGGAAGCCGCCTCCGCTTCCTCTTCTTAGGGCGTCCGCCGCCCTAATCCCTCGCGCGTCCGAGTTTTCCTCGCGCGTCCGCTTCGCTTGGCGACGACGCCGTCTTCGCCACGCCTGCGTTTCGCGAGGAGCCGAGCCTTCCGCTGAAGTCGCCACGCCACGCCACACCGGTCGTTGTACCGCGTCTCTCGCACGCCACCACGCGACCGCCTTCTTGCCGTCCGGATTCCTCGCCAGGCCGTCGTCGTCGTCGTCGACCGGTTCTCGCGGAGACGACGTTCACTCGTCGTTCGCGCTCGGCGACGCGCGTTCGCGTCTCACGCGCTTTTGTGAGATTCGGGGTCAGCGCCCCTTTTTTGATCCCTGTTTTGCTGCTTCGCACCTGGGCTTGGGCTTGATCCCGGGCTTGGGCCGAACCGGGTAGACCGGGCCCTGACACCGTGGGTGGCAAAGGGACTTTTTTAAAAGAAATCAAATTGAAGGCTGAATTTGATCTCAGTATATTATTATCAACAAGATCTTTACAATCGAGCTTACAAGCACTTTCTTTGCTAAGTGGCCGCCTTATTTATTACATAGTGAATCAATGTATTGTTATATATTTTTTTCAATGTATTGTTATATATTTTTTTAATTTGTGTACTTTTATCTGATATCAATCCATGTATTGTTTATCCTTTTTCAGTTTGTGTACTTATCTGATATGACTCCATGTATTGTTTATCCTTTTCAGTTTGTGTACTAATCTGATATCAATGTACATTCTCTGAAAGTATCTGTTGTCTGAACAACATTTTTTTTAAGAGAATGACATTGATTTAGTAATTCTCGGTTTAGGGGAAAAAATTTCCTGAGCAAGAGCGGTGCTCAGGAAATTCTAAGCAACACTCCTTAAAAAAAATTTCACGATCCTAAAAATCGTGAAAAAATGACTATAGTGTAGTATACGATGAAAGCTTTCTAACAGTACCAAAATTGTGGATTTTGGCTATGTTCACGATGAGATATCGTGGACACAAAAATTATGGATTAAATTATTATAGTAACAGTATTTTGATTCACAATATTTGTGTCCACGATATCTGTCCATGATCTTGGTACCATTGGAAAGCTTTCATCGTGTACTACACTACAGTAAAAATTTCTACGATTTTTAGGATCGGGAATTTTCTTTTAGGGGGCGTTGCTTAGGAATCTTGAGCGCCCCCGCTACTTAAGAAATATTTTTGATTTAGGGTATAAGTATCTACTGGCTCCAAGTTTGGACATCACAATTAATTAGATCCATAATGTTCAGAGATGTTTGCATTAAGGATTTGAATAGAATTTAGGTTTGGATAAGATATGTCGATATAGTATTCATCATATTTTAGGTAGATACATCGTTTGTTTGGTTGAATTAAGCTGATGATAGAATGGATAAGTTTGTTGAATTAAGCTGATGATATGTCGATATAGTATTATTGATCGTATTTTTTTGATTGCATCTTTCTTGAGTGTATGATTCCTTGCATCTGACTATGATTAGATTGATATATTGTTTCAAGGTCAAGTTTAGTTATATTAAAATGCTACCCATATCTCTTAGTAGTTGGGGCGTCCAATTGGTTCACCTCAAATTAAAATTGACCAATTTTATTTTTTTTAACAAAAAAAACTTGAATCGTACTTATATTATAGTAAAATTGAATCAAAATTGAAATAATTTTTATATGATTAGTTAAGTTTGAGTCAAAATTGACCAATTGGTTTATTTTTTAAAAAAACTTTATAGTACTTTTTATTAAAATTTTAATAATAATATAAATTTATTAAATATTACTTGTTTTTATTTGTACATATTGTTTTACTTTTGGTTTGTATGGTTTAAACTATGATTTTAATGCTAAATCAAAAATCAACTGCTAAATTTTATAAATTTAAATTCTTGCCAAAATCTACCAATTAAGAAAATTAAATAAAACACATAAAAAATAGTTGAATCAATTTTGGTATTTTGAGTTAATTAGAACTTTGGTGGCTCCTACTTAGTAGTAGGGATGACAATAAAGCCCATCGGTGACCCTACTCGACCCGACCCGAAGTCAACGGGGAAAACCCGAGTTGATTGGGCCTCGGGTAAAACCCAACTAGGTAAAATCGGGTTGGGGTTGGATATGAGATTTCAAATACTCGCCCTAAACCCGACCCCAAATCTGCTCGATAAGTGAAATTGTATATTTACCCTTACTAGTTTACTACCCTTAGCCCTAAATCTAATGACTCACCCTGAGTCCCTGACACTGCCTATCGCTTGCCCTAAAACACCTGACGCAAACCAACAGCTACCACCTTGCCTTCACCAACGCTCGACACGTACCCAGTAGCCGTTGGCTGTCGCCTTCGCTGTCGTTCGGTTGTCCCTAGAAACCCTAGAAACCGTTTAACCTCTTTGGTGATTCGAGTAAACATAGTCTACTAACAATAAGCATAAATATCCAAGTGATATTCTACATATTATCTTAATAAAACATCTAAGAGTCAATTGATTTCACCCATAGGAATGATCTCACGGAACTCTCAATCTCACTCTTAATTGCTATGACAAGTTGTGTATGTGTGCACATAATATTAACATGGAGAATACTTCTAGAGTTAAACCACCCCATAAGTCTTTGCAATTTAGGAGAAATCGTATCAACATACCACTTAGGTTTTCTGTTAATGGCACTGGCAATAGAGAAACATCCTAGTCGAAGTGTGTGAAATTAATATCTAGGCTCAAGTTTGATAACCATAATATCGACATCCAATCAAATATTACAAAACACAAGCAAAGGGTTATTTGAGTTTTTGAATATAAAGATATTGCAAAACAGATAGCCATTACAACTTAAGTGTTTGGATCCTTGCAAATGAAGCTCCAATTTGCATCCACGGTTATGTAAACAAAGAGCAATGACAATAAACACTATTACAAGTTGAACCTTTTGTTAGTGTTTGTCATTGCTTAAAAGATGGGATCACCGTTCGATGACAACTCGAAGCACCTAGGTGACCGTAGGGAAGTCAATAAGGCATATTGTCAGGTAACCTTTTAAACAGGTGGCCATATTCCTACTCTAGTACAACATGCGGTGCATGGGCACACCTAGGCCCCCCTGCCATACATAGCTCAGGTAGCACATGATCATATATCCATGCCCAATAACAAAGTTTGTAATAGCCATATCAAGTATACCAATCCATAATGATTCATATCATATAGATAGTCAAATACAACACAATAAAGTAATCAAGTATCACTAAAATTGTGCAGTCTTACCTGACCATACAAGCTACTCATACAAGAACATACTCATTTGTCTTTATACACCAATGAATTAAAATGTAGGGAGAACAATGGATATAGAAAATTAAAACAAAGGAACAATAGAAATCATAAATATTTCTATTCTAAACATGTAAACAACTATACTAATAATGTGATGAAAGGATGAGAATACATTATCTTTTTTATTTAGTGTTACTATATGTGTGAGACAGTTTCTCTTTTTTATAATAATATCGTGGTTGTGATTGTTAATGAGTAAATGTGTTGGCTAAATTATCTCATTATCTTCTTAACACTTGGTTATATTGCAAGGTTTGCTATATGGGACAGTTTCACTTTTCTATAACATTCTCTGTGTACATAAGCAGCCGATAATCAGCCAATTTCAAGATTCTAACCATGACTAGTAAAATGTAATGAGTGGCATTGGTTGATTATTTCATTTCAGAGAACAAACAGAGAATTTTTTAGAGGATTGAATATATAATTTATACTCTAGCGTATTTCTTGTATAGAAACATGTTTTTGTTGCTTCTAACAATTCTTGCTCTTCTTTTATGATTTCACATGGAACCCTTCACCTTTGTTGATACTAGTAATATTCAAATTGGTGCAATGTGAAATCTGTTGGCATTTACAAATTTCTTCTCTATCATTTCTCGCCGGTATGCATATCATTTGTGCACGTGTAGAAATTGCAGGCATTTGATGTATCGGTTTCCTATGCCATATAGCAACTATGTGGCTCCATATTAGAGCATTTTGTCAGTTGACCACAAACGATTAACATGCTATGTTTGCTGCCTGCCCATTATGGTAGTGGCTGCTAATGAGTGTGGAGTATAACATGTCCTCGAGTAAACCTTGTTTAGCATTTCGCGGTGCTGAATACTTGGACAACAAAAAAATAGGAAAACAACATACAACAATAACATGTTAGACAAAACTAGTCACAAACCAAGAGCTTTTGAACATAAAAAATAGTACATGTTATTGACTTTTAAGTTGATTATAGTAAACTTTAGCTTCATCAGCTGATGTTTAATTAATATTTTACTCAATTTCTTTTGTATTGTTCTTCTGCAGGTGGTGTTGCTCGGAGAAACAAGTATAGCTTACAGCAAGAGAAGCTTAAATCTTTAAGTGGTTTTCGACCTCAGTTGTCTGTTCCTCATAATTCAAAGCAGTTAAAACACAACCATAGTTTATCATTCCATGTATCTAAGTAAAAATATGGCATAGTTTGCATGGCATATTATTTGGGGCATTTGTCATTCCAAATAATTAAAAACTTTTTCAGGTCAATTCTCCCTTCTTACTGCCATATAAGAAATTTAAATAATTTTACAAAAAATTTAGAAAAAAATGCTTTAAGAATATATTGAGACATACCAATTTCGGGGCTAACGAATCCTTCAAAAGGCTAGGGCTCTGATTCTTCTTAGTCGATGAATGAGATCTCACACAGGTGCATTGGAGAAAATTAGTACTGAAATAAGATTAAAAAATCAACGGTCTAATAATGTGTAAAATTTCTATGGCACTAACTTAGGGCCGATGAATAATTCATCCGGCCAGGGCTTCATCTCCTCTTCGGCGATCACTGAAAGCAATAGGGCTAGCAAAAGACGAGCTCAGCGTACTGCAGTAGGGTTTAAAGTCGGAAAGTAAGAGGGCGAGAAGAAAAGTCAAGAAATGAGAGGGCAACAAGAAAGGTAAAATTTTTGAGAAATGTTAAGGGGCAAACCCTCGTTACCACTCGCGTCAAATGTTAACGTTAGTGGATGCATGTAATTGCTCCGTCATCTGCTTTAAGATTGTTAGCAGATGAATGGGTATGAGTAGCCCTACCTAAAAAATTAGGCAGCCACGAATTCCTATAAAATTTCTCCGTGCTGGCATAACATGCGCCATAGGTAGATTTTGTCATTTCTGCACCACCAGAACAAACTGAATAATTGCAGTGAGAGAGATGAGTGGAGCTGTCAGCTGGAGCTCATACAATAGGGCCCTGGCATAACAGATGTAGCCATATTGTTGTTTTCTGGCACACCGGTCCGAAGGGCATCTGAGTCCTTTTTTTTAAGTTCAATGAGGAACTATTTTAGATCCAGTCCAATTTAAGCTCAGTATCATATTTTCCATAACTAATATAATTTATCCACCCTCAATTCTATATAAGCTATGGTAAATAAATAGTACATTAAATCAGACACGTGAAAGTATTTTTCAGCTTGTAGGTCCTCGGAAGACCTTCCCCAATTAACAAATACAATTAACTATCATAATCCAAGATGATACGACATTCCAAGATTTAAATTTCAGAATCATTGTTCCAGTTGTTCCTCAATTCTGCTGGCCAATGTGTTGTATTGTAGTAATGCTAACAATGGAGAAGAGGCTCATGCTTGCTAAATATTTGGAAAAATGTATGATGTTCTAAATTGTTCATGCTAGAAGACATTTGGATTAATACACAAGAAAGCTGGCAAACTATGGAGTATCACACATTTCGCACCATGCGGATTGCAGCTCAAGAGCAAAAGCACAAGACATGAAAATCAAGAACTTATATAGGATAAAGTCAACAAGATGGTTTCATTAAAAGTTCAAATCCAACACTAAACAACCACATGTATCGAAATAATTCCAAGATTACAGCCACTCTCCCCACACAAGCAAAAATGTAATCCCAAAATGCTCAGAAGAGGGAGGAGGCATCCATGGGGTGGATGAGGTAGGTAAGGACCAATGCGACCAGCATTAGGAGATAAGCAATGCCCTGATCAATTGATGTTCCTGCCGGAAAAAAACAACAATATACATGCATTCACCAATTCATGTAGGTATTATAAGATTTGCACTTAATCGCATTAGCATATCTTAATTTCTATGGATTGTTTATAGTTGATTAATGACTATCCACAAGATGAATCACAGAGTCAAAGAGGATTGGGCATGCACAATGGAATGACAAAAAATTTGCAGCATTTAACTACATGGGAAAGGTGAACCGACTTTTGCAATGTTATGACAATGTTTGCTGAAACATTCATTGCTTCAATGCCATTGCCAATCTAAAAAAAATGTTATGGTTCAAAATTAAACAAAAGCAATGTGAAATAAGCGAGCACTTGTAATGTTCGATCTAAGCAGTGATCATATTAGGCAAACTTATTCAAGCTCACAAAAGGATCTAGAGGCTTCAACAACATTTCTGGAGGAAAAGAATCGGGCAGTGATTCAAATAATACTATACAGAAGAATCTAACTTTCTCTACTTTGAGATGACATACTTTACACTAAACGCGAATGCTTAAATATGAAGGAAAATACAACCAAAAGTTCAGAAAAAAAATCATTACACTCCGATCAAACAACAAATGGATATGCCAAAACCTAAAAAAGAAGATAACAGTTCGAGGTACAAATGCAGAAATATCCTATCATTGCGATAAAAAACTAAGAAAAGGGAAAGATATAGTTACCATCACTGGTAGGTGCGGGAGCAGGAGCCTGGCAATTGACGGCCGCCGGCATGAAGATCGCCAGAGCGAGAACAAAGATGGCCATGAAACCGACTGAAGCTCTGAGAATGCCCGCCATCTCCCTCTTCTCCGGGTCTAGAAGCAAAGCGAACAAGAATCCCAATCGATCTCTCCCTTCTCTTCTCTGACAATAGCAGAGGGGAGGAGGAGAGAGAGATTTCTGAGGGAACGGCAATGTGGCTCGAGTCGCTCCCGCTGCTTCGGTTCGTCTCCCTTTGGATTCCGACAGGGGATCGCTCGTCCGAACGTTTTGGAATTTATAGCGGTTTCGATGGGCAAAAGGAGTAATGAGAGGCGAGGAACCCGTCCCGCCGTTGCTCTTAGTCCCTCCTCGCCTCGCCCGGCGCTCACGTGACGACAGTAGGCCGGATTGGGCCGGTCAACACTTGCCCCTGGCCCAAACCGCCGCGCCGCTGCAGTACTGCACCAGAGATTGAGTGCCAGTTTGGGAGTGCTGCACTTCCTGCTGCACTTTGATGTACAGCAAAAGTGAGCACTGTGCTCACGTTTGTTTACCAGATTCTGCTTCCAAACAGTACCCGCTTTGGTACTGTTGACCAAAGCAGCAAATTGCTGCTTTTGCAGCTGCCATATACAGTAGCATTATATGCTACAGTGTTATATACTTTATAAATTTATATATTTATTTATAATATATATCAATTAAATATAAATATAAATATAAATATAATTTAAAAAATTGATAATTTTAACTATATAATATTTTGTTAATTATATTATAATATATTAATTAATATTTTTAATAAAAAATATAATAATTTTAAATTAGCTACTTTAAAATATGATAATTTTATATTTAATTAATTAACTCATCAAATTAATTTTTTTTTAAAATTATTTAATTATAAAAAATATTCATTTAATAAATATTATTATTTAATTATATGTTTAAAACTTAATTATATGTTTAAAACTTATAATAATAATAATAATTTAATAAATATTATTATAAAATTATATAAATTTTTTTTACTTTAAAAATAAATTAATAATTAAATTTTATATTAAAATTAATTGTTTGATCTTATAAAATTTAATAATTTTATTAAAAATAATTATTTTAAATTTTAAAAATAAATTTTATTTTATTATATTTTATTAAATTAATATTTATTTATTTATTAATAACACTAACAACCTAATAAATCTACAAAATAACTTTAACAATAGTTGCTATAGTGACAGCATAGTTAGATTCATCAAAACACCCTTAATATCATATGCTACAGTAACAACGCAGCTATCATAGTACAGCAGAACCAAACTATCCTGGGATTGCCAATCATGTGATCATTTTCAGTTTGCACCCTATTCTTTTTGAACCGTTTAAGTAATTGTCTCTTATATTTTATTCCAAAATCAAACATCATACGAAGTCTCAAATTATATATTTTTTTTATTTTTGTATAATATTTAATTAGGCAGGATAATAATTAATTGCCATTGCACGTGCATCCTGCCAAACTAGCATCCTTGCCAACTTGGACTCTGCAAAACCCCCCTTTAACTCTTTATTTTTTTATTTAGATCCCTACTCTCCTATTTTGTCTTCAGTTTGATCTAATCTACCCACAATCCATAATTAACGAGCCAACCACATGATCCAATTGATACGGATCTGAATCTAACATTTCTTTTCATGGCTTGAGGCCGATCTCGATCCGTAATCGTCTTCGGCAATCGGATCCGCTTCAAACTCAAATGCGTTTCCGTGACGGTTTTCTATTAAAGACAAAAGTATGTTCAAATGACGACAACGGCCTCATGTGGGGCCCTGCCCCTTGGCGGGAAACGGAGAGCACGAGGGGACAACCTGGACGCTGTACGTTGTCGGGCCATGATTGGTTGACGAGCATAATATGGGAAATAGGAAACCTAATCGAGCGGTCATACCAGTCTGTCTTAGATTTATTTTTTTTTGAAATGTAATTTTTTTTAAAATATTCAATTAATATAATATATCAAATAACAAATTAAATATATTTTAAATTATTTTTTAAAATAATTTCTCAAGTTTAAATTTGATTAAAAATTTGGGTATCATCTCACTCGAAATTGAACGGCGCGGAGGAGCACGCCGGCCCCCTGAGGCTGGACCCCACCCGGTGGCACGTTGATTAGAAGGATGAAGAGGGCAGAAACGAATTAAATCGCTCCAAATATAATCCCTTCACTCTTCTCGCTCTCCGCTCATTTTATTCTGATTCCTCTAATCCGTCGTCTCTCATGAATGGTAGGAGCTGCTCGACGGGGACTCCAGGTGAACTCTCACCCTTAGCTACTTTCTAAGAGATTGCTTGGTTTTTGTTATTCTTACTATTGGTTTGTATATATGGAATGAACGAATGATTGGATTTTTTATTCTCGCTCCTAATATCTGGCGGGCGATCTTGGTCGGAGGAGTTGTGTTTTCTTTGATTCTTGATTCGCGTCTTGCGCAATCCACACGGATTAAGAAAGTGATGAGATGTTAGATTCACTCTCTGTCTCACTTTGTTGCTTTTTTGGGATTGAGCTCGTTCGATTCTATCTAAATGAAGATGATATGTTTTCGAGTTTGCCTTACCAAATTTTAGAATGGTTCTGTGACAGGATAACTGATACCAGGCGACTGGGTGAGTTTGTGGTTAATAGATTTGGTGGTAGTGGGTCAATTGTTCATTGATAATTTTTTAATATATGGTTATTATGTTTTACAAAAGACTATAAAACTTGATTCTATTAGAGGTTTTGATTTGGTTTCTTCGAGAGAAATTGTGTCTTCGTTTTGTTAATATTACTTTAGCAAAACAATATAGATGAAGCAGTTCATTAGGATTTATGAAAAATTAATAGTTCACAGCAAATCTTTTCAATTTTGACAAACTTAAATAGAAGGCTTCGACCACAAGACCTTGTTATCAACTGACACCTTCAATAGTTCGTGTCGTGTGTGACTTTGTATTTTTCATTGACTTTGATAATATACCTCATCATCTTCATGGTTTATTAGTTAATGTGTAATAATTTTGTGCAGAGCTGATCAACCGAGGTTTTTAAGTGATCGTGAAGTATTTAGAGATGACACGGAAAAACAAATTGAGTAAATTTATTTCTTCCATTAAGACCCATATCCATCCTGAGAACACTGAGAAACTGGAGAACAAGAAAGGTATGGCTATTGCTTCGAACCTTTATATAATAAATTCAAATATGTTTCCTTTGTATAATAACTGATGCCTAAAGTTCATGCAATTGGGCTTCATCTCCCCTGGTCCTTTCAAGTTAACAGTCACTTATTCGCTGCACCAAGCTCATATATTTTAAAACTGACTAATGTTGGGTATAATTGGAGGATTCATGTTATCTATTGTGACAATCCATGTCCCTTTTTCTTAGATATTGACAACAATGTCGAGAGACTACTCCAGCTCATTCATGCAGAAGAGAGCGATACAATATCTGCCAACTCGGTAAATAAGTCTGAATTAGCTTCACTTATTGAGGATATTCACAAAGGTTATCAAGCTATCCATGGACGCTACGACGAGTTGACTGAGAAACTAAAGAAGAAATTTCACAGAAAAGGAGACAGTGATAGCTTTTCATTTAATTCTTCCTCCTACAGCACTAGCTCCTCAGACTCTTCCGATTCAGAATCAGAAAATTCTGGAAAGAAGCTCGGTAAGAATCATGAGGGTGAAGCTGAAATGACCGTCTCTTTTGAAGATTACAATGCCTTGCGGGAGAAAGTTGAAAGTATAAGTAGGAGAAATAATGAACTTGAGATAGAAGCTACTTCAATGATTGAAAGGATAAAAAAGTTTGAGAGCATAGAGACTAAATTGACAGAAAGTCAAGACATGAACGTAGTACTGGAAAAAAGGATAAGCATACTAGAAGAGCATATCAAGACTTTGGAAGCACAGAATAGAGATCTTGAGCAAAAGGTATATAGCTCAGTTAAGCAAGAAAAAGAGCTTAAGCAAGTTATGGTTTCTCTGCATGAAGAAGTTGAAAGTCTGAAAGTGGAAAAAGAAGAAGCACTGCACAAGCTTCTAGATTCAGAACAAGTCATAGAAAAATATATTTCTGAAATAAGTCAGATGAAGAACAAGATAATGATAGTGGAATCAGAAAATGTGAGTTTAAAGCATGACTTGGAAGAAAGATCTCAAGAAGTTGCTGATCTAAACCAGAAGAATTGTGATATTGAAAAAGAGAAAGAAACACTCATATCAGAGAACTTTCAACATCTGAGCAAGGTAATGATAGTGGAATCAGAAAATGTGAGTTTAAAGCATGACTTGGAAGAAAGATCTCAAGAAGTTGCTGATCTAAACCAGAAGAATTGTGATATTGAAAAAGAGAAAGAAACACTCATATCAGAGAACTTTCAACATCTGAGCAAGGTAATGATAGTGGAATCAGAAAATGTGAGTTTAAAGCATGACTTGGAAGAAAGATCTCAAGAAGTTGCTGATCTAAACCAGAAGAATTGTGATATTGAAAAAGAGAAAGAAACACTCATATCAGAGAACTTTCAACATCTGAGCAAGGCAATGATAGTGGAATCAGAAAATGTGAGTTTAAAGCGTGACTTGGAAGAAAGATCTCAAGAAGTTGCTGATCTAAACCAGAAGATTTGTGATATTGAAAAAGAGAAAGAAACTCTCATATCAGAGAACTTTCAACATCTGAGCAAGGTACAAGAACTGGAGAAATTATTGGTTGAACAAAGAGATGAAGCTAATCTGAAGTTAAAAGTAGCAACTGATGAGTCATCTTCTGTGATCACACAGTTGTTGTCTGAAAAGGAAAAATTAAATCTAGAGCTTGAAGCTGCAGATAAAAGTAGACATGAGCTAGAAAGCAAACTGAACGATGCACAAGAAGAGAATGGAGTTTTAAAATCTGAGATTTTTGATCTGAATACCAGCTCAGAAACATTGAAAAATGAAAATACGAGATTTTTGACTATTATCAATGATTTAACCAAACATCTGGAACATACCCAAGCTGAGAATAATAATTTGGCAACACAGCATAGAGAGGCTGTACAATTGGCCGAGGAAGAAACGCAGAAAGTGAAGACTATCTCCCTAGAACTAGAGGAAGTGAAGAACAAGAGTTCCCGAACAGATGAAATCTTAAGGCTGACACTCGAAGCTAAAGAGCAGGAAGAAACTAAGATGGAACAGTTTTTAGAATCACTAAAGAATGAGAAGAATGCCCTTGTCTCTGAAAATCAAGAACTATTAACGAAAGTAAAGCAATCTGAGGAGGAGATTGCTGATACATTATCTAAAATAAGTGAACTTGAGATTCAGAAATCTAAGTTACATATTAGAATTGAGAATTTGTGTGCTGAAGTGGAAATTAATACTCTCCAATTGAATGATGCGAAAAACAATCTCGAAGTTGCTGGTGAACAGATCGCAAAGTTGTCCATGGAAAATTCTGAGCTACTTAATCAGTTGGAGCTAGAAAAGATTAAGCTAAAGGAATTACAACAAGTATCGGAGCATCTGAAAGAGGAGAACTCAGTAATGAATGAAAACAAAAGGCAATTACAGGAATTTGAGAAGATTATTGATGATTTAAAGACTGAAATAGACCAACTAAGATCTGCTAACGATCAATTACAGACTCACATTAATGATTCAACTGATGCTCTAGAATTAGCCAATTGCAAACTGGATGAATTTAGCAAACAAAATAGAGTTCTTGAGGAAGAAAAATGCGCACTGATCTCAAAGTTAGAACAGTCAGAAGCTTGTATCAGAACTCAAGAAAAAGAATTGGAAGTGCTTGCCAAAGAGAATTCTATGTTGCAACAAAACAATGAAGACATGCATGCCAGGATTTCTGCTCTAGATACAAAATTAGGAGAGCGAACTGCAGAAGCAATGGCTCTTCATAAGCGCTTGGAGGATGTCCAGCATGAGGCAACTTCTCAAACCCAAGCTATGTCAGCACGTGTGAATGATCTCCTACATGAGATAGATTTACTACAGAAGTTCAAAACCAAACTGGAAGATCACATGAGTGTATTTAGGGAAGAATTTGCAAACTATCTGTGTTTATTAGAGAAATTTGATGATGAGGTAACGAAAAAAATTTCCAATCAGGAAAATCTTTTGGTAATTCTGAAAGGTGGCATAAGCAATTTGCATACGAATGGAAAGCAACTTAAGTTTCAGTTCTACGAGTCATCTAAGAAGCTAGAGGTTGTTGAAGCCATCAAGGAAGCACAGATTTTAGAGATCCAAAAGTTGGTAAAGAGGGTTGAAGAGCTTCAGGAAAATCTTAACCAAGCAGAAGCAAGAAATGCAGAAATTATCAAAGAGGTTTCATACATGAAGGACCAATTACAAGCACAGACATGTCTCTTCAAGCAGAATCTTAAAGTAACAGAAACCGAATATAAAGAAAAAGAAGAGAAGCTCATAAACCTGAATGAAAAGTTGCAACGTGATGTCATGGCATTGAATGATGAGATTGCAGTGTTATCTGGAAAGCTGAACCTCTTCGGGAATGATTTCTCTAGAATGATCCATGCGGTTGAGTTTTGTGCTTCAAGTTTTTGCCAGGAATTCAATAAGCTGGAATCTGTATTTGAACATAAAATCTGCCATATGGATGCCCAATTGGCATCATTCACAGTAGAGACAAGGATTTTGAAGACGGAGCTACATCGTCTGCTTTCTGAAAAGCGAGGAATGGGCAAAGAGATGCGAGATATGACAATGAGATTAATGAACAATGAGGAGTGCATTAAATCCCTGAAGCTCAGGACCGGAGATCTAGAAGATCAGTTAACTAAGAAGGACAAGGAAAAGGAGTTGCTGAGAATGATAGGTACCAAGGCTGAGCGGAGACTTGAAGAACTGGAAAAGAGTATCAAGGAAAAGGAAGAGGAGATAGTCACTAGGAAAAACGAAAAAATTGAGGTAATAAATCAGTTGTGCTTGATGATTGATTACCAGCAAGAGAAGTACAGCCAACTGAATGCGTATCTTAAAACAACCAGGCGTTTCGCTATGTCCAGATAGGATCGTCACTTCACAATGTACAAAGTGAAACTAATGGGGCGTTGATTACATTTACCCATAGCCCCCCGAAGTCTTTGCTGGAATTTATCGGTCACGGCCAGGACTATTGTTTCATTCAATTGTGGGTCTAGCCTACAGGTTGCTTTTGTTCTGTTACTTTAGAGATCGACGAGTGTTCTTGAAAGTGTGACACCATTGTGGATGTATTCAGGTCGGACACCATAACGACTTTTCCCAACATCATGATCGTAATTCATAAATGTCATAAATACGCACTGAGGTCCGTAACGGTTCTTTAGAACAAACATTCAAATTTAGGCCCAATTTAAGTCTGAATAAAGATCAACGGTTTCATTTTTCTGAGTCGGACAGAACCAAGATAACGTCAAGGACATTCAAAAACAGATCAGCTTCGTGTAGAATACATGGACAGACCACGCGTATCTTATTACTAATATAACTTACATTGACGAAAGAAAAAACCTTAGAAATTTGAAGGGTGAACATAAAATAACTTGATAGCCCATCGTTGTGTAGGTCAAGCGTAAAAATAATGCCACAATGTCCTACGATTGCCACAATGTCAAGCACATCTCAATATTTCATGAGAACTGTGTTATGTCTGCTTTAGAAGGGAATTTATTTTGAGACGAGGGGGAACGCAGGGATTGTCTAGCAGTTATTGAAGCTCGCAAGCTGGATATCAGGAGCAGGTAAGACGGTCAAATGTCGAACAACCTTCTCTGCGACCTCTAAATGGCGCGTTAGAGAAACAGTAGCCAAATACTGCATACAAAATAGTTCAATCTTATTTCCGGCTTCAGTCAGATATTCTCACTTCAACACCAAGAATATCCTTTACTACTTCATACGTCACGAATGCAATTGCGATGGATGGTACCACCTGAAACCGATATGAACAAGTAATTCTGTAATGAACCAATAACGGGTCTAGTTTCTTACTATAAATATTGATAACTCATGCTAACCTTTACTGAATTGGGGACAAGGCCCTTGTATAACGCTCCGAAGCCTTCATGACGCACGGTTTTCCTGAAGGCATCAATCATTCCCGAATACTCCACGGGAGCTTTACTTTTGCCTTCACCTCTCACGACTGTGGCGGCATCCTTCCAACCTACCATCTGCATCCTTCTGCGGATGACATCAAGAGGGTAAGCAACAGTCTGTCCGATAGTTCCAGCAACAGCACCACATCCCAATCTGGTGATTACACTCAGTTCTGAGTCTTCAACAAGACCATATGGGTTAGATTTGATTAACCAATCCTTCAATGATTCATAGACTGCAAAATTGAGTCCTACATAAGGAATCTGCAAATAAAACAAAAAAAAATCATAAGATTCAAGATATTTTCAAATTGGAAAAGTCATGATTTTATGAAAAACATAAAAAAATCCATCAGCCTCAAACAATACTCATCATAATTCTTAGAGATTGAGAAGTTGTGTCAAATTCCCTTACTAGATTTATCATTCCCAAACTGTGCAACTGTGTTTTCCTTTATAAAGATTGTGTACAAGGAAAAGGAAAAGAAAAAGGTTGGCAGCTTTCTCATAGATAACCGCTTTTCCAGGTGAATGATCAGACCACCTAAACCCTCACTTAAAATGGTTGGCAGCAAAGATACGCGAGATTGGACGTGCAGAAAACTTACCACTCCTATAACTGATGGAAGCCACCCTTTGTAAAGAGCACGAAAGCCTTCTTCACGGTAGACTGTTCCCAATGCATGAAACATTCCTCTATACTGGTAAGGTGACTTTTCAGTCTGCGCGAAAATGTAAGCCATAAGGTACATGAGTAGGAACAAAAGGATTGAATATATGGAAAACACATGCCCTACAGTAGCCAAACGGCGGCAGTACCTGAACTGTAATTCTTCCACGGACCATGTCCATTGGATAAGTAGCTGACATGGCAATTATTCCAGCGCATGCTCCAGCTCCAAGCCGCAAAACAGGAGTGAGTTGAGCATCTTCTGCAAAAAAGAAATACAGAAATGAAATATACATAAATCAATATATTTGTAATTTGATTCTATGAGACACGTGGATGTCTAGTTTTAAGATAAAAATGAGTCATCCTCATGAAAAAGAAAGTTAAGCCAGCTGCAATATTACGAGCAGATTTGCCAATTGCCATTTGAAGTTACTAAGGCATACAAATTATTCTTAATAGAAAATATATTTATGTCCAATTTCCTTGCAGCAATGGAAGTGGTTTCTTTTAAACAAATTATGCTATATCTAATAAAATATTGATCTTCCTCTTCACGTCCATAAAAGTGAATTAATATTCCAAAACAGAAAGAATCCTCCAGCTGCTTACTGTATGAAAATAACATAAAAAAGACAACCAAAAACAGAAAATATATTCTTTTTTTCAAAACAAAAACAAAGCTCCTGATAACACAATTTCATAAAAGGGTGATGCACATAGGCAGCAATGAATATGTATGCTTTGTAATGCAAAATTGATGATGAAACTGCTATGGCATGTTCCGTATCTATAAGAAATATACATGAAAACCCAGTGGTCCAGACGTTGGAAACTGTTTGTCCTCATAATTTTGAGCCGTTCACTTTCACTATATATACATGATCAGTAGGTATATAAGAAAAGAGAACATTATGTTTATGCTTCCTCTCACATGTCAGACGGGTACACTTTTTTTCTTTCGACATGAAATAACTTTTCCATTTCCTGCTCCAGAGCAAAATGTCTAAGCTGGCTAGAGCAGCTTCAAGAGAAAAAGCATTTTGAACCCAGATTAATATTGTATAAAAAACATACAATATAAAGAACACCAAAAAAACACTGCACCCAGAGTTCGTAGAAACAGACATCCATATTAGCTTAGTGCAAGAATGAGATGTACCAAAAAGGCTATTATAAGGCAAAGCTGACGGTGCTTTTAAGCAACTAGCCTCAGTTTGGTGAAGCAGACTGGCGCAATAAAGTGTCTTTTAGGTGAGAATGAGTAGGGTCATGAGCCAAAGGAATCAACAGTAGCTGTCAAAGGGCTGTAAATGAACAAATTGTTTGTGAGCGCAGAGCTCAACTTACTATAAGCTCTTTTATGTCTGTTAGGCATGTTGAACAAAATAATTAAAATTTTAAGTATAATTAAATAAACAAACAAGTTTCAAGATGAGCTCACCTTATTGTGAATAAAACTTACGAATATAAATGAAAAGGCAACTTTACAAATTCATCTGAGGCTGGTTTGCGGACATATAGTTTTAATTTATTTTTTGTATTTCTGTTTCTATTATTATTATTATTTTGCCTTGGGTTCATGCTTTCAATTTATTTGAGTAGTCTTAAGACTTGACCTGTGAAACTAAATTAGCTAAATTCAAAAAACATCCCAGCTTAATTTAGATCAAGTATAAACTAAGACATACTTACTGGTATAAACTAACCATATCTATGAAGTTCAACACTCAGCGTATATACATCATAAACTATGTTCAAAATTGTTTATTGCCCTGCCTTATAAGATTACAATGAGATGTTGGAAATTTTATCTTATTTATCAGCTAAAGATTGCACTTTGACTGATTGTGTAAAAACCTATATAAGCATGAGGAAAATTAAACTCAAAACAGCTCAAGTTAGACAAACTTTTGATGAACAAGCCTATAAATTGAGCCTGAGAGGCTTCAAGATAAATAGGCCTAACGATGGCTAAGCTTGAGTCCATTCTTTTATAACCCTAAAAGGAACATAGACATTGCAATAAAATCAGAAACGATACATGCATTAATTGGATACGAATCAACAACCTATTGGACAAAGATAGAAGTTTGATGCAGAATCTATCATAAAGACTGCGTGACTAAAAATGACTATAAAAATGCCTCATTCAGAGTAATGCATCCAGGTAATAATAATTAAAATCAATAGCATATTTTTCTTATGCGTTCATGCACTATTACAACCAAGTAATGTGTACAAAACACATTCAAAGATAAGAAATTAGACATCTATTGAATGTCAATGTTTTCATCCATGGAAAAACAAGTGCTCAAATTTGGAACAGCACCACACGTCTGTGGACACGCATATAATATAATATGTGAAGAAAATTGGTATAGCAGTCGCATTAGACGAATACATTTGCTAATTTCTTTCAATACAACAATCAAATATTGCAACAAATGAATATAATACTTCAATAACCATAGTGAATTAAGGACGGGTCATACCATTGCCTGATTGCCTGCGGTAGAGCCACAAAATTCCTCTGTACAAGTTCCAAATTAGAACATCAGTAAAAATCATATAATATTAACTGCGGTGAAATTTACAGAACAAATTACAGCATAGTAAAATACTCTAGTATTATTAGATGTTATTGACATTTTTTTGTTATCGATTACAGTACTACCAACACATAGTGTACCGGTATTGATTAGTAGATAACATCTCACACCAATACATAAAGACAATAACAAATGAGACTTAAAACCATGTGTTGAGGTGATATAAAATGGTTGTATAGGAAGCCATTGTATTAAAATAACATGGACATAAGAGAAGGTAAAGGACACAGAATTACAATACATATTTATTTAATTCTCTTTTCTAAAAGAATATTTATTCAACTGAGAAGAAAACTCCAAGAATACCTTGAGGCTTGTTCATAGCTATAGAACTTAACAGCTGAATTAGGGACAATCCTAGCACAATTGGTACCATTGCCTCTGAAAAGTCCTCGGAAACCCTCAGATTTCCAAATATACTTGAGACCTTGAGTAGTTCCATTATACTGAATATTGTGCGGATTTTGAACCTACATTTATCAAACCAGATTACTAGAAATACCATTTAAAGATTTTCATTAGCATATCCACAAACAAACTATTAGCACTGGATAAAGAGTAGTTTCATAAACAAAGAGCACTCATAGATCCATTTGCTGTTATGTTGATCAATTTTTACACTAAAGAATATCAACAATCAAGAAAGATTTTAAATGGAAAAAAACATACTCAAATAACAGGACACAGTCAAAATCCAATCCCAAAAGATATGTTGCTTCTACCAATATGTTCAGCACAATAGCTTTATTATTGTTGCTAAAAAAATAACATGCCAAAAGAAGAATCATCAATTAAAAAGCACCAATCTACATAACATACCATAGCATGGCATTAAAGAACCAAAATGGTTGGTCATTCCCAAAAATTACGTCAGTTCATCCGCTCAATTCCAAATGTAGTATTTTTTTTCATCAACGTATTCAGCATAGCCTCAATACTTAAACTTTAAAGATCTAAAGCACACGCAGTGCAATAATTCATCTTTGAACATCCCAACGTTGCAGGACTGGCAATGGACGCAGAAGTAGAACAAGAATTGAGATTCTTCCACTTCCTCAAGTACTTGATTGTTTCAAATATTCTTCATCCACTTAACTCCAATTAACTTTAACAGTAAATGGGAAATTCCAAGAGAGCCAAATTAGCAACCAGATCAGAGACCAATGTCCTAGAACAATCAAACATGAAAACACAAAATATGATTTACTAATTACCAGTTAAACATGACAACTCTTGTTGTTATCGATACTCATAATCTAATGATAGTTTGATATGAGAAGGGCATGTCTCAGCAATAACTTGGGTCATGTGAAAGAAGAAAGAACGTAATCCTATTACTTTTTTTTTGTACAATTTCTACAGATCAATATCATGTGTATGTGAGATGTAGATTACTTAAATCCAACAGACATGATATAGAGGGACAAAAGGCATTAACAAAATCCATTAGAATTTAATTGAAGGTAGTTATAAATCAAATGTGGCGCACTACTAACATCAACTGGATGCTATCCACAGCTATAGTCAATATCATGTGTAAGAGAGCAATGACCATTGCTTAACTCCAAAGGGCATAGAGAAAAAGAATATAACCGGTCCTTTAATAATTTAGTACAATTATTGAAGGTACTTGAGCTTCAATCAACGTCTTCTACCATCAAGCAAAATATTAACAGTATTGCACATTGATAGAAGAACTGGGATTCTAGGAATTAACTAATTAGTGATGTTATTAGCAATGTGTATAAGAATGATGTAGCCAATTATGTTTTATAAATGGATATTAGTATCTGATCAGTATGGCATATGCCAGAAACATATATATTTAAATTCGAACAAGCTGTTGGAAAGCATTTTAATCACATGTAAGACAGTCTTCAGAAGAGATCACTCTTTCATAGTTTTAGTGACAGAAAAAACAGATAAATAACTTTAAGAAACACAATTTTCACTAAGAGAGAAGGAAATCGTCATTGAGGATCCATAGAGAGTTCATTTTATGTAATAATGATGAATATTATTCGGTAAAAATAAGACATTTTTTACTACCATATCAAATGAAAAGCTGTAAAACTATTCATGATTGAACCAAAAAAATAAATCACTATAAGAAAATACCTGAAGCAGAATTTTTAGCCTCTCAAGTGGAGCAACAGCTGTCCTTGATCTGCAAAAGCATGCATACAATACGATTCAATCTCTTTTAATGGTAAGTACTCCTTTGCTATTCAGTGGTATTAACTTTAGTGCCAATACACAACTTGGATACATAATTACTACTTCATGAGTCAACTAATCAGAAATCCAAGTGAAGGACCTGCTGAGGTTCATACAGTATAATAAATAATTACTATGTTAAATATTATAAGCCAATTATGCAGCTCAAGGTATTTTTAGCATACATGCATGCGGTCTGCATCAATATAATATCGTAATATGACCTATTTCTACATTATAGCTCAATTGTCAGAATTAGGGATTCCATTTCATCCACCAAGTATTATTTCTCATGTAAGACAACACGAAAATGCTCCAGATTCTCACGTAGAGCGTTAATACACATAACATGATAGTCAACGATAACTACCAGATGTACCGCCTCAAATCTAGATATGCAATCTACTGTGTTTTGACTCGATATGAAATTGAAGAACATTAGCAAGCTGTAGAAGAAGGTAAGCGACATAGGAAACGGCATTAAATTGATATACAGTGCGGAGATATGTCCACATTTTCCGATGCTCCAATACTTGAGGAGTTAAAAATAACAAAATGTCCAACTCAAGCTCGCTATAATACATAGCTCCACGGGAGAAAAGTAATAAAACCTAATAAAAATGAGATAAAACAGCGGCAAAACCTCTAAATAACAGTCATATAAGAAAGAATGCAAAAGCGGACAAACAATTTTCACGAAATAGGGGCTTAGCAAGTGGAAATTTGATCAATGAAAGGACTCGTGAGAAAGCAATCCGAGGAACTCACACTCCTCCGGCGACGCCTCCGGCTACGAGGGACTTGCAGATGCTTAGGATGGCGTGGCCAGGAGCCTTCACGCCCTCCCTCGCGAGCTTCGCCTCCTCTGCGAGGTTCACGATCGTCGTCACCGCCGACTCCCCTGTGCTCTTCCCCACCACATCCTCCGACGCCATTAAACCACGCAGTAAGATCGGATCAACCTACACGGATGCACCTCAAGCTGGAAACCAAGCACAAACCTTCCCGGCAATCGATGGGAGCGCGGGATCAAGCAGCGGCGGCGGCGGCAGCGCGGTAGGGTTCTTGGGGTTTGAGTTCGAATCGAATGGCGAAGGCAGCTAGGCTTCCCTTGTAAAGAAATATTTCAGGCAGCGAAGGAGAAGCCCCCATTTTTATTGGCTATTTGAGGAGGGAAGATGCCCGAGCAATGAGACTCCTTTTCAGTTACCAATCACTTGCCCCGAGAAATGGACTGCCTCTATTTCGGCTTTATTCCACGAATTATCACAGGTGTAATGCTTCGGGTAGAACTATTCAGTACATGTCATAATCACCTAATTCTTGTGATCCGAACGGTTTGCCCAGCAACCGACTCTTCAGACCAGCGGATCGCCGGATTATGTGAAATTACCATAATGGCCCAGTAAATAAAGTTGATGATATTTTTTTATAAAAAAAACCTTTTGGTTACTATAAATACAGTGCAAAATTTTTATTCTTTATTAAGTTGGTTTCACATATTCACGTCTTCGGGTACATGCCCAACTATATTTAACATGTATTTTGTTACTTTTTTTAGATTTGATAGGGTGTATCTCAAAAATTGTACTTCCATGACGTCATGATGAGATCGAATTATTTATTTAATTGAGACAATGAGAATATAAAAAGGGTAGAATAGTAAAATTGATGCAAATGTTGTAGAAACCAGCTCCCGTCATATTGTTTATATATTATCACATATGCGGTGGGTGGGCCAACGAATAGCTTCGACATGACAAGAGGAGAAATGTGGCTCACGTATTAAAGGTGCAGGAGAGTTGATGGCCAGTAACTTTATTTGAACAAAAAAAATTGTTTCTTTCCCTTTGTTTTCGGATAATTTTTTTAAAAATTATTGATTTAAATAAAATTATAATCATGCATTAAAAATAAAATATTTATTATGCAAATATTCATTTCACTTATATGTCAAAAGAAACTTATTTTACAAAAAACTTCATTTTCTATTCTTTCGTCCTCTTTTTTAAGAAATAGAACCATAGTTTTTAGGTTGACGAAAAATCTGCAGACATTTCAAATCTGAAAGTATATTATTTGGATAAAAGAGTCTTAAAAACCATTATTGTCATTCATAAATAATTCAACAAACTTGCTGATTCCATGCAAAGATTTGACCACAAGTAAACATCAACTCTGATGAAGCGCGTGCTATCCCTGTTTGAAGACGGCCAATTGCAATTCAAAGGCACCGCTCTAGAATCTTGTAAGGTAAAATAGACAGAAGCATCCACTTTCTCCAATTTGCACTACCAAGAGAATAATCTTGCACGCAAGCGGAACTTGATGAGAATATTCAACTTGTTCTTGGCGGCGTAAGCTCACGAGGGTGGTACCTTTGCGGATAGACTTGAAGCATTAGCTGGGTTAGGAGTTGGAGTGGGTGATGGAGGCACATAAACTCTAGCTTTCCGCAATATCTCGGCAACAACCCAGTGCTTTCTTTTGCTCAGCGGCCTTGAAGGATCCAACCTAACCTGGGAGCAGCAAGCTCAATTTTTTAACAACACGAGGAACCCTGAGCCTCTAGGCAAGTTAAGCTAACAAGTAAAGCAGGGGTTATAGTTTATTTTTGAAACAAAAAGGATAATACTGGCATCTTATTAAGAATAAAAAAGGAACAAAAGAAAATAAACACGGCATCTTATTTTTGTACATAGCTCAAGTAAGCATGGCATATTTGTAAGAAGAGAATTACAAAAAAAGGTTATCAACATACTGGAACTCAAAACTTTAGTACTTGTGAATCAAAATGAACAAGAATAAAACAGCCAGTCTTTTAAATACTCAATCAATCCATCACAACGAAAGAATAAGAATTCAGGAGAAAATGTTAGACACTACAAACCATGACAGAATAAAATGCACCATTTTTTTTTCATTATTGGAAAAACTATGTTCTTGAGATACTTTTGTAAATTCTTTATCACAACTCACAAGATCAATTAAGTTTCAGCTATCTAGTAGGTGCTGTGTTCTCACTAAAGTTCAATTTTGTGACTGAAATGTGATAAATTTGTGCATCCACGGAGATCTCATTCAGTAGCAAGCATATGCCGATTAAAACAAAACAAGAACAAAACAAATTTCTAGTTTAGTGACTAGAGAGGTCGATTTTTTTTTCAACGCCACTTGGAGACTGTGACAGCACTTTGCAGTGAGCAAAATACTTAAAAAGTATATAATGAACAGACAAGAATGCATGACTTTACCAACTATCCATATTATAATAGCTGGTTGCCATGCAAATTTAAATTTGTAGTAAAAGAAAAAATGAGGCAAGGCAGCCGGAATTAACTCCAAACCCTACAGCCTACAACTAATTTAGGTTCGGAAGAACAAAGAGAGCAGTAGAGCCACCATATGTGCAATCTTAGAATACTGCACCAATTACACAAAGGCATGATCAAGTGACTAGGATATCCAAAATCAACTATGTGAAGTATTACAAAATCAAAATGAGAAAGCATATTACGTATTTATCTCACAGAGGAATACCCACCACAGTGTTACAATCACACACTCCATGATCACTTGTCCTCTTCACTCGAACAATGCATCAAATATCTCACTACAAGTCTTTTAACTTCTTCGTCACTTTCCTCAATTATTGGCCCTCAACACTGATCACCCTGTATCGTTGGCTAATGGATGCAACGAGCCTCCTTTGATTGATCATATTCAAACATATCAACATCATCAGTATTTCAAAATAAACCAGCAATTGATGCAATTGTTCTCACATGATTCGGCTATATACACTCTACATATTTGTGTCTCAATGCTCATGTGTATCCTTGTTTTGTTGCATGGGAATTTCACTCAAGTTTGTACACCTATCTACTAATGTGTAGGGGATTGAATGTGGACCTGCCATCATATCAACTGTTGATTCAATTTTCACCATGAGCAAGAGTGACACATGTTACATTGTTGGATTTGTTAAGTCATTGTCTCGACTAGCCACCCATTAGTCTTTTCATGCCTTTGCTTGGAGAGAATTTCATATCCAATTGCCCTCAGCTATAGCCAGTACATTTGGCCAAGACAGGGACTCAATACATCACAAGGTCTTGCAATGTGGTGCAAACTCGTCAGACATGGAGGACATGTGACCCAACCATGCAAGGTTGGGCACATTTGAATGGTCAAAACGAATCTTGTTTAATCCTTGAATGGTCAAAACGAATCTTGTTTAATCCTTAGAACTCAAAATAAATGACCTACAGCCAATGGATATGAGGTCATCATCATCGTCATCAATGTCTAGAGCCAATGACCACGAAGTGCAATGATGTACTCACCAAACTTAACAATGAGATGTTCGATGAGCTGCTTGATTGAAGAGTGTCTTTAGGGTGTGCAATTAACACTATAGTTAAAGTGATCATGTGGTGAGACAACTGTATACTTTGCCTTCTCCCTATAGAGTTGACTTACAACTTTCTATCAACCCTCTCAATGTTCTCCATGTTGTTAGGTTCATAGAAGTGTTTGGCCTTGTAATCAACGTAGTATACTAGGACTGCAGATATATTGGCTCTGGTTGTCATTGGGAGCCTCAACCAGCTCAGGTGTCAATTTGACCGCACCACCTCATTCTTCCTTGGCCGAAGATTTTATGGCATGTGACAATATTTTGCATAATTACCTATGTTGTAAAACTAGGTTAATGGCGCATCCTTGAATCTCATTAGTGCATGCATTATACATTAAAAAGAAAGAACAATGAATTGGATTTTTTTTCCCCTCAAGTTTGATCTTCATGAATGCGAAGCGCAAACTATTCCAAACTCAAATCGTACCGGCAATGATCCCAGCATCAGTTCAATATACCAGAAAGACGACAGGGGTCGTCAAACGATCAGAACTAAATACTATTTTCTACGAGAGCACAGCCCCTTCTTTCAATTCAAATCCACAGATGAAAGAACCAACGCATTAAAACAAGCGACAATCAACATAAAATCAATGGAAATAACAAAACTGCAGGACTTTGAGGTTTTGAGGATGGTCTTACACGATCGCCGATGGTGCACTCATCCTTCTCATCATGCGCCATGAACTTACTGGTGCGCTTGACGTAGCGATTGTATAGCTTATGGTGGAACAGCCGGTCCACCGCCACCACCACCGACTTCTGCATCTTGTTCGACACCACGATGCCCACCACCGGCTTCATTCTCTCCGCCTCTACTCCCACTCACCGCCGCCTCCTTTCGCGGGGGGAAAAACAAACAAACCCTAGAGGCGACGCCCCGTTTGGGGCCTGTTAATCCGCCTCTACTCCCACTCACCGCCGCCTCCTTTCGCGGGGGGAAAAACAAACAAACCCTAGAGGCGACGCCCCGTTTGGGGCCTGTTAATTTGGCCCAAAAACTGCAATTAATTTTTTGTGTGTTGCGGATTCTGTTTTTTTGCTATTAGTTGCCCATCCACCCGAATCCGAGAAATCTCGGATCGGATCGATCTTTGCTGAATCAGATTCGCGCGCAAAAGTAATCCCACGCCGGCCAACCGCCTGCCTTGCTCCGTGTCAGGCCCCGGTTCAACCGGTTCAGCCCAAGGCCCAGTGGGCCAAGCACCAACCCAAACCCACACGGCAAAGTATGGAATAAAGCCCGCTCACAAGGTAAAAATACCTGGTCAACAAGCAACGTTGACCAGGGCTCGTCTTCGGCTGCCACACACAACTCGGGCGCGAGCTCTTCACCGCCACGAGACGCGGTCGACAACGCGAAGGACGCGGCGTCTTCGTCCGCAAGCTTTTCGGACGCGGCATCCTCCGCGCGATTCTCGGAGCCAGGCGACGACGGCATTCGGCGGGCGATGAGGTCTTCGACGAAAGACCCGGACGCGGAGCAGAGGCGGCGACTAGTGGCCAACCTGACCAAGCTGACGGACTGATATCTTAAACTATGGTTGAGAGATGATCTAACTTTTCATGCCATTAATATGGAGACTTGGAGGTGGATGATAAGACATAAGGAACAAAATGGTGTGGTAATGCAAAACAGTAGGTGCCTCTTGACTTGTGTTTAGTTAATGGGTATCTGGTTAAAAAATATAGATTCGTAGGAAATGTATGAACATAAAGCACATGCATTGCAATAGTAGAATTATGAATGTAACTCAATGCATGCACATGTTTTGATTAGGCATCAAAGTTGGAAATTATTGAAAAATAAATCTTGTATTATCTCGTGTTTAGTTAATGGGTATCTGGTTAAGTTATTGAACAGTTTTGGCATCAACAATACATCATTTTCTCTTGTAGATTGTTGTAATTAACTCTCTAAGTTTGCTTCTTATTTCTTTTAACAATGATTTGTTACTATTACTTTTCTTTTCACATGTCAATGGAAGACAGTGTATAGTTGCATACTTTTATTCTTTTTCCGCAATTGCTAACATTTTCTAAGCACTTTTCTAGGAAGGCAAGAGTGTGCCTGTTGATTTTGGACATTCTGCGGGTGTGAAGGATATCTGCATAAGTGAGGTACGCTTTCAATTAGATGATGTTCCAAAATTAAGTAACCATTGTTTTAGTATGAGCTGCTTACTAATTTGACATGGTTGGGAAAACTAGTGTTAACTTGCGCACTTTAGAAAACTGTGTTACTGCTTAGTGTGAAACCAGGACTTGAAATGCTGGTCCGTACCATACAATCCAAAGCTAGCGTTCTCTATCAGTGTATTACTCATGGGGCAATGATTAATAAATGTTCTTAGCATGTATGATGGTAGTGGGGACCAACAGGATACAATTCTTCCAGGGTAAACTGATGTATGTTCATTTGGGAAATGATATTGGTTATTGGTAATATCCTTCATCTACTAAGAAATACGATCAACATTTGTAAATGGTACGGACAACATAATCTGCAAGGAATGTAAAGTAACTACTTGATTGACTTGTCATTTACATTGTTAATGTTTACTTCATTCAATGTGTTCTGCCTACTATGACATATGTTATTTGTTACTATCACGTGTGCTGGAACATTCCAGGTCATTGATATTGAAGAGATGGCCTGGGCCCCAAGATATGGACTTAAAGGAATGATTGATGCATCACTTCGTGTAAAGATCACTTCGACCAATAGTGAGTCGCATGAAGCAATAATGCCTTTGGAATTTAAGACTGGAAAAGGAAACAGTGGTCAGGTAAACATCATGTGCTACTGAATTCATTTAGGGGAAATGGGATTTTATGCCAAGTTTGTGTATGCTATTGTAATTGTAACATCTCTTTCGTGATAATAAGCGCTTGGAACTAGATGTTGGATGGTGTAGTAATTGTTAATTGGTTTATGTTAGTGGTATTAGTGAGTAATTATCAAGTTATGTTTTAGTTGGTAGTTGTCATTTTGTTTTCTGTGTCTAAAGCCTATATGTGACTTTGTGTTGGAAAATTATCTTATGTTGTATAAATTATTGAAGTTATTCTCTCCTATTTTCTGATCTCTTCTTTGTACAAGTTTGTTACTAGAGCCAAATTTCTCTTCTTATTTTCCTTTTGTCTCTAGATTCTGCAGTAGTAATTGCTAATTTGCTATTATAAACTTGTGCTACCTATCAATACGATTGCAAAGCACCATGTTTTGTTGCTGCTTGCATCATCCTCTCCTATTTAAATGTTCACTCGCAATCATGTCAACGGATGCCCTATATTCACACCATCTCTCTTCTTTATTCTCATATTTTCTTAGCCTTATGCTTACCTAAACCATTAACAATCAAGTGAATTTGTTCTGCGCCAACTAGACTCAATACCCAAATCTCTATTGGGATCATTACTGATGATTAAATGTAGAAGCACTAACTGAAGATGAATTATCACACCTGAAAGCTTTTGCACAAACTAATAGAAAATCATCCTTGGACACATGACAATTCCATAGTTGAACTCAAAATTGAATGTCGTAAGAATCAACAAATTCTAGACGCTTCTTATTTTTTTAAGAAAACCTTTTGAAAAGAAAACCAAGGAAATACGGTGCTAACATATCAAACACGGTGGTAGGGAATAAGAAAACAAACTACATAATCAATCATGAACTCTTCAAAGTTTTTTTATTAACATCTATCACTTGTCTATTATTGTTAGTTCAATCCCTACTAGCACCAGCAACAAGCAGTACCCCCACTAACGACATGCCAACATGCATCTTATTGTTTATTATTACCATCTTGCATCAAACCATAGCCATCAAACATACATTATGCATCAAGATTCAGAAATCATATTTTGGTATTTTGTTAGATACCCTACTTAACGTAGTTGTGGTTTGCTAGTAGTGATTCAACTTGTATTCAACATCATGTTCCAATTTCTTATTCAAATATCACAAACTTGATCCCTCAATTTACAAATTCAAAGTCAACCACTTATATGTGGCCCTTGGTTTCACAATCCACAAATATCAATCATTGATGCTCTACCCTTGGTTTCACAACCATTCAATTTTTGCTATAAATGCATGATTCTTTCTTTCACACTATACTATCAATCATTCATACATGACCCCTAGTTTAACAACTAGTTAATATCTATACATAACAATATGAGACTGCATTCAAGTTTGGTTTGAAATACAAGTCTGTATTAGTATATTAGTCTTGGATCGGATTATTAAGTACCAATGTATCAATCTTGGATTAGATCGTATAAACCATACCAGATGATCTTGCCATCTTGGCACACATTTTGCAATAATGCTATATACTTTCACCATTGTTTTTGATACACTTGTATTGGTGTTTTAAATTCTCCCTCTATGGTGTTTTAATTCATCATCATTGGTGTTTCAATCCACCTTTATGTGCAGCACTTCACTCTTATTGGTGTATAAACTTCATTTCATATGTATCTATATATCATCATTATTTCATATAAAACAGAGTTTATTGACCACAACTCACAGTCTAATAACATAATACTTCACAAAAAGAATGAGTATACAATAGCAAAATATTGATCAAATGAGTTACCCTTGTTTCCACACTCATACAATATCAATAAATTTTTTAACTCTTTCCCCTATTCATTCCATACTTGCCGTCCTACTCTAGGACAACCATTAAAACTCAGTAGGTTGATTCTCTAAACTACTTAAGCACACGAAATCCTCCTGGCAGACTAGCACATACTCGACCTAAGTTACTCAGACACATTGAGTGACTAACACCCTGCATAAGCTAGAATCATTGAGGAACTTTCCCAAATTGATGTTCTATGCATAGGTCTAGGTCGCTTGACCGTAGCTATAGTGATCAGACCTCTATCACCCTTTTATTTCCTAACTCACTCGATCTTATACGTGACTGAGTGCAAGTCTCTTAGCCCAAGCCTCTGAGTAGCGCTCAAGCCTACAACCTTCAGCCTCAAGTGCTTCTTGAATGACATGCTTCATTGAAGAGTGTGTCTTTAGGGTGTGCAATTAACACTACAGTTAAAGTGATCATGTGGTGAGACAACTGTATACTTTGCCTTCTCCCTATAGAGTTGACTTACAACTTTCTATCAACCCTCTCAATGTTCTCCATGTTGTTAGGTTCATAGAAGTGTTTGGCCTTGTAATCAACGTAGTATACTAGGACTGCAGATATATTGGCTCTGGTTGTCATTGGAGCCTCAACCAGCTCAGGTGTCAATTTGACCGCACCACCTCATTCTTCCTTGGCCGAAGATTTTATGGCATGTGACAATATTTTGCATAATTACCTA
The DNA here is from genome assembly GCA_027563935.2 of Costus lasius. Classification (NCBI taxonomy): domain Eukaryota; kingdom Viridiplantae; phylum Streptophyta; class Magnoliopsida; order Zingiberales; family Costaceae; genus Costus; species Costus lasius. The sequence goes on from CM050446.2 coordinate 141,442,423, forward strand.
TGTTGTAAAACTAGGTTAATGGCGCATCCTTGAATCTCATTAGTGCATGCATTATACATTAAAAAGAAAGAACAATGAATTGGATTTTTTTTTCCCTTCAAGTTTGATCTTCATGAATGCGAAGCGCAAACTATTCCAAACTCAAATCGTACCGGCAATGATCCCAGCATCAGTTCAATATACCAGAAAGACGACAGGGGTCGTCAAACGATCAGAACTAAATACTATTTTCTACGAGAGCACAGCCCCTTCTTTCAATTCAAATCCACAGATGAAAGAACCAACGCATTAAAACAAGCGACAATCAACATAAAATCAATGGAAATAACAAAACTGCAGGACTTTGAGGTTTTGAGGATGGTCTTACACGATCGCCGATGGTGCACTCATCCTTCTCATCATGCGCCATGAACTTACTGGTGCGCTTGACGTAGCGATTGTATAGCTTATGGTGGAACAGCCGGTCCACCGCCACCACCACCGACTTCTGCATCTTGTTCGACACCACGATGCCCACCACCGGCTTCATTCTCTCCGCCTCTACTCCCACTCACCGCCGCCTCCTTTCGCGGGGGAAAAACAAACAAACCCTAGAGGCGACGCCCCGTTTGGGGCCTGTTAATCCGCCTCTACTCCCACTCACCGCCGCCTCCTTTCGCGGGGGGAAAAACAAACAAACCCTAGAGGCGACGCCCCGTTTGGGGCCTGTTAATTTGGCCCAAAAACTGCAATTAATTTTTTGTGTGTTGCGGATTCTGTTTTTTTGCTATTAGTTGCCCATCCACCCGAATCCGAGAAATCTCGGATCGGATCGATCTTTGCTGAATCAGATTCGCGCGCAAAAGTAATCCCACGCCGGCCAACCGCCTGCCTTGCTCCGTGTCAGGCCCCGGTTCAACCGGTTCAGCCCAAGGCCCAGTGGGCCAAGCACCAACCCAAACCCACACGGCAAAGTATGGAATAAAGCCCGCTCACAAGGTAAAAATACCTGGTCAACAAGCAACGTTGACCAGGGCTCGTCTTCGGCAGCCACACGCAACTCGGGTGCGAGCTCTTCACCGCCACGAGACGCGGTCGACAACGCGAAGGACGCGGCGTCTTCGTCCGCAAGCTTTTCGGACGCGGCATCCTCCGCGCGATTCTCGGAGCCAGGCGACGACGGCATTCGGCGGGCGATGAGGTCTTCGACGGAAGACCCGGACGCGGAGCAGAGGCAGCGGCTCTCTGCTTATAAAGCTGAGGCGAGGGCAACAGGGGCAGCTCCGCCATTGGCGACCAGCAATGAAGCTTGGTGAAGCTTCGACGAAAGTAGACCTTGAGAGAGACTGTAGCTGACAGCATCGGTGAGGGAGGGAGAGGGGCACCGGCGACGGGGTTGCCGACCGTAGGGAAAGGTTTTGTAAACTTCTATTAAGGAAATAAAAGTTCTACCACTTCCAGTCCTCCCTCCCCTGTCTCTGTGGTTTGCGAGCGACGATTTCCGACAGCGTGCGATCTCCAGACGTCGAAGAAAGGAAGGAAGGCGGCGGCCTTCCCTGTCGGCGCGTCTCCTTCTCCGGCAACGAGCAGCCATCCGCGAACGCAGGCGGCGTTGCTGAGTTCGTGCGCGCGAAGACGACGACGAGGTTTCAAACGTGTCGGGCGTTCGAAACGAGGCGACGACCGGGTCAAAATCGGCAACGACAGAAAATCAATTCGACGGGCGAATTGCACGGGTGATGTCAGCGATTGGGCGGCTAACGCAAGCGAAATCGGAAACTCGATTTTGAATTCAACTTGAGAGGTGACGTGGGCTGACATCAGCGACATCGGTGACGTCAGCGACATCGATTTTAACAACACGAGGAACCCTGAGCCTCTAGGCAAGTTAAGCTAACAAGTAAAGCAGGGGTTATAGTTTATTTTTGAAACAAAAAGGATAATACTGGCATCTTATTAAGAATAAAAAAGGAACAAAAGAAAATAAACACGGCATCTTATTTTTGTACATAGCTCAAGTAAGCATGGCATATTTGTAAGAAGAGAATTACAAAAAAAGGTTATCAACATACTGGAACTCAAAACTTTACTACTTGTGAATCAAAATGAACAAGAATAAAACAGCCAGTCTTTCAAATACTCAACCAATCCATCACAACGAAAGAATAAGAATTCAGGAGAAAATGTTAGACACTAAAACCATGACAGAATAAAATGCACCATTTTTTTTTCATTATTGGAAAAACTATGTTCTTGAGATACTTTTGTAAATTCTTTATCACAACTCACAAGATCAATTAAGTTTCAGCTATCTAGTAGGTGCTGTGTTCTCACTAAAGTTCAATTTTGTGACTGAAATGTGATAAATTTGTGCATCCACGGAGATCTCATTCAGTAGCAAGCATATGCCGATTAAAACAAAACAAGAACAAAACAAATTTCTAGTTTAGTGACTAGAGAGGTCGATTTTTTTTTCAACGCCACTTGGAGACTATGACAGCACTTTGCAGTGAGCAAAATACTTAAAAAGTATATAATGAACAGACAAGAATGCATGACTTTACCAACTATCCATATTATAATAGCTGGTTGCCATGCAAATTTAAATTTGTAGTAAAAGGAAAAATGAGGCAAGGCAGCCGGAATTAACTCCAAACCCAACAGCCTACAACTAATTTAGGTTCGGAAGAACAAAGAGAGCAGTAGAGCCACCATATGTGCAATCTTAGAATACTGCACCAATTACACAAAGGCATGATCAAGTGACTAGGATATCCAAAATCAACTATGTGAAGTATTACAAAATCAAAATGAGAAAGCATATTACGTATTTATCTCACAGAGGAATACCCACCACAGTGTTACAATCACACACTCCATGATCACTTGTCCTCTTCACTCGAACAATGCATCAAATATCTCACTACAAGTCTTTTAACTTCTTCGTCACTTTGCTCAATTATTGGCCCTCAACATTGATCACCCTGTATCGTTGGCTAATGGATGCAACGAGCCTCCTTTGATTGATCATATTCAAACATGTCAACATCATCAGTATTTCAAAATAAACCAGCAATTGATGCAATTGTTCTCACATGATTCGGCTATATACACTCTACATATTTGTGTCTCAATGCTCATGTGTATCCTTGTTTTGTTGCATGGGAATTTCACTCAAGTTTGTACACCTATCTACTAATGTGTAGGGGATTGAATGTGGACCTGCCATCATATCAACTGTTGATTCAATTTTCACCATGAGCAAGAGTGACACATGTTACATTGTTGGATTTGTTAAGTCATTGTCTCGACTAGCCACCCATTAGTCTTTTCATGCCTTTGCTTGGAGAGAATTTCATATCCAATTGCCCTCAGCTATAGCCAGTACATTTGGCCAAGACAGGGACTCAATACATCACAAGGTCTTGCAATGTGGTGCAAACTCGTCAGACATGGAGGACATGTGACCCAACCATGCAAGGTTGGGCACATTTGAATGGTCAAAACGAATCTTGTTTAATCCTTAGAACTCAAAATAAATGACCTACAGCCAATGGATATGAGGTCATCATCATCGTCATCAATGTCTAGAGCCAATGACCACGAAGTGCAACGATGTACTCACCAAACTTAACAATGAGATGTTCGATGAGCTGCTTGATTGAAGAGTGTGTCTTTAGGGTGTGCAATTAACACTACAGTTAAAGTGATCATGTGGTGAGACAACTGTATACTTTGCCTTCTCCCTATAGAGTTGACTTACAACTTTCTATCAACCCTCTCAATGTTCTCCATGTTGTTAGGTTCATAGAAGTGTTTGGCCTTGTAATCAACGTAGTATACTAGGACTGCAGATATATTGGCTCTGGTTGTCATTGGGAGCCTCAACCAGCTCAGGTGTCAATTTGACCGCACCACCTCATTCTTCCTTGGCCGAAGATTTTATGGCATGTGACAATATTTTGCATAATTACCTATGTTGTAAAACTAGGTTAATGGCGCATCCTTGAATCTCATTAGTGCATGCATTATACATTAAAAAGAAAGAACAATGAATTGGATTTTTTTTCCCTTCAAGTTTGATCTTCATGAATGCGAAGCGCAAACTATTCCAAACTCAAATCGTACCGGCAATGATCCCAGCATCAGTTCAATATACCAGAAAGACGACAGGGGTCGTCAAACGATCAGAACTAAATACTATTTTCTACGAGAGCACAGCCCCTTCTTTCAATTCAAATCCACAGATGAAGAACCAACGCATTGACAATCAACATAAAATCTATGGAAATAACAAAACTGCAGGACTTTGAGGTTTTGAGGGTGGTCTTACACGATCGCCGATGGTGCACTCATCTTTCTCATCATGCGCCATGAACTTACTGGTACGCTTGACGTAGCGATTGTATAGCTTATGGTGGAACAGCCGGTCCACCGCCACCACCACCGACTTCTGCATCTTGTTCGACACCACGATGCCCACCACCGGCTTCATTCTCTCCGCCTCGACTCCCACTCACCGCCGCCTCCTTTCGCGGGGGGAAAAACAAACAAACCCTAGACAGCGGGAGCACGTCTAGGGTTTGTATAATACTAGTTGTATAATACTATTTGCTGTCGAAAGTAAGCAGCGGGAGCACGTCTCCGGACAACTCGCCACGCGTCCCGTCCCGCCCCGAAACATCCCGCCGCGTCAACGCAACTTTGACTGTCTCTCGAATCGACACGTCACTCGCCGCAGCCTCCTTTATTGCATCGAAACCTAGGGCTATTCTCACGCCTGCAATTCTATCCTTCCGCGCGCCTCTCGGGAGATGAGAGTTTTGAAAAAAATAATTTTTTTATTTAAAATTAGAAAACAAAAATCTAAAAAAATTAAATTTATTTTGGAAAAACATAAATTTATCTGAGTTAACTAAGAAATTAAAAAAAGTTAATTTGACTTTTAAATATTTTTAAACTTACTTAAGACACTTTAGTATGAGCGACAATCCTATAAAAAAATTTAAAAATTTGATTTTATTCTCCTTTAATCTAAATAAAGAGAAACGTAGTGTAATTATAATAAAAATAGTATATTTTTTAGCTCACCAATTATATAATTAAAGGTTGTCTTTTAAAATAAATAGATAGTGTAGGGCTCAATAGCATTATACCAATATACAATAAAATTTATGGATTTTAAATTTTTCTTCTAATTCGCGAAAACTAACTCAACCCGACTCGACATGAAGATAGGTAGGTTCGAATTAACTATAATCATGTTCGGGGTATAAAACAAGTCAACCTGTTTATGACCCGAAAATAATTGAGTCATGTTGGGTTGTAAACAGGTTGACCATCCGATTATATATATATATAGATATTGTATATAGGCAAACCCAACTCCTATTGTTAGCTCATAAACCTAAATCTTTTCTAATCATATATTAATCTAGATTTTGCCTACCAATAAGTCTAATTTTTTTTTATTAATTTTAATAATTTTTTTATTAATTTATTATTTATATTTAAAATATAAATAATAATTTTATAATTAGGTCATGTTGGGTTAACAAGATTGGGTTAATAAATTGATCATTTAATAAACAGATTATTTGGGTCATGTCGGATTGATGTGATTATATTCGGGTCGTATTCAGGTTAGACAATTTAACCTAATTAATTAAATGAGTCGTGTTCAGATTGGCTTAATTGGGTTACATATCATAGCTGATACGATCCGTTTATAATTCACTAATCCAAATTGTCAGGTCTACTTAAATAGTTTTTTCTCTAAAAATTTTTATATTGTATTTATTTTAAATTTTTTCTTTGATTCTTATTGGTTACTAAAAAAAATAATAAACTCATTTTATTTTTCATTCTAACTCAATGTCAATGTAATATCCCTTTTTTTATAAGTCATCTACCAATCATTTGATTTTCTAAAAATATAAATTTTAAAGTAAAATTATTTTACCATTATTTTAAAATACATATTTTTAAAAATATTAAATAATAGGCAGGTGATCCATACTGAGATTATTGCTTGCCTAAAAAAAATATACAGATGGGTATATGGAGACTTCTCTCTCCCTATAAATTTTTTCCGCGTGTGGAAAAATTTATATTTTGATTAAATAAAATATGTTTTGGATAAAAATTCTGGACCGGCTCGAGTTGGAGAGAAGTAGGGTGGTAATAACAAGATGCATCCAAAATCCCGAACCTTGCACCAACCGCGCCACGTGCGAGGTAAAGGCACATCTTTGCCGTCCACGTCTCCCTTCGCGTTGGTCCACGTCGCAGTGGTCCGAGCGTACGGAGCCACGAAGGTGGCGCACATCAGTTATCGATAACCAATCCGACGGCTGTCATTGCTCCACCCTTTTCTCTTTTGGTCTCGACAATTACTTTAAATCGCGCTTCCGGCCTGCGAACTCTCTCTCTTCTAAAACTTCTTTTCGTTTTTTTTAAGCTTTCGAATACCTCCAGGAAGCAAAACCATGGCGGGTGCCGACCAGTGCCCGTTGGGAGCCGACGGAGAGGGTGCTCCATGCGAGGAGGATGCGGCATCGGGGCTTCTACTTCGGAAGCCAGCCAACGCTCGCCGGCGGCGGTTTGAGATCCGGCGGGCTAAGGCGGGCGGTATCAACTTCAGCCTCGGCACGGAAACCCCCGACGATGGATCAAATTCTTCGTCCCCTTCAGATCACGAGGCCGACGAAGGGTTCGTCGGAATCCTCGCTGCGGGTGGAGAGATCCCGGGACGGGAGGTACATGCCGCTCTGCTCCCATGCCTGTCGCACGGCGCCGTGTCGCTGATCGGCCGGAGGCGGGAGATGGAGGACGCGGTGTCGGTGGAGCCGGCGTTCGCCGGAGGAGGAGGGTTTCTAGTGTACGACTTCTTCGGTGTGTACGACGGGCACGGCGGCTCGAGGGTGGCGCAGGCTTGCCGAGATCGGCTTCACATAGTGCTCGCGGAGGAGGTGGCCGCCTGGGGGTGGCCAGGGGCGGAGGGACGGTGGAGGGAGGTTATGGCGGCCAGCTTCTCTAGGGTAGATGGGGAAGTGGAGGCGGCAGCTCAGGCCGAGTCAGAGAGAACGGTGGGGTCGACCGCCGTGGTGGCCGTGGTTGGTACGAAGCGGATCGTGGTGGCTAACTGCGGCGACTCGAGGGCGGTGCTCTGCCGCGGCGGCGCTGCCGTGCCTCTTTCCTTTGACCACAAGGTAAAACTATTGTTCACCGCGCCCGCGCCCTTATTTTTTTTGTTTGGCCTTGTATAATTAATTACTCCTTACAGTTCTTTAGAAGGTGACATGTGTTTCTCGTGGAAGATGTGGTAGGCGAAGAAGAATTGAATAAAAGATGGGTGCTTTTTATCCACACGGAACTAGTTCTCCTAATCCTATTTCTCAGTGAAGTACTTAACATAGATTTATTATATGCTACTGATCGACACTGTTTGTTATTTTTCTTTCTATCTGAGGTTTCCTTAATATGGCTTAATGGAGTTTAGATTAAAACAAGTTGGCTTTGTGTTTATTGCTGGGTGTTGAATCGGCTTCCGTTCAAAAATAAATTTATCTAGGACAATTATCTTTTCTGCGTTTGTTTTCATTGCCGACAGTTTTTTTACAATTTTTATACACGTGAAACCTTTTCTTGTTACATTTGCTTTTCTTGAGTGGCTTTTGTATTGTTTTGGAATTATAGCTTTATTTTGTTTTAAAAAAGCATAATTAATAACGCGTGGCGTGTGCTACTTTTCTGCTCCTCCATATCAACATATGTGCAAGTCATTTCCATTAAGTAGTTTACCTTGATAAAGGGTTTGTTGAGCAATACTACCTGTCATGATTCATGCGCTATGGGCGGTGAGCTTAAATGGCAGATGGATGGCTGGCAGATCAAAGTTTATCATCTAAAAAAATAACGCTTAGTGTTACATAATTGTTTAATTTCATGCTGTACATAGAACTGTTTCAGTCATTTCGCAGAATCTAAATATACGGGGAAATTAGTAAAGCTGAAACCGGACTACTATGCTTTGTTACAATCTGATGCATGTGGAGTACTATGTTACTTAAGGATTGGGTGCTTGTACAAGGTTCTGATATTGTTTACATCCCACTTTTACTTTTCTGAGATAATATGCGGGATAAGCGACAAAGAATTTGGTCCTCACAATCTGGATTGGGGCATGGGAACTATTCCATTTCTTTCTCGTGAATGCTTTATCAGCTGCATCTTTCTTTCCATAACTTAAGGGGATTGTTCAGTTCCTTCTATTCGTAGCTGTTTAGTTTCTTATAAAAAGTTAAAAGTATTGCATAGTAGAAACTCGCATCAATCAATCTAAAGTCATTATAAACTTAAGTGATGTGAAAATTAAATCACTAGAACGAGCCATTTGTTAAACAAAAGGACGAAACCAGAAAGAAATACAACTAAATGAGACACTTTTTCCTTCAATATAATATTTAACAAAAGATGTCCCACCTCATCTTATGCTACTTCTTTCATTAAAAGGTGGTATAGGGCAGATTATGAAGTCTTATAATTGTTTGTCGCGAAATGCACAATTCTGTAGGTTTCAACATTAAAATACTGAGTGGGAAACCACCCTTTTCCTATATTTTAATCTGATCTTTTTGATTGATTTATTATTCCACACTTTTCCTGCTTTTATTATATTGTTGTCTGCTATGTGAGAGACTCCTTATCGAGAATAATTGATAATTTTATTGCCAGGTATAATCATATTGTTAGTGTTCCCAAAATATATGGTTTTTTTCTTTCCGATTCATTTTGATTTAATTTTGATGGGATTTTTATTTAGTTATTTTTTAATTTTGAAACTTATTTGAAAATTGATGAGAAGATGATTGGAATTTTTCTGATTTTCTGTTATGAGCATAATGAGTAATCATATTTACACAAACAACAGTTTGTTGTCAGCGGACAACATATTTTACATTTACAGTACGTTTTCTGATATATATTATTCCTAAAAAGCCATTATTCTTATTGGTAGCTTTTATGAATTATGTTTTCATTGTCTCTCAGAAGTTCAGATGCTGTACCCTGCCGCTTGTTCTTCTCTTGATATCCAGTTTACAATACCAATAGCTTCCTTGCATTTATCTGAAAAAGCTTGGACAAAAATGAATATGGTTGGCAACTCTGGGCTTTTATGAAAGCAGATCTGGAAGATTGTTTCCTTAAAATGGAAGTGCTTTAGAAGACAATACAAATTGAGTATGACATTGAATAGATTATAACATTTTCCCCTTCAATTGTGTTTACAGGATGCTGCTAACTAATTGTTTCATGTCATCTACTGACATTACCTATACACACATCCCGACTAACATTTTGGTTTGGATCACACACCAAAGGGTTTAATTTTTATTTGAGGGCAATGATTTATGCTGTCCAACCTATTAGGAACTTGAATCGTATTTAACTTGTTTGGTTGAGTCGAGAAAATGGTTTGTGCTCAATTTTGCCGGCCTAGTATTTTCGATAGCAATATGACTTCCCAATGTATATGGGGTAGTTGATTTACGGCTTTTTTTGGGTATGTGGTTTGTCAACCTATTCATATACTTTATATTCTAGTATGAGCACCTCATTTGGAACCTCTCTTAGTTGACATATATATAAAGTTTTCCTTAAAATTTAGTATATATATTTATAGGCTTCATATCGAAAGGTCAAACCTCTTAACTTACATGCACTCTGATTCTCGTTCTGCAAATCTGCAACATTTGATTCACTGAAAACATAAAACCCTCACATAATGTTTTAAAACATTTACAATAATACCTGCAATTTGAATAGAGTTAATGATGGTGATTTTACAGGGCCATGTCCATGCGGCACTTCAAGTCTGCAATACTTGATTTTCTAGAGAAATTGCTGTAAATTTTGTAGCAGAATCAGATTGTTGTCTAGTGATTTACACACTGTTTCTTCATCCCTGAATGAGGTGTTTGAGTATTGAGAATTAAAAGCATTTCTTATGCCTATATCCTATAATGTTCAAGAAAATTCTACAGAGACTTTGATTTTATTCTTCTCGTCTTCAATTTTTAATTTATATCCTTCTGATGATCTTCCATCAATTATAAAGAAGATTCTCTAAATGCAGCCTCAATGCATCTGATATTCATAAATATTCGTTTTTGTGCAGGCGGATAGACCAGATGAGATGGAAAGAGTGGAAGCAGCTGGAGGGAGGGTCATCAATTGGGATGGTTACCGTGTTTTAGGAGTATTAGCTACTTCCAGATCCATTGGTATGTTATAGCTTTAATCTTGACCATTTTTGTAGTGTGCACTGTGACGTCGTTTTTTAGACGAGTGCAAAATTATTATTTCATGTAAGATTTTGCTGTGGGGTGTTAATGCGCCAAACTACTTCATTAGTTTTTTAATCTTTCTCTACGTTCTCACATGAGCTATATGTGGCTTGTGGCAGGGGATTGCTACCTGAAGCCATTTGTAATCGCAGAACCTGATGTTACTGTGACTGAGAGAACAGAGAAAGATGAGTTCCTCATACTAGCCAGTGATGGATTGTGGGATGTCATCTCCAATGAAACAGCATGCAAGATTGCAAGGCAATGCCTTAAAGGCCGGATGGCAAGAATGTTTCCTGACGCCGTTGGCGGATGCACTGCCGCGGAGGCTGCTGCACTATTAGCTGAGCTTGCCATCTCACGGGGGAGCGAAGACAACATAAGCGTGGTGGTAGTACAGCTTAAAGGACTCCGAGCTAAGACGTAGCACAACTATGCCACACAAAAAGAAGAAAAAAAAAAAAGCTCTTTGCCTTCATATCTCGTGTCATAATTGAGAACGGGGTGAGTGCAGCAGCTTGTCAGACAAAGCAAGGGTGAGCTGGTGAAGCGATTCAAAGTAGTACAGCGAAAGCCCAACTTTAAGGAACATGGAAGAGGGCTGTTTCAGGGCCCCGTATCTTTTTAATGTGTTTATGGCCAACTGTCCCCTAATCGTGTCGCTTGGTTCATTTGAGCAGTTGAACTGCGTGGCAACATTTGAAGCTGCTGTAAAAACGTTGGACTACGCAAAGTCTGTATTGAGAGATGCAGTGATTTGACAAATTACTTTCTTAGCAAGTGTTAGTATATGTGGCATGTTCCTTTGTGATCGTAAAGACGGCCGAGTGCATGCCCACTGGCTTGTGTTCCAGTTGTTTCGGACTGGACAAAGAAAAAGAAATAGGTTGCTTTAGCTATTGTTGTTGAGCCGGATATCGAATCTGCCGCCACCTTTTTTGGTCAAATCCAATATTGTCCGTTGTTGCTTCATCAAACGCAATTCTTTGCGAAGCCACATAATGAAGAATCATGGGGCGATGTTATAAAAGAGATGGTGACAGAAAACCAACAAAGTCAGCACCCCTGCAGTTTCGTGATGTCTAAGCTCCAAGGTACGTGTTCACTTTTGGCAATATAATTTTGATAAGTTCCTTTGTGCACGCCATGGTTGAACACGTGTCAAATGCGTCATCAATCATCTGTTGTCCCCAACAATTTATTTTGTTTCGACCAATTCAATGATGCCTCGTCTGGCACCATTTTCTTTCCCCTTTCTCTGTTTGGTTGTACCTTCTGCATACTGCTGGCAATCGAGCACTCTCGCCTAACGATCGCCCAACATTGTGGAAGTGGTTGGTGTCATGGCTATTAAAAGTAAAAAAAAAAAAATCTCATTAGCTTTCAACTCCTATGAAATAGAAATTCTAATTCTAATTATATTTATTCATGTGATTTGATCATCATTTTATGATTCTAATATCTTACTATTTATATTTTAGATTAAAAAAAGCAAAGATCAAATCATGCTATAAAGAATGCAGAATTTTTACTCTATTCGTTGACCTTCCATTTGTTCAAGGAAGTTGATTCATAGGAGTTCAGATAAAGATCATTTTTAAATGATATTTGCAACAAAATGAATTGCGTACCTGGGCGGGGAAGACTAACATAGAAGAAGATTGATTTTGGATGCGGTGATTGAAAAATATGTACAGACGCCTAAATTTGACGCCAAGTGTTCTATGAAAGAACATAAAATGCCATCGGTTAAAAAAAAAAATCAATAACTGACGCACCTAACTGGAAAATGAAACTGGGCCACAGTAGAACATCAATCAAGGAACATTTTTACCAACGCACCTAACTGGAAAATGAAACTGGGCCACAGTACTACATCAATCAATGAACATTTTTACCAAGAGGCTTTTCAGTGATGGCCTAGGCTTTTTATACAATTGGTAATCTTCGTGTTTGCTTAGAAAAATATCATATGTTTACTCTAGTTTCTAAAATCAACTCGGAAAAAGTGCGGTGTTTTGAACAAAATGCACAAATTTTGTCAAATACTACGTTGAAAACTTACGCAGAGGCACAAGACCAAACCAAATGTTTACAGCTAACACATGAAGCAGATCATTCCTTGTCAAGATTGGATAGAGGCTATTGCATAGTACACAAGCAACAAAGAATATAATCCGTCAAATGTACATCTTTTTATCCTCACATGATCCGTAGACCATTCCAACCTGCAGGGTTTGTGCCAACACATAATGATCATGGGACTTGGACATACATATCAAACAACAGCAAAAGCTCACTACATATGAGTTGATATGCAAGGTGTCAAGCCTATAAACTTTCATTCCTCGATGATAACATTGTGATTTGTTTATTAGAGGAAACGAACCAAATTTGCTGCAATAAGCTGGTTTATGTTTGAGTTTGACAATACGAAAAAATTTATAAAAAAAATTGTCAAATTTTGGTACCACAAAGTAATACGGTGTCAAGGCTTTATTTGGTGGCTTTAATGTTCTGTGTGGCTCACCAAATCTTGTTTCTTAGGCTAACACAGAAGTTGCGTTGCAAAGGTGATCACTTACGTGAAGCTTAAGGGAATCAAGTATTATTAGTGATGAGATGACAGCTAAAATTTGGGCTTGTTTCCGAGTGATCTATGAGGCAACAAAGGACGATCACTAGGGCTTGTCTCAAGTGATCAATCATGTAGAGGTATCATTTAAGCATTATCCGAGTGACTAAGTCTCTTTGTCAGCTTAGGTTGTCTTGGATCATTTTATGGTGAATGGACAAGCCACCCAGATGACTCGGTTAGGTTGCTCTGCCAAGTAATACATCTTATGAGGGGTCTAGGTATCAATCTGTTATAGTGAATGGCTTAAGGTATGAATCTTTCAGTGCTAGACTTCTTTGACATTGGTGGTGTGTCAAAGCTATCACCATAACCAGGAAATAACAGGAAAAACAATTTAAAGTGCACATGTAGATAAAAGAAACTAGGCAACTTCTAAAATGCTGCCTTTGTGCATGTTTTGTGTATGAGATAGTGTATTATTCCATAAACAAATCTTGTAAGATAATGCAACCTCACTGAGCAGATGTTAGCTACCACAACATCATGTTCTAAGAAATATATACCTATATAGTGATCATAATCATAAAAACGAAATGCTCTTAATGATTCAACAAGAGTAACTAGATCCTTCATATCAGGAATATGAGAAATATCCAAGTATCGGTGGAAATGTAGTGATGGATTGATAATCATAGAATAAACCACAATACTAGTATATTTCAACATCAAGATTCCTCACTGAACTTGAACCTCACTAGAAGAAAATCACTTAATAACCGCACGCGGGTTTGTCAAATATTAAAAATAAAACATAACTTGTGATGAAGGCAACTAGGCGCTATATGATTAATTAGTTGGAGCATAGTCATGTCTGGACACATAACTTGTAGCAATGAGGAATGTCAAAAGCAATGGTGACAATGACATTTTTCATAATTTGACCTATTAATAAATAATCATCCTTCTTGTTCTAAATGGTAGTCTTCCTTGAGAAAAGACAATGAAGAATTTGTTGAACAAACAAAAAGCAGAGAATAGAGCAAGGCACATGTGTACAAGCATGATACCTTGGTAGTCATCCTTCGTATGTTGCTGGGACACATAAACGCCCTAACTTTTCCACCCTGTGAACTGAGGTGAAAAAAATTGAAAAAGTAAGCCAAATCAGACTTAGAATCAACCAGTTCCTCTCTTGAAATGGAGTTTGCATTTACTGGATTTGTCTGTTTCTTTACTCAAAAGAGGAAAAAAGATTTAAGAACGAACAAGTTCAGTGCAAAACATGAAGCTAAGACATGAATCGAGTCGCGCCTTGGACTTGGGCGATGTAGCCATGGGGCGCGACTCGCCTCCTACAAATGCACTGGTAGCGGCTGGTTATCGTCTCGCCTTGGATATCTACGCCATTCTCTTGCCACACCACCATGTGACTTCCTCCTTGTTGTTCAACCCCTCGATCAGTATATGCGAAGTGTTCGACACATTCGTTCGCCTAAAAATGGAGATCTGCGGTTGCACCTCGGCAGCTTGCCTCTTGCACCTGCGAATTGTTACGCGGAGGTACCATCTGTGAACAAAGAAGAAATCAAAAGAAAGGAATGGATCATTAACGTCAAGAAAGATCATAATCGGATTTGATACGAACTAGTGGGTGCCGGAAGACGGCGATGCTAACCGGACGCTCGCTCGCTCGCCCTGCACTCTCCATTTTCGTCGACTAAAGGTGACGGAACGTAAGGTGCTAACGGCGAGCCGAGTCATCCTTCCCCAAATTCCTACAGAAATTTTTTTCGTGGGCAACAGGCCGGGCGGTGCCCAGGCTTGGCCCGGTCCGGAAACGTTATGAGAGACCACCGAACGGCCCGTGCCGGGACCGGCCTGACACGAAGTGTGTAACGTAGAAAAAAAAAAGAACTGGCTCTGGCTCGGCACGATTTGGGAACCGCGAGCTAGTTTAGCTGAAATTTTTAATTTTTGTTGGTTAAAATAGTGTAAATTAAAAAATAGTTAGCTTAAAAAATAATAACTATTTGGGTAAATAGTGTGTTATTAAATATATTATTTTTTAAAATTTTTTGTATGAGCCTTTTTAATATTTATTACATGTTCGAGGTGATCAGTCAGCTTTAGGATATTTTCACATGCGAAAAAAAATATAAAATAAGTTTTTTAACTAACAAGCAAAAGCAAGAGAGTGATGGCTTTTGAGGGAAGCACTGCACGTGACTTCCAAACTCAAATCTAAACTCAGAAGTTGACGACCAAATATTTAAACTTCTGAAAATTTATTTTTATAATAAATAAAAATAGCTAAAAAACTACGCCAAACTTTCTCAAATAAATCGACTGGGTCCAAGTTAGTGAGCCTACGGTGATGGTCCTTACCCCTTGGAGAATTCATTCATTAATATGTAATTTTCATTATGACCACATAGGATTTATTTATTTCGATACAATGAATATGTAAATTTCACTCTTGTACTCCAACTGAAAACAGATATTACTGAAACATTAAGTTTTGTGTAACTGTGATCCTCTAATTTACAAGGTCATCATATATGATTTAAATGCACAGTAGTTAGTAGAAGTTTGCCCTTACAAGAGGTGAACATTTCTTATGATTGAAGCCAAGAAGCGGCGTAGCACAACATTAAATGTTTACTTAAAATATGAATCTTGCAGAATCAGTATTCTTGTAAGTGGGATTTTGCCAATGAAATGTCTAATTTTGATTCATCCCAAGTGCACTATACATCTGGTAAAATTGAATCAGCGTCCACATAAACAAATACTAATGAAGATAAATAATCCAGAGACATACTTTCTAATTCACTACTAGAATCTGGTTCACTGTGACCTAACAATTCCACTCGAGTGAACAAGATTTCAGTTGCTTCACGAGGAATCTCAGAAGAAAGCCAGGAACATCAAATAATTATGTCATACATCTTATAATGAAGGGTATATATGTGAAGTTGAACGTCCACGGTCGAATCATCCAGATGTTTTAGTTGTCTACCGCCAGTTCACTTCAAGCCTTTGTATAGGTCATCAATGATGCTCTGACAATCAAACAGAAATCATTAGCGCTTACTAGTTACCATTTCCCAAGCATTCTTCAGATGGAATGAAGAGTATATCAAAAGGTACAATTACATGATAACACCAATGAAAAAAAACTTGAAGCACATTACATTATAAAGTTTATATCAACTAATTTTATACCATGATTTATTTTAATATAACACGATGCATTTAATGCAATTACTGTGGAATAATGTGTGTTTAAACTAGTTATTCTCTTTTATTATAATTTTGAAACATATTACTATTCCATGAAAACACGGAGCTTTCAATTATTATTATTTATTTATGCATTTAAAAAATTAAAATCATCGAGGTGCACAGATACATAATACATATAATATGTACATAGTCTTAGCCTTATATATGTACATATACACATATTATATTTCTTTGTAAGGCTAATGAGGTTGATCATAATAAATTTTTTTTTGTTAAAAATGCCAGGACTAAAATTCTAGTCAGATCAGAAAGAGGTCTCACTCAAAGATTTTATATAAGAAAGAGGTCTTCATAAAGAGAAATGAAGATTTGTCAATAATGAAATTTTCGATAAAAATAATTAAATCTTTGCAATAAGTGATGTCGAGAATTGAGATTTAGTGTAACGAAAAGCCTTAAAAATCAGCCAAATGGGCTGAAAAACCATGAAGTATTTGTGTGTAATAGAATTATTTTAAAGCTCTAATTCTTATATTCCTAAGGTGATTATTGTACTTATATAGAGGATAGGAGTTGTAAAATTTTGAAATATACTTAATGATATTATTAAGAAATGACTTTATACAAAACCCTATAGAGGCTCACATTTATGATGAGTGTATATTATTTGAATCTAGATTAGAAATTGAAAACTAGTAGAAATTCATAAAAATCAAGATACTCATGCACAACAGAGAATATCCAATCACACATCATAATGATCATACCATTCCATTTTCCTTCTAAAAGGTGTACTTTTAAGTTTGATACTTTGATGTAATTTAATTATGAAGAAAAGTTAGGTTCCTCCCTTCTCATATTACATATAAAATTATACTAGGATCGAATGCCCCACTCCCCTTCTTCCCTCATCCTTAGGGCTCTCTAGTAAGTTTAAATATTTTTATTGTTTACTTATTTTTAAGCTCCATATTGAAAAACCCTACAATTAGGTTTTTCAAAAGAAAAACGACGTCAGTAATATCTGAGTGGAGGAACAATGAATTAGATCGGTATAAGGCCAAATCTTTGCCTCATGAAAGATTACCATCCAATCTAGTTTTATTTTCCAACTTTCTTTCTAATTTGTTATTGTTTTGTTCTAGATTTCCTGATTGGTTATTATGATTTGATGATTTGGTATATATATATATATATATATATATATATATATATATATATATATATATATATATTGCCAAGGATGCTTCTATATTGAAGTTGATTATGACGTGATGTAAACGGAACATGCTGATACATAAGCAGACTAAAAGTACACATACCTTAAGTAAAATTTTAATCACCAATAAGAGTAAATTTTAAGATAGAACGTACAGCTTGTTAGCAAAAATTTATCCTCCTAACAAGGATGGGGAAAGCAGAGTTGTACCTGATAATATTTTAGTAACTGTGGCCGCTTCTTTTTGTATGTTGGAGTGAGGAGATCACGTTCCATATCAAAAGGTACTGGATCAAGGTGAATAGCTTTAATAAACTCGAAGCCTTTTAACTGCCAGGGCATAAATTTAGTTATCACCAAAGAGTATATAGAATAATATTCTCACGCAACAAAACTTATTATAAATATGAGGTAAATCAAATTTAAGCTAGAACAAGTAACCTTCTTTTCTTTCCCAATTTTTGTTAGTTCCCCTAAAATGTATTCTTTCGCCTTTCGGTTTGCACACAATGTAGTAAAATCCCCACCAATACCATTCATTTCAGCCCAATTTTCAAGTGCTCGCTGATTGGGGTTGACTATTGCAACAAGGAAGGATTCAAAACTATTTCCATATATCCAAATCTGAAACAAGATCTCTGGGTGAGATACAACATAAATTAACCGTGAAAATGAAGAAAAATCTATGAAATATAATCAAGTTATAAGGATCCAAATGGTAGCTTTGAAAATGTCAACAGTGTCTAATAAAATAATGCAAAATGTCAAAAGAAGAAATTAAAAACTCTCAGAAGTTCTTAGGTAGAAAATCAATACCATAATGCTAACTCAACCAGAACTTTTCATATACTTCTTTCATATCACCTGCATTTGCTTATTTTAAGGTAGTACACTGTTGTAATTGAACCTAAGACGAGTGAATAGCCGGCATATTTCACTAAAGGCTATGACTAATTTTTCAATTGTTAAATGAATCTAAGACCTACTTGGTCAGAAGCAATTTTTACTTGATGACACAATGCAGTCTGGAAATCATTTAGGTCCAGATTTGAAGTACCTTTAGACATCAACTATTCTGCTCAACCAAACTGCAAATGTGCTGCACCTGTATGCTGATCTAGAAGCATATCCAAATATCTAAAGCATAGTTCCTACTTCCAAGTAAGAAAAACTCACAAGCTGTTAACATCTCTAAGTCATCTATTTATTCAACCTTACCTTTTATCATGGCATTAGCCTAAACATCTTCCGTAATAACTCATTGATATCAATTAATTTCTTTCACCATGAATGAGGTGTATAATAATAATTCATTAATCTAAACCAAAGAAATCTTGTGCCCCTAAATTCTGTGTTGGGACTTGCTTGTAATTTAACCCAATTTTAAAAAATAAAAAACATTCAAGCAGTTAAAGAAAGTTAGGAAAAGAACTGAAAGTGCATAGCCGTTGTTTTTAGGTGAAATATGGTCTTTTGTGTAAGCTAAACCTGAATGGAACAATAGAACTGCTGTTCCTTTCTTGTGGGTGATCATGAAAGAGCTGAATGAAATTCATTCAATGATGAGCAATGACATCAATAATGCAGACAAAAAGAAAGAAGGGATTGCTCGAGAATCGAGACAAGGTCTCCACGCTCATGCTCGAGTAACATACCCGAGAGACAAAAATAATAAATAAAGTAGTAAAAAGAAGATAAGTCTAGGAAATCCGCACTTCACCAACCTAGCTTGGCTCGATTCACATGCATATATAGTTTTGTAAATTGTTTCTACTGCATAGGGATATATAGTTAAATGCGTGGGATAATCTCATTTAGTGAACAAAATATTCTTATCTAATGAATTGTTGATAATACTTCATTTCATTTAAACTAAGGAAAACAGTACTCGTTCATGGCACACATTTGAAGGAAGTAAAATATGTATTAGTAAGAAATTGTGATAATCCATAAGAGTGCCACTTCAGCAAGACTGAACTATGAGAAACAAAGCAAAATCATTTTTGTTGTTGCAAATTTCGAGCACTAAAACTGAAATTTTCTGATGTTCCTTTGGCTGATATGCCACAGCCTACAGGTTGGGTTTTTAAATATAGTAACCATAGGTTTTCCTCATATGGTACTTGCAAAACACATACCGAATCAATAACAGGAACAAGGCTATATATGTTCTCCAAATTTTCTACTGCAACATACTCTCCTTGTGAAAGTTTGAAAATGTTTTTCTTTCTATCAATGATTTTCATACTTCCATCTGGCTGCCACTCACCAATGTCCCCTGAAAACAACGATGAAAACGTACATGAACAATTACTTGTATATGAGCCTAAGTTTCCCTGATCATATAGTAGAAGTGGAGAAAACCTGTATGAAACCACCCATCGACCAAAACTTCTTTTGTAAGGTCTTCTCTTTTGTAATAGCCAGAGAATAAAGTATCTCCTCTAATACATATTTCACCACGGGGAACTTCTGAAAGAGCATCATAGTTCATCTCTGGCGCAGACTCCAAACGCACATCAACATTTGGCACCGGTGGGCCTACCGTTCCAAGCATGGAAATATCGTTTGGCAATGACACAAATGTTCCAGCACATGTCTCTGTGAGGCCTGTCATTAAACAAACATAATCAACCTCCAAAGCCCATAGTATGAAAAGACATGGAATAAGATACGAACTTTAGCACCAGATATGATAAATAGCATAATATTTATGATTACTGCCACTTTTTGAGATATTTTTTCGTCAATGCACTTTTTGAGATTTATAAATGATAGAGTCGACCTAAGTTTAAAACAAGCCTTACGCGCAAATTTTAAAACGCTTTCTTGTAGAACTTATTTGTTTCAACAGGATAAGGCAGCACATGTTTATGTGCAACCTAGCATTTGCAATAACAGAATTATCCTCCAAAATTCATAGAACTAAGAAATCCCAACTTTAGCACCATATACGAATGCCGCAACATTTACTGATTACTGCCCCTTTATAAGCTTTAGAAAATGGAAATATCCACTTAATTACTAATGAGCCTTATACTTATAGTTGAAGTTTTAAACTGCTTTCTTGATTGGATTATTTACTTAGCAAGATGAAAGAAGCTAACCAAAATTGAGGTTATCTAATGCTAGAATGGAAGTGTATTTTCTTAGGGCAAGGTAATTTGACTCATAATAAAAAAAATCGCATTGATGAACTAAGATTCATTTGGTTTAGGTGTGAAGAACGTGGGCAAAAAAAGAATCAAGATTTCACAACTTCTATACCATAGCCTTGTAAAACATGTGCACATGTCACAACTCTCAGAAATTGTTCCACGTGGGTAGCTAGAGGAGCTGCTCCAGATAAGATGAGCCGTACGTTACCACCAAGCCCATGTTTCACCTGAATAGATTGCCAACACCATTGTAACCTTACAAAATACTAGTACTAGTAGTTCAGAATGTACAGCTTTGAGTATTCAACGCTACAGCTCTTTCCTATTACCTTGTTAAAAACGAATCTGTCACAGATCGTGGCTGCCTCATCATGCTTACTTCCTTTTATCATGTTATGAAGTTTACTGCAATTTCAATCCTCACGTAACTACTAAAATACATCAAGCTAGTACAATGATGAATGAACAGAAACCAGATAACCAAATTTAGGAAATAGCTGCATTAAGAATAACCAAATAGAGGCAAATGTCATGTGAAGATTGTGTTTTCAAGGAGGAAAAGGACATATAAAATTATAACCAAAAAAAAAAAAATAGAGGCGGTACTATGGAGAAGGGACATGTACATCACTGAGAATACCACAAGAAAAATGTTTAGCTATGGCGTTGAATTTATGTGACAAAAGGAACTTACTATTTATAAGAGATGTCAAACAATTTCTGCTTCAACAAGCCTCCAGTAGAAACCTTGGTCTGTAGTCCTACGAAACAAAAGATAATAACATGAAAATAGATGTCTGCACTTTCACTTTAAGTTTCAAATTGTAGCCGGGTCCAGAGTGCAAACTACAAATACTTATTTATATAACATGAAAATAAATGTCTGCACTTTCACTTTAAGTTTCAAATTGTAGCCGGGTCCAGAGTGCAAACTACAAATACTTATTTATAGAATTCACATGCAACTCCAGTATAACTTCGTAAATTAACTGCAAATTTAGGCCCAAAGGCAGGTATTTCAGTAAAAAAGTCTGTAAAGGTCAGCATGAAATGAAACCAAGCTAAAGTATTAGTTGATTTCAGCACTTAAAACCAAGCCGAGATCAGAGCAAAAAAAATCTAGTGTAGCTGCAGATAGGAGACTTTATGCAGAGCGTACCCCTGTGTCGCACATATTTGTGGTGCACGATAGCAAACATGCTAACATGTGCCACAGGTGCGCCTATATCTGATGATAGAAGTGCCCCCTGTGTAATTCATCTTACGCACACCTGACACCTCCTATGTAAGATTTTTTTCTTGTGATTGTATTCACGATGAGTAAAATCAAGGTTTAAATGGACAAGAAATTGATGTGTCAAAGACCTAGTTTCAGTTTGAAAACAATAAATTTATATAGAGTGAAATCCACCAAAATCCAGCTGAAAGTCAGTAACCCATTGCAAATTTGATGAAACTGACTCATGGATACAAGTTAAATTATATATTTTTTTACTACCTAGAAACTGCATTTTCCACATACCATTCAACAATTTAATGTGAAGAGACTTGCTGAAATTGCATGAATATCACTTAATTGATATGATGTAGACACCAAATATCTGAATAAGGATAAATATAAAGAATCAAATTTCAAATATTCTAATGAAAATAGAGCCCAAATAAAGCTTTGAAATATTGAAAAAGCATACCAGTGTAGATGCGATCCAGAACCCGTGGAACAGCACAAAAGATGGTTGGCTTCAATTCTCCAATGTCTTCGACTAAGAATTTGACATCCTGGATATGATAAGAGAAACTAATTAAAATTACTAACCAAGAAAGGTAGTTCTAAATTACAGGACTTACCCCACGCCAAAATCCAATTGATGCTCCGTGGAAAACAAACAACTCCTCAATCACCCGGTCAAATATGTGTGCGAGAGGGAGATAAGATATATAAACATCATCTCCACTCAACTGTCAAAGTAGGAGGTAGAAACAAGCTAATAAGAAGGGGTGAAAGAATATGGTCAACAAATCTAACCAGGTGCAGCATATCTAATTCACACATAAGAGAAAATCCTACATCCAAATCATGTGGTTCAGGAAATATTATATAAATTTGAATACCTGCTCATTCATACTTTGAAGAAGGTGATTTACACCAGAGATAAGAGCAATTATACTATTGTTGGATATCAAAACACCCTTAGGGTCGCCGGTTGTCCCACTTGTGTACATAATCGTAGATATATCATCCTTCTTCTTCACAGGAAGATTGAATTGTTTATTAACTCCCTGTAAGTGGCACATATAAGTAGCAGCAATGGAAATATGCTATTGTGCAGAAGTTCATGAGCATTATCAAATCGTATCAATTCTTCTCAAAATGTAATTCATGACGACAGCACAATATCTCTTGATTTACTAAGCATATTCTTCAATCTTTCCAACACAACAAGAGCTTCAAAAACAGGGTCAGAAATTAAATAACCAGAACCGGGCAATAGACATTGTCTATTAACAATAAAATTAGAAAGGGATAGAGCATTTGATAAATACACTATAGCATAGAGGTACCAAACCAGAAACATAGTTTGACAGGGAACAATAGCTAATGTGCATCAGCTCATTTGCATTTGAGGAAAGTTTAAAGATTAGTTCCAAAGTAAACATATGACCAAGTATAATTTTCATTGAAACTTTGGTTTTGCACAACCTCGTCAATGATCAGCCACTAGCAGAATATCTACTTAGAGTTCAAGTTGTTTTTATTCTGTATTTTGCACCAAATAGTCCACAATACTGATAACTGAAGTATCAGGGACTTCATACAGCTCAGAATAGAACAAAATAAAACAAAATATCGAATTAAAAGATTTTAGTAAGAAGAAGTGCAGTGAAGGCACATAATGCAGCTTAAGGCTTTGAGGGTTAGAATTGGACAAACTGTTAACCAACCTGTATTTTCGGGTCATACAAAGGACCAGATTGGACTATTTGGTCTCGGAAAGGTTGTTATCTATGAGGTTTAGTTCATTATTTCTTTTTTCTGATACAGGTGGTACAGCTCCAGTATGGTTCCCATGAAATAAATAACAATGACCTGTAGATCTTCATATAATTGGTTTGAATCTACCATGCCAACGTGAATTCAAAAACTGTCTTATAGAAGCTTTATGCATGAACAGTACTAGAGTTTCAATAGAAACGCATGATAGGATGAGAATGAGCATGAATACAAGTACCACGAGTCAATCCTAATAAATAAACCAAGGATTTTAAAACTAGTTCGCACTTCTCGGTACAGGCATTAATACCAACCAAGATGGTATATGTATCGACATTTAGTGTCAGTATATCCGGTACTAATACGATCTTAGTGTCAGATTTTCGAAAGTTCCGATACTGATACCATCTAGTGTAGGTATATCCAGTATATAACAATCCGAGCACAGGTATACCAGAATGAACCAAGATTTAAACATTATAATAAACTACCAAAGGCAAGGTGATTTCTTGTTATCATGAGTTCAAATGTCCTGTTTTCCCCATAAAAGATCACGATGAATTCAATGTTTTGAACACACCTCAAAGTTCAACAAAATCAACATACCAAGAGCAAGAATTCATTCCACTCGTATATTTTGAGACCAAACTTTTCAACCGCTTCTCTTTGTTCAGTGGTCACCTTACCAAAGCTGACGATTGCTGTGTATAAAATAACCATGTAAAAACCGGAAGCTTGACACTGGTTCTAATAGAACAGATCATCTTACTTTCCAAAAATTAATATACAGATCATCTTACTCTTCAAAAATTTGGACGAGCTGTGAAGAGTTTTCAATACCTGGAAAATTTACCATGGCAAATTATTAGTAATTTTTAGTGCATAGAATAGCATTATTTTGCATATAATGAACAAATTATGATGCAGTAAATTCACTCCATTAGTTAACATGAAATATAATGCACCTCCGAAATCTTTTTCTCTTCCACGAAAGCAATCTGAACTTCCGCATGGCATAAGATAAATTCTACCGCACCAGCACCTTTAACCAATAAAACATGCAAGAGATCATTATACATGCAATGTCGAAAAAGCTGCGGAAGTACTTGTTTCAGTCAGTTTAAGAATGTACAGAAAAATCATACACAAAGGGGTCATACTTACCGAGTGTATCGTACAAAGGAACACAATATATACCGTGAGCATTGCAAGCCTGTAATAGCAAAAAACAAAGGTTGAAAGACAACATATTATGATATGGTTCTTCTTCACAAATAAAATTTAGATCAACTAGAAATGCATCCACGTGTCAGACATAGTAGTTGGAAACTCAAAATTCAGTAATAAATATAATTTTTTCGACAAATAAATATTAAGGATCAGTTTTCATAGTTGCAGCTCAAACTATTACGGCTGTCAGTCAGAAGAGAAGCTTAAATTGTATAGCACTTTTACCTCCATACTCATGACCCACTCAGGACAGTTAGCACCATAGATACCACAGCGACCGCCCTGTAAAGGAGCAGTTATAAATTTTAATTGCGGGAATAGATTCATCAATAAAAACATTGCCCTGATACCACTTGTTTATGTACGTAGATAAAATATAATAAACACTGTTAAAAATGTCTTTTGTGTTACGAAGCCTATTCCTTACAGGCATTAGCTTCGCAGTACCTAGTTTATAAGCATTCATATACTACTCATACTTAAGGAGAAACTCAGACATGGGAAACCTTCCATATTCTCCCCCTCTTAAGAGGGTAGGCATTCACTCAGAAAAAAGCCTAAATCAAATTAAATAGAACCAGTTTCATAAGCATTAAAAGTTCAACCCGAAAGCTAGTCTAGCTGAAGAAGGCAAGTATAATTGACCAAGATAATGCTTCCGTCCATTTTGTTTCCCTTTGCTTGTAAACAATTCTAGCCCATAATTCCGAAAGAATGGTGACGGTAGCTTCAACCAGAAAGGCCAATAAATGAGAACCGCAGCAAATTTTAAAGTACATAATAAAATAACAGTGAGTTTGACAGCAAATGCCAACAGTAAGAAATGGACAAGGGTCAAGGACGTGAACGGATATAAATGGTGGCAAAAAATTGAGAGCAGCATAGCATTTAATTTCACAGGATACATTAATCACGTTAACGTTGATATCGACATGTGTTTATATCTTGATGTGACAACATTCCCATACTTCATTTAGACTTGGCCGAGCAAAGACGGCCTGCATAATCTTACCTGATCGACCCCACAAGTCCTGATCGAAGCCCCAAGTCTTATCACAGTGTCATACACCTCTTTATAAGTCATCCACGCATATCTACCCGCCTGCAAACGAATTCCAACGGGATGTCAAGGCAATTAAAAAAGAGAGGAAAAAAAAAAAAGAAATACAACCTTTCCATCAACAATCTCCCGGCGGCCAAGCATCTTGTTCCCAGGGAACTTCTCGGCGGACAAGCTGACTCAACGGAGAAACCGATCATGGACCACAATATCAATATAACATTTAAAGAACAGAAGAAGAAGAAGAAATGAACATTTTCTATAAATTTCTATAAAGACAAAGAAAATTAGATGTCGAGATCTGCCGATCCAGAGAAAAGCCGGATCGCAACGGAAGGAGGCGTACCGAAAGACGTCCCAGCAGCTTTCAACGCCAGGGACGGGCCGGGGGAAGCCATCCTTGGCGAAGACACTGCGGTAAGTGGGGCCGACAGAAGGGCGGCCATCGGCGGCCTGCCGCCCCTTCTCGACCTCCACCAGGCGCCTCATCACTCCACCGCCGTCGCCGTCCCTCACTGATCGCCCCATCTTCGTCGTACCCCCTCCGACGTCTACGTGTATGCTAAGGGGAATCGAGCCGGTGGAGCTATTTATGGCCGGGACACAAATGCAGAGATTGTACAGCGGAGGAAGCGACCGGGAGGAGGTGGCGATGGGTAGGAATTGCTTGCGTTAGTCGTCGCGTGATGCGAAGCGGAAGGCGAAAGGGAGTGCGGTGGGTTGGACTTTGTGTAATAGTGACTTGCTCAGTTGCCCGAGTAATAAGCCGCTCCTAAAAATGTATGATTTCTTTCAATGGCAGACGCCAAGCGGCCTGCGGAGTTTACGATAGTGTGTCAATTGTCGTCGTGTCGCATCGACGGGCGGCACGGTGAGCGTTGTGGATGCGGACGGATGAACCAGATGCAACTGGAATCGTATCCGACGGTTTTGAGAGCGAGCATGAGTGCAGGGCGACTGAATCGCCCGCGTACGACTCGCCCGAGGTTGGAAATTGTCGAATTCTTCTAGAATTTCGGTGAGACTTTTTCTTTTCTTGTCTGGCTTAATTAAGAATATTTAGCGTGGATTTTTAATATTTGTTTTTTTATCCTTTTTTTCCAATAAAATTCAAGATCAGATAGAATGACTTCGTTCAGAAAAGCTTATGAGAAAATGGCCTCCGCAGGCACTTCCCAAGAGAAAATAAAATGGGTGACAATTTGATAATCCAAATAATTTAAAAAAAAATATTATGATGATCTACTCACTTTAAATTATTCAACTGTCCTAATATCATCATAAATAAAATTTTCGCACTTTAAATTATTCAACAGTACTAATGTTATCATGAATGAAATCTTCTATGATGAGAAAAAAATCGTAGAAGATAATAGAATCTGTGCTATAGTAATATAACACAAATTTTACTATTTTCTGTAATTTTTTATCTCATTACAGAAGATTTCATTCACGATGATATTGATACCATTGGATAACTTAAAGTGTGTAGATCACCATAGTATTTTTTTTAAAACTATTTGGGTTGAATTTTGGGGACTCTTCTTATCTTCAGAAAAGAAGAGCCTTGCATAACACTGTTTTTCCCTTTTAGTCTCACGTTTCTAGAATAGAAAATAAAATTTATGTTATATTTTGTGTTTGATTGAGTTAGGTGCACTAAGTAGTCAAATTTGAATTTACAACAAGGTTTCAAACTCATATGTTAAATTTGTATATTAAATTTATGAAATCCAATCAAGTTCAGATTAATATAAAAAATTAATTACCCATTCTATTAATCGGCAAATTTTTAAAAATTTTATAACTATGTTAAATTATATTATGCTGTAAAAATTTATAAGTTATTTAGTAAACAACTATTATTACTGTCATAATTTAAACTATTTGATTTTAGTTATTAAATATAAAATAACCAAACTTCATATTTATTTATTTATTATTTATTTAGGCAAAAAAGTGGTATTCGGAGCTAAAAACGAAAGCTAAAAAAGCTTCATCTTCTAGCTTCCGCTTTTAATTTTTATTTTTTTTCCTAACTTTGAGTTACCAAACTTTCAAGCAGGCCAAATAAGCCATAAACAAGCCTCTCGGAACGAGAATAGAAGCTATAACAGATCAGAGTTACACATTTCAAATAACAAACTAAGGCTGTGTTCACACGTGACTTAAAAAAAAAAGAAAGAAAAAAGAATGGAGGAAAAATGCACGTGACTAAAAAAAATAGTAGGTGGCAGGCGGAGGCTGCGAACGAAGGCGAAAGCAGACGAAGATAGAGGTTGTGAAGGCTACGTAGATGGAGGCAGATGAAGGCGGAGGTTGGAAGGGACGAATGACGTTGCAAACCGGGAAGACGAAGGCAAAGACTGCGAAGGTTGATGTAGACGAAGGCAGAGGATGGAAGGGAAATGGATCGACAACAGCGAGAGAATATGAAACGATGTTGTTTTTTCATGCGCACATGTTTTCTGCCCGAATCGGCATATTACCAAACAAGGAAAATCGCGTTCGATTTTCCTTCGATTTTCTGTCCAACCTTTTCCATCCGTTCAGATAAATAACAAAAAAAATATATTTTTCTATCCTTTCTCTTGTTTTCCTCCCCTAGTAAACACGGTGTAAAAGATACCAAAAACCCGCTAACTAGTTTTCTAATACATAATAGCCTATACAAAAAAAATTTCTAAGTAGAGTACCATACCTAGAAAATTTTAAGAAGAGTTTAAATAAATTTAGAAAAATAATTTTTTTTTATAAATATATTATATCAACGTAACCTATACATTTTAAAATATCCAACAGTACCAATATTATTGTAAATAAATTTGATGAAAAATTAATAAAAATATTATCATAAAAAAAAATACTACAACTGTGGACATCTATTTTATGATACTAAATATTAATTTTTTTATCGTGAATAAATCTATTTATAATAATATTAGTACCGTTGGATAACTTAAAATGTTATAAATTACATGAATATATTTTATCCATGAAAAAAATTTACTTTTTCATAGTTTACTTAGACTCTTCATAGTCTAAATACAGTACCATACCTAAAAAATTTGCTCATCCTATACGACCTCTCGATCAGCCGACTCCCGCAAGCCTGCATTTTCATATACACGAAGTGACTCCAAGATCAGCACAGCATGTAAAAAAGTTATTGGTATAAAACATGTTACAATTTTCAGGCGTGAAAGCATGTTTCCTTATTATCCGTTAACATTAACAGAAGAATGAATATACATAGTTGAAGATACCCATTTATGATTTATCTCACAATATAGATGCACGGTTCTCTGCATGTGTTGTTTTGAACCGGGAATTGTAACTCTGTAGAAGAGATATATACAAAAAGAATCAGCTCTTTCTGTCAGTAGATTGTTTGGCAGGTGAAGAGCCCATGACTGGAACATCTGCATGTGAAGAAGCTATTGCTGAAAGAGGCTGGAAGTTGGAATTCCCAACAAACCAGTATTGCACCCATTTAAGATTGCATAACATGTACTTCAAAGCCTTTGTCCAATTCTCTTGTTTATTGAAGCTTTGTGTAATCGTGTAGCTTTCCACCTTGTCATTCTCAATCCTGTGGAAAAGAATCCACGCTTGGTAAATAACAGTAATACATAAAAAGCGTATATCCAGAAAAACATCCATGTAAATTAAATAGCCTTCTATTGTTGGGACAAGATACACAAGTAAATTCTATAAGCAATACTAAAACGATCCAAAACAAAAAAGAAAATGAGCTTTGTTTCCTCGAAGAGCTCAAACATTAAGGTTAGCGAAAATTACTTGTTAAGTCAATCAAATTTTGCTGCTAGAAGTGTCCATGCAGAACAGAATAATTAACCAATTCTAAGGCACATAAACTCGCCTAACGCAGAGAAACCATGAATGATTGATAGAAATTATGGGAAGCCAAAATTATGTTCGAGTACAGTTTTCGTGCTCAAACATCAAGGTTACCAGAAATTACTTTGTTATGTCAATCAAATTTTGCTGCTAGAAGTGTCCATGCAAAACAGAATAATTAATCAAAATTCTAAGGCACATAAACTCGGTCTAAAGCAGAGAAACCATGAATGATGGAAATTATGGGAAGCCAAAATTATATTCGTTATAGTTAGTGAGTAATACATTCAATATGTATATATATATTCTCCAGTTCACCAATTATATAATGAGCGAGGCGAGGAAGATGATACCCACTTGTACGGTAGTTTAAAGCATTTATCTGGTGGTATATTATTTTCTTGGTCCTTCAGATTTGCAAATTCTGCAAAATCTTTGAGGCATGTAAGGAACAATGTCATTGCTTTGTCATAGCGCGTGCTCCAGAACAAGTTTACGGGACCAAACCTGTTAAAAGAAACCTAAAAGTATTTGTTATAAGGAAACTACAATCGTAAACAGAAATTAAACAGTGTTGATATTGACAAAAAAGAGAGAAGGAAGCGCTTAATGCAACAGCAGATTAAAATAAGATTTTGCACTATTTAAAACATAGATATACGATGATTGTTGGACTCCCTAGAAATCTTGATTGTTATGAAATAGTTGCTATAATAGATAGCATATCATAATTATAAATGTGCAAGGAAGAAACTGCTACAAGTTCCGTAACAATTCTCAGTTACCGGCAAGGTATATGCCTTCTCCCGCAGGTTTTATCAGTCGCACAGCCTGCAATTTTCTGATTAATCAATTGAGGAATATCTAATAATTTTCTCATTGTATAGAGATAGGATCCACGACTCCAGTTAAAGCCAGCTACTTTCCAGCCATTATGAATATCATCACATCAGCCGGATATGTGATCTTATGAAAATCACCTCAGATTGACAATCGATCCGAACCGGAATGGATCATGCGGTGGAGCTGGCAGATAGAGCGGAAGCAAGCAGAGTGATGCTCTAGGCAGGCGGAGTGGAGCTCGGGGGATGAAGCTCCAGGCAGGTGGCTAGAGGAGGCAGGGCAAAGCTCTGGAGCAGAGGCGGGTGGAGTCAAAAGGATGGAGTGGAATTGAGTAGAGCACACACTCCAAGCAGCCAAGCAGGCGGTACATCTTGGTTTCTGGACTGATACCGAGGTACGAACTGGTCCAACAACAGATACATCTGGTCGGACCGACCTTTCGAACATTGGTCCAAACAATTATTTCTACATGTCCAAAAGGCTTATACATCTAATCACCTCATGACAATATATTTCTACCAATTCTCCATCTGGTAGGTTCAATGCATAATTTATCCAAAAGATATCCAATTTTCCAGATGCATCAAGGATGACAGCACATAGTTATTATTTTGGCATACTCAAGCTATTAACTAAATTGTATATATCAACACCAATGCAAAACACAACAGAATCTAAACGTACACAACAGCTTCAATGCATAAGGAATACAGATTAGGATGATGGCATCGCTTTCACATATATATCACGTACAGTAATTCATTTTACGCAGAAACTTGAAGTTCAATTGCAAGATAAGATACCCATATTAAGGGATAAAAACTACTACAGATAGAATAACTCATAAAAGCATAAAACTAGAGAATTTTTTACTTACAGCTCATAAGTATTATTATTGTAATCCATAATGCGAGGGTAGCTTCCCATCGGTAGAACCTTAATTCGATATCTATGAGATTATTAGTCAAAGCAACAAAACATGTCTATTTTTAAACTTGATTGATTTGACAAAACAGGATTAGGAAAAATATTGACGTAAAATAGCTGCAGATTTTGAATTACAGAAATAAGGAGTAGAGTTTGGAACCTGTACCAAAAAATAAAAGAACAAAATATTCAACATTGATAGATAATAGATATTAGACACATCCAAGCTTATTACATGTGTGCAAGAAAAATTAACAAAGACCACAATGCCTGTACAAGAGCAAGTATAACAATTTCTTTCTTACATGGTTAACGTGGTCAGGTGAAATAGGAATTCCCTGTAAATATGAACATAAAGTACTAGATAAACTAGAAACCAAATAGAAATTCCCTAATCCAGTCAATACAAGGGACTTCAGATCTTACCTTAAAAGATAAAATGTATTGTTTTGCAATGTTATCAACTATCAAATTATTCTCTCAAAAGCATATTATAGACTTAGGCCCGTTTGGCCCAGCTAGAAAGTCAGCTTATAGGGGTTGCCGCTAGCGTTTTACTACTGTGCATAAGAAGTTGGGCTATTTGGATTTCTAACCTCTCGTTTCTCAACCCAGAATTTTTACTGTAGTTGAGAAGCGGGTGAGAGGGTGCTTCTTGAGACCCGTCTCAGCTTCTCGACTATTTCTACGTTCGACTCTTTCCCAAAATCATTCGCCCGTTCGCAGCATCGTCTCCACCATCATCGATGAGATCTTCCGCCTCTCCCTCCTCGAGATCGCTGACCTTACCGAAGCCACCGCCGCACTTGAGGCGAAGGAGGAGGAGAGCGCCCCGCTCTCCTCCCGTCGGCGACCCCGCTCTCCTCCTAGTCGTTGACAGCTTCCCGTCAGCGACCCCACTCTCTTCCCGGTTCGCTTCCCGTCGGCGACTCAGCCCCAGTACGCCTCCCATCGGCGACCCCACTCTCCTCCCAGTCGCTTCCCGTCAGTGACCCCACTCTCTTTCCCAGTCCACCTCCCATCCACTCTCCTCCCAGTCGCTTCCCGTTGGCGACCCCACTATCTTCCCCAGTCCGCCTCCCATCCACTCTCCTCCCAGCCGCTTCCCGTCGGTGACCCCGCTCTCCTCCCAGTCCGCTCTCGAAGATAGGCTCTCCTCCTAGTCCGCCTCCCGGTCCACTCTCGAGGAGAGAACAGTCCGCTCTCCTCCAGAGCTATTCATCGTAAGGGACTGCTGTAACTACCGAAATTGATCCATGTAATTTCCTCCTGCAAGAAAAAGAGATTTCCAACCTTGAAAAGCATATTTCGACAGATCAATCTTCTTCAACTGAAGTAAATACCTTTTCTTAGGATCATTAGGCCAGTAATGTATTGCTCTGTTGTAATTAAAATAGCATGTTGCTAAATTTATTTAATTTTAATTTAATTTGTTTAATTTTGATGAATCAATTTGTTTAATTTTGACTTAATTTTTAATTTTCAATTCTATTCTTATGACGCCTCAATTTATAATTAATTTTTAAAAAATATTTTTGCTTAGTAGTACAGTATAAACAGGAAAAAAAATATCAAAAGTTGTGTATCCAAACAGCTTCAAACTTTTCCCAGCAAGACTTTCTGAATCAAAACTTTCTGAACTAGGAAAAGCTAAAAGTTTCAGCTGGGCCAAACAGAGCCTTAGTACATACTACTTAGTAGTACTGTAGTTTGTAGTCCTTTATAAGGACTACGTATAATATAAATAACCTACTCTGCATCTTGTGAGATTTTTAAATGCCTACTAACATTTATTTTTCACTCAAATCCTTGCCTACATTACTTATGGTTTTCACAAACCTCCCCGGACTACTGCATCTAATGACTCTAACCTAAATAGGCTTTTGGTCCATGATTTAAATACCTTATTGTGGATGTGGATAACAAAGAATCGATTTCCCTTTTCATTGTCCAATTTTTTCACCGATGGAGTGGATATGGAATAAAAATATTAAAATTTTGCCACTATATAAAAAAAATCCCCTTAAAACAAAACATTTGTAATTGCATGATCGTTTTAAAAAAAAAAAGTAAAAGGACCATGGCAAATGTAGGGAAGATTTCTATAATAGAAACTGTGGCATGCATCAGCAAATGTGGGAAAAAACTTGTATACAGGGCCATGCGGTGGCCCCATCCACCATCAATGTATACAGTGCCATGCGGTGGCCCCGCATACAAGTTTTATTCGCAAATGTGTATCGTTACTAATTAGAAATCTATGTAGATATCCCATAATTCTACAACTTACTGAAAAAGGTGTTCTAATGCCTAATAAAAAGAGAAGCTTGTAATCAATATTCCACCAAGATAACCCTTAATAGCCATAAATATGAAGAGTAGAGCTAATGCGAATTGCCCATTTGCAGGTGATTCTTCAAATATGAAGTTGAAAACTAAAGCAATGTAAAAGACTATCAACCAAAAAAACATGATTTGCATGCACATATAGTCAAAAACTTCTTTTGCAACAATAAAAAAGCATTACAAAATGAACTGACAGATTCAGACAAAATGCAGTTGAGGATACAAAAATTGTGACCGAAAATGTTGAGCCATAGTATGAAGAAGAAGACAAGCCTGCCCCCAAGCAGCGTTTATTTCGTCCCACTCAACCTAAAGAAATCAAAGGATAGTCAAACAAATAAGAAAATAGTATATTAACAAACAAGAATGCAGTACCACCAGTACTTTATGCTAACTAAAATCACATGATTGAAAATAAAATGGCAATGAAACATATCAATAAATGAGGAAGGAAAACAAGAAATAGTACAAGCTCGAGAAAGAAAGGAGAGATACCAAAAGGAATTATTGAATTTCTGAACAAACTAAACCAGAAATTAAATATTTGAAGTTTGAACAGAAAGTAAAACAAGACCATCTCAATGACAAAACCAGAGAATCTTTGACCTGCTCTTTTGTAGCATACCGGTATCTTATGGAGACGTCCAAGCCGAAAGTTGTTAATTGTTCCAAATTCCCCATCATGTGAAATAGAAAAGGCATCATTTAGAACATTGGTTCGTTTCAATACTTCCAGGTGTGCTTGGGAGACTTCAATTTTAGCCAATAGAGCATCTCTCTCTTCCTGCAGCAATAGAGAACATCTTGTTCATTAGTCCACTATGATCAACTAAGACAAGAGGCAAAAAAAACCAAAATACTAAAGCTATTATACTCAAAGGTTATCAAGATCACGATCCTACCTAGAAACTATAGGGGTTCTATGGGATCAGATGATCGTAATATCCTATAATTATAATATAATAAAAATATTTTATAAATTATGTGCATATATTAGAATATAAAATATAAAAATATAACAATTCTAAAATATAATAGCTAAGTAAGTGATTATAAAAGAAATATATAAGTTTTTAAAACTATTATAAATTAAAATTTTAAATTTTAAAATATATAAAAATGTGTATACTATATAATGCACAACATAAGTTTTAACAGTAGTACACTATTGATAAGAGATAAAAAAATTTGAACGGTACTAAACTACTAATAAGAGAGAAAAGATTTGACTACTATTTTTTATGTTTTTAAATCGCCTTTGATGATTGTTTATTGTGAATCCGTTCGACATATAGGCCTTAACTTGGGCCTCAAATAGGCACAGAAATTCAGAAGTTAGGTCCAAGCCCTCAGTCACCGAGCCGACCTTGTCCACTCTCCTAGACAACCCCAGCCAGCCTTCCGAAGCAAACAATAAAGGCATTTCTCCAAAGCAAAACAATGAGGGAAAAAGCTACAGGGAGGGCGCTCGGTGAAGGTCTCCACTCTTCAAGCACTAACTGCCGCAAGCTTCTCTTGACTTGGACCTCTGTTCTTGGCGGCAATGAAGGGCGGCGACGAAGCTTCACTTGGTGGTGGCAAAGAGATTCCTGGCGGCCTCTTGTGGCAAAGCTGTCAGCAACGAAGAGATTCCTGGCGGCCTCTGGTGGCAAAGTTGTCAGCAACGAAGAGATTCCTGGAGACTCCTGGTGGCGACAAAGCTACTCCTTGCGGCCCTTGGTGGCAACGAAGCAGCCGTTGAAGGCGATGGAAAATGGTGATGAAAGATGCAGGAACAAACAACAGTGAAAAAGGTAGCGATGAAAAGGGCGAAAGCAGCGATCAAGCAGTGAGGAAGATAGTGGCGTGGAAGATGCGAAGGTGAGATACTTTCATCATTGAGGAAGACGATGCGACTCCCTTCTCAACGTTTTGATTTCGCTGAGTTAACTCGGCTAAACTCGTCCGTGTCAACCAATCCCATCAAGTTGACTCACGAGTTTGACCGAGTTAACCTTGAAACCCATTCTATTAACGAATTGACTCACCGTTCCTCAGCCAACTCGTTGAATTATCCGAGTCAACTCATGTTTTTGACAAGCTTGATTATACTGGTATTATACTTGGTACACTTAAAAACGTGGCTGCTATATACTGAGCCAAGAAAAACTACAGTAAATGGAAATATTAACATAAGTAATCGCTACACCTTGTTTAGGAAAACTAGGTGGAAGGAAGGGAAAATGAAATTTTCCTCCCTTTACTAGGTAATTTCTTCATTTTTTGATATGCCCAAATCGGGCGAAAACACATTTTTGTGCCTTTGTTTCCTGCTACTACCCCACCGCCTAGCTCCCAGTGCTCCCTCCCTCCTCGTTGGCCGACTATCCCGCCGCCTCTCTCGTCACTTACGCCCCCTCTCCAGCAAGCTCGCCCCCCTCCCTCTCCTCTCACGTCACCAGCCTGGCTCACCCGCCCGCTCGCCACCACCGGACTTCTCACTTCCGCCACCTCTACTCTCCCACGTGTTTACGTGACTTTCCCGTGGCTCTTATTCCCTCCTCTGTTTTTTCCTTCCCCCTCATTTCTCCCTTCTCTCGACTTTTCCTTCCACTCTAGTAAACAGAGCTAGAACGATACACATATATAAAAAGGAATATTGAACAAAAGGAAAACTCTGATCAAAGAAAGCTTGCGGGAATAGCAGGGAGAGATCAAATGTTGAACTAGCAAAAGAATTTCCTTGATAAAGTCATAACAGAAATTTTAGGATTTGAAAGAAAACTACCTGATGAGAAATCAGTTGAAATTGGAAAGTGTTGAATTCATGCCAATACCTGTACAAATAAACAAATAACATGATCAAGTAATACAAAGCAATAGAAGGCATGCATATATAACAACCAAAGAATATACCAATCAAAAAAAGGGCAATGCAGCAACATGAATCATCTCATTTTGTACAAGGAAGCTCCTCCAGTATTATTATTCAGTGTCTAAAGCATTTCTAAAGTTAAAATGTACCTAGAAGAAA
This sequence comes from Costus lasius, assembly GCA_027563935.2. Taxonomy (NCBI): domain Eukaryota; kingdom Viridiplantae; phylum Streptophyta; class Magnoliopsida; order Zingiberales; family Costaceae; genus Costus; species Costus lasius. The sequence goes on from CM050446.2 coordinate 141,479,224, forward strand.
TTTTTTTCAAGAAGTCTGAGAAATCCTTTGTATTGTAGAGGTATCATGTTTGCTTTATGAATTCTTTCTCTTACAAAGAGTTATCTATTGGACATCTTTAAAGAGATTTGGTTTATTAGTTGTAAGCTTGCTGATTCATCTATTCTGCTTACTTAGAAGCTTCTCCCTAATGACAGTTCTAAAGTTGTTGATGCTCCTAAATATAATCGACTTATTGAAAAACAAATCTTACCATCAAAAGCCCTTATATTTTCTTTATGATTGGAGTGGTTAGTAAATTAATGTAGAATCTCAAACAATATGACTAAGGTGTTGTGAAGGAGTTTATGTTAGTTAAAGCCTTGAAGTTACTCTGTGGAAGGGTATGGTTCATAAAAGAAATGGAAATTTATTGTGGAGGTTTATGATGATATTAACCATGTTCAGAATCTACGTGATAAGGTGTCCATGTAGTGCGATTGTGCAGTCTAGTGCAGAAATGATGTGATTTGTAATCTCTTAGATGACTTCCATTTCATACCAAAAGAGTCAATAGCCATACACCGAGATAAACAAGTGGTTACATACAAAATAAGTAATTCAAAATTTTATGGAAGGATCAAACAATTTGAAGGAAATTGTCATTTTGTTGAAAGCATTAAAATAACCAAAAGATTTATCCTCCTTTCATAATATTAAATAATCAACTTGTTTTATTATTTTACGCAACAATTAGGCATGATTATCTTCTATGTTCTGCTTTATGTATTAGAAATAGAATAATAGAATATATCATTGCAACATATTCGCATTATGATGAGTTATTACCGCATATTAAGCTAGAGTGAATCACTACCGCATGTGTCAGCTTAGAGTCCATATGAGTATTCTACCTCTTAGTATGAAAAACATATAAAACTACTTTCCATTCAACTCAAACAACAAAGGGCATCCTGAAAAAAAAAGAAATCAAAGTATCACTATTAAAATTGAAGGGACCAAATATTGATAATGTTCATGACACTTCTGCCAAATACTTTCATTCATAAATTCACAATTTTGGACCCATTCACCAAGATAATAGATAGAGTAGACTGTAAAAAGGAGGAGATTGCTTTTAGCCTTCCCGGTGTTTCCATGGTATATTCAAGATTATGAGGACATTATGCTACCTACAGCCTAGCCTTAATTCCTGTAGTTAATATGTCCAACTTCATAATGCAAATCTTCAATATAAATATATAACACAAATCCTTTTGATTCTTCACGTGCTTCTATTTTTCACCTAAAATGTAAAAGTACCAAAACAATGGAGAGCCAAATACATACCGTTCCTCTAACTCTTTAAAAATCTTAGATTTGGCCTCTAACTCATTCTTTTCAGCATTTACTTCCAAAAATTGCTTCTCAATTTCTTCGATTGCAGCTTGGAGTGCTCTCTCTTCTTCCTCGATCTAACAAATTTTTCATAAAAGTAGTTTAGAGAAAGAAAAAACTATTAAGGGAATGACACGGAAAGAAAATGAGCTGTTTAAGCTGATAGCACAAACATAGAATTCTACTGATTAACTAGAAGTTATTAATCACGTGTTAGTTTTTACTAGTTGAACATGTGTCCTGGCATAAATAATAAATAAAGAATGAAAGAAAAAAAGTGGCATGTACCGATAATGCGAAATCAATTTATATTGATTGGGTGAAAAAAAACAACAAAACGCTAATCTACTTCATGTATCATCATTCATTAACAAAAAAAGTCCAAATACAATAACTTTTGATGCAAGTTTACATAGTAGTACAAACTACAAAGTGCCAAACTTCATTCAAAAACTTCCGTGTTTAGAACAAGTATGGTAGTCTTGGTTAAAATACAAGTCTTAACCTATAAACACAGAGGTAGATATAAGTAGATATATAGAAAGAGAAGTTACAATTCCATGGTTAACACCTTTATTGGGATCAAAAATATAGTCAGTTTTACTATGTAAGCACAAAAGAAAATTTGCAACAAGAGATGTTGTAATGTTTGTGGAACTGATTCCGATACTTCAAGATGTGATAACACAATCCAAATCTACACTGGTCATTTCAAATTGAAATTGCAGGGGAAAACATAAAGCAAAGTGATAGCATGAAAATTCAGTGAACCTGTGAAATCTAGACACTCTACAAGCCCAACAGCTAGCTTCACAAAACAGTATCACTAAACTTCTCCAGTAAACCAACCTCAGAGTTCCATGCCTGTTGATGATAACACAAATGAAACAGTGGGTAACTAAAATAACAATAGGATTATAAAATATTAGTTAGGCCATGCAACCTAGTTCCTCATGGATACATCATCACTCAGCTTTCTCGTTTCTACTCTACCAAATGACAGGAATGTCAATTTAACGAAAATATTTTCAAAGTGACATACACATTAATAAATAAAATGTTCTAATGATAACAAAGACATGTACCGCATTCAGGTATTTATGCTTTAATTACCAACAATCAGACATTTTCTTATCGCTTAAAATTTAAAATTAGATAGTTTAAGCAGTGTATATTCTTAGCAAGTCCCTAAAATTGTAAGAGTTAGGCTCACTGCCACCCACCAGGCTTTGGGTTACTGAAAAGAAGCAAAGACATCAAAATAGAAGTGCCTCGTAGGTTCACTCTATTTTTCATTACAGCAGCATGCTATAGAAATGACAGAGCAAACACACTATTCTAAGACAAAGAACAAAACTTAACTAATACCTTCTCTTTCTCCTGAAGAAAATCAGCCTCGCTGAGAATATCATAGGTTTCCATTTGACTGCGTTGAAGACACGCTTCATAGGCTTTAATGTCTCGGTTCACATCTTCAACCTCATTATCAAGTTTATCTGACAACAACCTCATGCACTCCAAACAGAGAGGTTGCTCTACCTAGTAAGAAGTTCAGAGCAACTACAGATTACATGTACGGAAAATAACATATTCCTTTAGAACATTATCATTATGAACAACCAAATCTGAACACTTCAAGCTGACTTATGTTCAAGAAGAACAAAATTTCGGTGAAAAGTGAAAATTATCATCATAAATAGTAAAATAGTTGGCTCGATCCATCTATTAAACCAATAAAAATCTAAAATAATCATTGATGGTATAAGCTAATATCAAAGCATTAAAAAGAGATGTTCCAGAGCTGGTGCTAGTACCTGAGTTTGGGAAGTGGCAATTTCAAATGCCCTTTTCAAGACTATGCTAGAGTGGAATCCAGGGTTATTGACCTGCAAACCACTGCTAGGATTTCCACCTTGAGTTGTTACTTCAGCTCCTCCTCCTTCAGGCAATGATTCGCTCTTATACATTGAAGCAGCTGCAGGTGGCAAAACGACATACGACTCCTCCATTACTTTTGCAGATTGACTATTCTCGGGCTGAGGGGTCACACTACGTGGGCGCGGAGGGGCCCCATGATATTTTTGTTTTGGTAACACAACGAATGACTGATCCATTTGGCTAGATCCCATCACACTTCCTTGGACTGTAGAGGCTTGCATGCCTACGCGCATCCGTAGCATAAAGATTATAATTATACACGCGCAAGCATTTGTTAACCGAGTTTCCAAACAAATTTTGGGCTATGAAATGATCCAAGTAACGTTATAAGCCATTTTGAGGCAGAAAAGGAGGTCTATTTTCTGAAACTCAAAGAATAGAGAAATAACTTTAGTTAAAAGGCTGTCATGAAAAGTAATACAACTACCGCCGTTAAGCGATTAGAGAACCAACGAAGGAAAGACATGAATATTACAATAAATCCGAAACCAATACAAATTTTAAAAAATATATCGAAAGAAGGATCTCCAATTGAGTATAGTATAAACAGAGAACGTTGATCAATCGGCGATAAATCAAACCAACACCTGAGATGTTGGCAGAGGAACAGAAACCCTTACCGGAGCGAGAGGGGTCGTTGAAGAACTTGTCGGCGTAGGGCTCGACGCCGACGACACAGAGGGCGTGGCGGCAGTTCTGGCAGACCCATCTGGGGAGATTGGGATATAGTGGAAAGCTCCTCCCCTTGTCTCGGCCCCTGATCTCGTCCTTCATCGCTTTCGAGTGTGCTAGGGTTCTTGGGGCTTCGCCCCCGTCTTCTCCCTCACCAGGCGAACAGCAGCGACTTCTCGCGCCTCTATCTAGCTGGAACGAATCACGAATGATTTAACTTTTCACCTATGCAATCTGCCCGATTGTCACGTCTCGGTTAGAACGGTCTAAAAACAGCGCTTATCCGTTTCCTAAAACCGTCCGGTGGAACACCGGAACGTGATCACGCTAGGGTTTCCGGACCGAATCTCGTCCCCAAATTCGAAACCCTAGTTCCCCGCTCAATTTTAATCCCTAAATTACAATTCGCTCCGAGAAACTCTAACCCTAATTTAAAAAATCCGGAGAGAATCGAAACCTAAATTAGCAAAATACCACTTCTTCCAATTTTAACCGAAAGTCAAAATTGAATACCGAATTAAACTTAATCTCACTGTGCAAACTCGATCGCCGAATCACCCTTGCTGACGTCACCAGCCACCGATTAATTCTTTCGCAGCGAACTCGGCTTCTGAGTGACGTCGGCTTGCGTCAGCCGTGTCGAAATCGCGAAATCGAATCGTGATTTCGATTTTGACCCAGTCAAAATCGAAATCCGCGAACGTCGTCTTCTTCGCGTCTTCAACCTTGCCTGCGCTCGTTGGCTCGCCGGAGGGGAAAGAAGCCGCCTGCTTCCCTCGCCCCTTGAGTCGCTGTCCGGAGAATCAGATCGAACAGCCGCCTGCTGTTGCCGGGCTCGTCGTCGCCAGAAATAACGGAAGATCTCATCGGAGCTCGCGTCTTTCGCCTCGCCTACGTCGGAACCACGTCGAAGCACCGAAGAAGAAGGGATGAAGAGGAAAAGCCGTTTATTCACGTCGACAGCTACAAAAACCTCTCCTGCCTTCGCCCCTTCGTCACTCTCTCTCTCAACGTCGGCGGCGACTCCCGCCGTCGTTACAAGCTCTCAAACCTCTCGATGTCCGCCGGAAAGTTGTGACACCCACTCCGTGCTCGCTCGCCGGTTCTCTCCTTTCTGCTCCTCTTAAAGGAGAAGCCGCCACCTTCATCTCCAATTTAGGGCGTTGAGGTGCAACGCCCCACCGCGTCCGCGTCCGCGAAATCCGCCGAGACGTAGTCGCTGCGCCGCCCGCCCGAGTCTTTCGCTGGAGCTTCGCCCCTGAGCCGCCAGCGTTCGTTTCCGTGGAAGATGACGTCATCTCACAGCTGCCCGCTTCCTTCGGCGAGGAGCTCGCCTCCGAGCCTCGCTCCGAAGCTTCCTTCGATTTAATTTGTCAAAATCGGGTGACCTTTGAGTTGGGTCTCCTGTGTGGGCTTGGGCTTGGATTGGGCCGAATCGGAAACCCAGGGCCTAACACCTATAATGGCCAGCGGTTCGACCGTGTCGAGCCGGTCCAGTAAGGCCCATAACGAACGAGTTAAACATTTGAGGCCGCGTTTGCATCTGCACTCGGGAAGAAGGGGAGAACGAAAGAAAACAAATAGAGAATGGAATATCATTCCATCCCATATTGTCACGCCCTTATTTATGATAATATTTTTTTTATAATTTTTACTTGTGAGTCAACGCTTGACTCGAGTCCAAATACATCAACGCAGGTATCACAACGGTCGAAATCGCTGGATTGGGCGCGACTGGCGGAGTTGATTCCTCGAACCTACTCTCAGCTATACTATAGACTCTGCGGAAGATCGCTGCTGTTCCAACACGACTAGATCAACGTTGACGATTTACCGAAAACCGATGTTGTCGAGTCGAACCGGGTTCACCTGAACCCAAAAAACCTATAACTGACCGCGTCAGATGGGGTCCACAATGGTTTCCAAGTGTTAGGGCCCGGTCTACCCGGTTCGGCCCAAGCCCATGTGCAGGCCCAAGCCCACACGGGAAATCTAAAGAAAACGAAGCTTTCGCTTCGTTGTCGCCACGCGCACCGAACGCGAACTGTTCGCGCGGAGCGTATTCGCCAGACGCGCGAGCTCCGCGAAGCTCGGTCGACGACGCGCACGGGAGCTCATCTTCAGGCGGAAGAAACGGGCGTTGGAAGCCCTAAAATCAGATGAGGCGGCGGCTGTGGGGTTAAAAGGGAGCTCGGGGAGCTTCGGCGGGGATGATCACCATCACCTGGCAGCGACGAATAAGTGAGAGAGAGACTTGTAGCCGGTCGGCGAGTGGCTTCCGGCGAGGGAAGGGACGAGGGCCGTCGACGACCAGGGGGTCGGCGACGATAGTGGAGGAGTTTTGTAGCTTTTAACGTTTAATCGAAGCTTTCTTCTTCACTGGCGTTCTTCCCCTGTTCCTCTGTTTCCGTGGCTTGCTGGCGCCGGTTTCGCTCGACGACGGTGGACGTCGAGTGGTGACGTGAAGGACGAAGGAAAGCAGGCGGCTTTCCTCGACGGTTTCACTGATCTCCGGCGAAGAGGTGACGCCGTTGGACGAACGCAGGCGACGTTCGTTCCAACGAAGAAGACGAAGGCGAGCTCGCGAAGACGAAGACGAGTTTCGAACGCAACGGGCGTTCGAAACGAGGCGTTGGTGACGTCAGCGGGTGGCGGCTGACGCAAGCGAAATCGAAAATACGATTTCGAATTCGATTTCGGCGGCTGACGTGGGCTGACGTCAGCATTCCGATCGAACGGCGAGATTTGGTGGTCAAAATCAATTTTGACCGAGAGGTATTTTGAAATTAAAGGTTTCAATCGGTTTTCTCTAAATTAGGGTTAGGGTTTTCCGTGAGAATTGTAAATTGGGGATAAAAATTATCCGGGGAGATTAGGGTTTCGATTTTGGGTCGGAAACCCTAGGGCGAGTTACGTTCCGGTATTCCGCCGGACGGCTCTAGGAAGCGGATAAGCGCTGTTTCCAGGCCGATCCGACCGGGGCGTGACAACAGGTATCAGAGCAGGCTAACGTGTTCCAGCAAACACGGCTCGTTCAACTTCACCCTCGAAGGTGAAGAAAGGCCTGAAATTCCAGAAGATCACCCATATTGCTAGAGGAGCATCAGAGGACGCTCGACCCAGGCAGGATAAAGGAAAAGCCAAGGAGACGGCTGATCCTGAGGAGATGGTAAACCAGGGTGATCGCATTGCTCACATCGAGCAAATGCTTGGTATGACTAGTGGTGGAGATACTGGGATGATTCCACAGGTGGAAAACCTTCAGAAGACTGTGGGGGATCAGGAATTACTGATCGAACAGCAGAGGTTGCAAATCGAGCAACAGAGGTTGCAGATTGAGCAACAAAGGTTACAGCTTGAGGTCATGCAACAGACCGTGGAGGGTCTGCTCCATCTACCAGGGGAGATGGTTCGCATGAAGGAGGACATGCACGCTGAAGTTAAGGTACTGCGCCTAGCCCTAGCGCAAGTATCAACAGCGGCACCGGTGGAGCAGGAGGCTCCCAAACCGAGGATACGGGTGCCCGACCCAGCGACGTTCGGGGGGGCTCGATCGTCCAGAGAGGTCGAGAATTTTATCTGGGATATGGAGCAACTGTTTTCAGCTAACCATATTTCTGCAGGAGATCGGGTACAGGTGTGCATCGCCTATCTTATAGGCGACGCAAAGCTTTGGTGGCGAACCAAAGTTGGCTCTACCTCAGGGACGACTGGCTGGACTTGGGAGACTTTCCGTGAGGAACTACGGCGGCAGTTTCTTCCCGGAAACTCGGCGGATCAGGCCCGTGGCAAACTAGATCGGCTGAGGCATTCTGGCCCGATCCAGGAGTACGTCAGGGCTTTCTCTACCTTGATGCTGGAGCTTCCAGGTATGGCAGAGGACGATAGGAGGTACTTCTTCCTCCGGGGCCTTCAGCCATGGGCAGAAGTGGAGGTTCGACGTCGCGAGCCGGTTGATTGGAGGGCGGCGGCGGCGGTGGCTGAATCTTTGGTGGATAACAGACACTTCAAACCAGCACCACCAAAGAAATCCAAGACACCACCAAAGCGCGGTTCTCAGCGCGGCTCCCCACGCACACCGCCGGGAGCTAGAGTTCAAGAAAGGGGTAGACCATTCTACCGACAGAACAAGGGTTCTCCGGGACGACGGGAGCAAAAGCCACAGGGTTGTTTCTGGTGCGGGGGACCTCACTGGGTGAAGGACTGCCCCAACAAACAGAAACTCATGGCAATGGTGGCACAGGAACCAGCCGTGGAGGCTGAGGAAATCGAGCAACCGCGGATTGGTGCTTTGAGGATCGGAGCGATGGTTCTGCAGGATCCGCCGGCTAGAGACATCGAGGGCGATGTCCAAATTGGGCGGGGGAGTATTGTTAGGGCCCGGTCTACCCGGTTCGGCCCAAGCCCATGTGCAGGCCCAAGCCCACACGGGAAATCTAAAGAAAACGAAGCTTTCGCTTCGTTGTCGCCACGCGCACCGAACGCGAACTGTTCGCGCGGAGCGTATTCGCCAGACGCGCGAGCTCCGCGAAGCTCGGTCGACGACGCGCACGGGAGCTCATCTTCAGGCGGAAGAAACGGGCGTTGGAAGCCCTAAAATCAGATGAGGCGGCGGCTGTGGGGTTAAAAGGGAGCTCGGGGAGCTTCGGCGGGGATGATCACCATCACCTGGCAGCGACGAATAAGTGAGAGAGAGACTTGTAGCCGGTCGGCGAGTGGCTTCCGGCGAGGGAAGGGACGAGGGCCGTCGACGACCAGGGGGTTGGCGACGATAGTGGAGGAGTTTTGTAGCTTTTAACGTTTAATCGAAGCTTTCTTCTTCACTGGCGTTCTTCCCCTGTTCCTCTGTTTCCGTGGCTTGCTGGCGCCGGTTTCGCTCGACGACGGTGGACGTCGAGTGGTGACGTGAAGGACGAAGGAAAGCAGGCGGCTTTCCTCGACGGTTTCACTGATCTCCGGCGAAGAGGTGACGCCGTTGGACGAACGCAGGCGACGTTCGTTCCAACGAAGAAGACGAAGGCGAGCTCGCGAAGACGAAGACGAGTTTCGAACGCAACGGGCGTTCGAAACGAGGCGTTGGTGACGTCAGCGGGTGGCGGCTGACGCAAGCGAAATCGAAAATACGATTTCGAATTCGATTTCGGCGGCTGACGTGGGCTGACGTCAGCATTCCGATCGAACGGCGAGATTTGGTGGTCAAAATCAATTTTGACCGAGAGGTATTTTGAAATTAAAGGTTTCAATCGGTTTTCTCTAAATTAGGGTTAGGGTTTTCCGTGAGAATTATAAATTGGGGATAAAAATTATCCGGGGAGATTAGGGTTTCGATTTTGGGTCGGAAACCCTAGGGCGAGTTACGTTCCGGTATTCCGCCGGACGGCTCTAGGAAGCGGATAAGCGCTGTTTCCAGGCCGATCCGACCGGGGCGTGACACCAAGCACACACGCGTGCCGAAAAGAGAACCGAGGGGAGTAGTGGGACATTCCCTGCCGGGACGTCGAACTCACCCTCACGTATATGGATCAAGTCGGCGCCCGACGATTGCAGACAGTCGTCAACACGGCGACGCACGCCGGTGACAGAAAGAAACCTAACCGGCTCCTCACTCGCACGATGGCGAAGAGGCCAGACGACGCTCAACGGGCGACATCACCCGTAGGTGCCAAAGAAGCCCGCGCCCTCGTCCTTCTCGCGCGCAGGCGAGAACAGCCGTAAGGAAGGTATGCCCGAGGCCACCAACCAAGCCGGCGTCGTGTATGCACGCTCGCACGAAGGCGAGCTCGACTGGAAATCACTGTTGAAGAGGAGGTAGGGAAGGAGGCCGTTGTCACACGCCGGCGATAGACAACGCTGGAAGGTGGTCCGGCGGCTAGGGAGCCCATGCGGACGGCGGCTAAAGAGTTAGGCGCAGATGGCGTTGGTGGCGAAACTCTTCCGCGCCATCGAGGAGGACACCACCCAGCTGCACGCTCTTTGCTTGGAGGAAGACGCCGCCAACCACCAGGAAGCTTCGCCGGAGAAGAGGCGACCTCCATCGCACACAGGCAATGACCTCTGGATACACAACGTCGCACGCAGGCGATGGGAGGAAGCTGGGAAAACTCGCACGCAGGCGAGCTCAGCTCCGAAAGTTCCTGCATGCAAGCGGACCGGCAGCCGAGAGAGGAGGGAAGAGGAAGGGCTCACCGGAGGAGCACGCGAATGGGCGGCCATGGCAGGCATGCAACGACGGGAAGGGAAGAAAAAGGGGGCGCCGCCGGGAGCAGCGCGCTCAACCGGGACGGAGACCAAGTAGAGGCGGGTATGTACCTCGGTAATCACACGGCCGCCGGCTCCTTCAAGACGATGAAGCGATGGCAGACGTGCCTTCTGAGGCGGTCTGAAGGTGTCGCTGGCATCGGAGACGATGGAGGAAGACGGAGGAGGAACGGAGCTCTTCTAGGCGTTTCGCCACCCGCACACCACCGGAATGCTAGGAGAGCTCGTCGATGTTAGTGTCTAACGAGGACGCCGACTGGCCGGAGGGGAGGGGGAGCGAGATGTCGTCGAAGATGAAGCGAGCCTGTTAGAGAGGAAGCGAGAGAGCGATGTCCGACGCCATCTCCCCATTTTTCCCCTCGTCCGCCTTTCATGGCGCCCACACCGACCGTGCCAAGTCAACTCAGCGCCCGAGGACTGGCTGCCCACGCAATGACACGACGCATCAGCCGTATGCACACGCAACCGCTCCCGCATAAGTCGCCCATTGGCAACATCGGATCCGGGGCATTATGCCCGATTCGTTTCCTCCACCCGCTGACCCAATCAGCAGGTTAACTGAGCTGGGCAGGGAAATTGGGTCACGCCCAATTTTTCGGCCCGCTGGCCTAACACCTATCGGCTAATTGGATAAAGTCTTCATCGGCTATTTTATTCAATAACAATTATTAGCAAATTAATACTAATATTAATCAACAAATAACGTTAGCATTAAATGCTTAAGTCGGCTGCCTCTCACGTGTTCTTGTCTGAAAAACCTAAAATTGGCAATTTTAGATTCTAATAAATTGTTTCTTTTCCGAGATGTTCAATGAGTCAATTTAGTTGTGAGTAAATTTACTAAGCGGGATACCCGATCTAATCATTAAACCACATTGGCATTTGTGCAGTGCATGCATGAATCCAAATGCACATCAATGGTTGGATCGGGTATCCCACTGACCCGCTGAAGAGTTTTTTTCTCATCCTATCGGGGCGTGATACATTTAAATCTAATTGTTTAAGAAAACTTGAGTAACTATGTCATGCCCATAACAATGCTTAATAACCTGATTTACCTAAAATGAGTACAAATATTAAAATTATTGGTTCGCTCATAAATTCATATTTTGCTAATTTTTTGGATGAAAAATTAGGAATAAAGAATAGAAAATATATTGAATATAGTAATATTTTTTTATTCAGATTCAATGTGTTTTTTATTTTTTTTCTTAATTTTTTATCTAAAGAAATACATTATTTAAGATAATTTTATTTAACAAATTATAAATTGTGAAGAGATTTTGACCCTCTAAATGGCGGGAATATGTGGGGGAAGCGCTGGGCGTTGCGAGGAAACAGTCCATAAAGAAATTTGAAATCCCTCAAGCCCTCACTTCCTCCCGGAGACTCCGACCTCACTTCCTCCCCTCTTCTGATGGAGGGTCAACATGGAGGAATTGCATGGTGCATATAGCTTAGCCCGTTCCAGTTCTTGCTTTAATTCGCTTCAATTTTTTTTTTTGTTCGTCTCTTCAATCTATCTGGAATTATCTTTGCCGCTTTCGTCGGAGCCCTATATAGTCATTACCTGATTTGGAGAATGGCTGTTGGAGGGAATTATGGAGTAAATTATCCCATCGGGTTAGGATTGGTTGGCTCAGAATTATCTTCTGCGTTTGTGATAAGATTCCTTGGTTATTAGCTTGACAGATCCAACTTTCTGCAGCTATTTCATATTTCTTTTGGATTCTGTATGCGAATCAAGGAGATAAAAACAGAAAATGCTCGTTCTCAGGATCTGAGTTGACGATGTTAGCTAAAATTACGCTCACCATCTAGTGAAGTAGTTAGCATATTGATCAACACATGGTCTTTGAGTTCTATATGCCCAGGTACCTGGATAGCATCGATGCAGTGTTTGATCATGTATTGTCTTCATCCATTAGAATCGAAATTAACTTTTGGGAATATTTCTCACCCGTTATCATATTCATCAGATTCGACTGGTTGAAACAGCATGCTTTTGTTTTCCTAGAAATTTCGGTACAATGTACATTTGTAGTGTTATATTGCAAGTCTTGCTCTATGCACTAATTTTATGTTCCCAATGTGTCTGATTCACTATCTTCATAAATTCTCTTTATCGTCTTGGAAAAATATGCACTAGTTTGTTGCTTCTGCAATATTTGACGTCGATGCTCTCTGTTTTAATTTTAAGCAACATTATATCCATTCAAAACGAGCAATGTTTTGAGGAGCAAAAATCTAAATTTGTACTGCAGGTGTCGGTAGGACGAAATCTACTAAAACCTTATGCAAGAGATAAAACAAATGCTGAGGGAAGTATATTAGCAATCAGCCTCCGCAACATATTATCACACCGAATTGCAGGTTTTCTTTTGTCTTCCTTGATTCATTTGCCTTTTGAAATAAATATTCTTGCTAAATTGTTGGCATTTAGCTACTGTTCGTAGTTGAGTGCTGTGATGGGCATACTAGATTATGCCGCATGCTTGTTGACATGTTTTAAACATTCATGTTTGGTGATGTAATTCTTGTCAATATTTATTATTAGGCGCATAGACACATAGATACATGAATCCGATCATATCTTAATATGTTTCGTGTTCATAACATGTAGTTTAGTTTTGAACTACAACGGAACTGTATGGATGTGACCTTTTGATCGTTCTCTTGTATTATAGAACAAAAACTAAAGCCAAGTTTATATATTCATGTCATAGAGATTTTGGCCCTTAGTCACATCTAATATTGGTTTTACTTACGACAAGGGTGCAGAAGGGCTGAACTAGGGTGAATGAAGAAACTTCTGTTCTTGTTTGGCTCTAGCAATAGGGTAATGCTTCATAATTTCTTCAACTGACAATACTACCATGTGCTCAAGGCTTGGCGGGACTGGAATCGCGCCAACTTTGCACAGTTATAAGATAAAATGTTGTTTTGTTGAGATAGTCCAACTTGTCTTCTACCCCAACAGCCGGTCGGTCATTTTACTCTTGCTTTAAGATTCATATATCCTAAGTGATTGATGATTTGTGATGTAATACCCCGAGTTTAGTCCCACATTGGAAGTGGGAGAAGAGATTATTTGGTAGATAAGGCTTAGTGGGCTTGCTATTGTTAACTTGGGCTTAAGCATTTTAATAGATTGAGCCACGTTGCAAATCGGCTCACCAAGTTAATAAATAGTTTGCTTACTAAGTGGGTCGTAACAAATGGTATCAGAGAAAAACTTTGTCCTAAGCATGGTGAGAGACCAATAGGAAAGGGCTACCGAGGATGGTGGAGTCGCCATTGGGCTGACCTCACATGCTGCCGACTAAGGGATGTGGGCTTGACGAGGACGTCAAGTCTTAAGTGGGGGAGATTGTAATACCCTGAGTTTAGTCCCACATTGGAAGTGGGAGAAGAGATTATTTGGTAGATAAGGCTTAGTGGGCTTGCTATTGTTAACTTGGTCTTAAGCATTTTAATAAATTAGGCCACGTTGCAAATCGGCTCACCAAGTTAATGAATACTTTGCTTACTAAGTGGGTTATAACATGTGAGGTGAGTCAGACTTCTAGCAAGATGACTGTGTAGAATTTTTTTTCGTAATATCACCCATCCTTGTCATACTTTTCAGCGTAGGTGTAACAATACTTTGATAGTTGCCTTATCATATATTAAATTTGTATGAGGATGGCACAATACCAAGTCTTTCTTGCTACTGTGGATTCAACAACCTACTTGCTGAAATTACTCTCTCATAGGAACAAATTAAATTAAAGAGGCTGACCAGACTATGCCGTCTTTGTAAGTACAATTGTAGATTGTTGAAGATTTGAATGGCCATGAAAAATTCTGGTATTTAATACTTAGAGCAAGTGGTCTGCTTCATATCATCCAGTGGAACTAGGCTCAAACCAAGTGTCAGATTGCCAGTGAATCAGTGATGTACGTCCCTTATAGATTGAATTAAAAGTAGTCGAGCTGCAGAATCTACTAACGTGAGAAGAGTCGCAGGGTAGACTAGAATTCATGCGGAAAAGATACCCCAGATTGACCGTGTCTTTTGGTGCATTACTCTGCCTCTTGCGTGGAACTCTTTGATTGATTCACATGCATTCATAATGCCTCAAAGTCGGTCTTCCTCTTTTGTTTCCGTTGTCTTCTGTTTGAAATTTGGAACGCAAACACAAAGTAAGATACTCTTTGAGTCGTGACATCTGGTAAAAGCGTTGGGGTTACTTTCTGCATCCTTTCTCTTCTTTGAAATTTAGCCCTTTGAATTGTGGCAACAAAGTAACGACATTTATGAATACATAAATCGATAAATATTAACGACGTTTAAACAGTCATTCATTTCTGAAGACATTATCGTTGTTTTTGTGGTTATTATTTTATCATGAGATGTTATCATACACATGTAATCCATTTGTATCATTTTACAACTTTACCTTTATCTGTTTATGATATTGTATGATACCTGTGATACATTTTGTGTCATTGTTATTGTATTTATATAAATGCACAACGGTTTGTGTTAGATGAAACTTTTGCACCTAAAGATATTCATCTATATTGCGAGTAGTTGAATCAATACTCGTATGAGACATATGCACAACGATTTGTGTTAGATGAAACTTTTTTTGGGAGGGTGTCTCCCAATGGGTTGAGGAAAATTCTTAGGCAAGGTTCTTGTTCAAGAATTTACCCAGGATTACATCTTATTCGTTTCTTTAAAATTATAAATCTTAAAGCAAGGGTTACATTTATATTACTTTGAGATTTTCATATTCTAATAGAATGGCTTAATTATAATCTGTTTAAGATTTCTAAGCAAAGATTTTGCCTAAGATTTTTTGTCAATTGATTGAGGTGAGGAGAGGAAAGAGGGTCGCAAGTTATTATGTGAGATAAGAGAAGATTATTTTACTTTAGTACCACTTTAGAGTGGGAGAAAGACTAGATTACGATTAATTCATATATTTAAAAATACCCATTAAACATCATCTTGATAATGCTAATGGCTAGCTAAATACATCATTAACTCACTAACTCTTGATCTAATTAAAATATAATGTAATATTAAAACCACATATTATGTTCTTGTTGCCATACTCTAATTTCCAGCTCTTAGCCGTTGGAGACACGAGTTGATTGTGAACAATGACAACACTAACACTGCATCTCCGGTATGGTCTCAAGCGCTGGCGTCCAACCGGTGATTTCTCTACTACTAGTGATGGATCCGCTACAGTTTTCTTTGCCTTGTTGCTGATTGAGCTGCCACACGATGTCCTCCGCTCCCCTCGCTTTACCCTCTGCAAACATAGACAGCAGCCGAGCCGCCGCCTCCTTCGTCAGCACTACCTTCACTCTTTTTATCTCCGATCCGGCACAGCGGCCGCCGCCGCCGCCGTTATCTTCCTCCTCTGCAAAGCGAACTGTTTTCTTCGGTCGAGGCGGCGGCGGTGCTCCCGTTTCCAGGTCTCTTTTGCTGAGTGCAGAGTTTGTGGCACCGCCTCCATTCTCCGGGGGTGCATAATTATGCACTTCCGCGGCACCGTGGTGAGCAAAATTAGATCTGCTTTTGGAATTCCTGCGCACTTTCTTGGACTCATGGCCGAAGCAGTTCCCCATGTGTGCAGGTTGCTGCTTGCTAACAGGGGAAGGTGGGAGATGGAGGAGATCGATCGATGGGAAGAGTGGCATGTGAGTAGTTGCTTTATATATTAGAACAAGCATGAATTCTGCCCGTTATTCTAAGTATTTAGCATGCTAGTAAAATTTAATTAACCGATGACCGATTCAATAAGCAGAGAATCTGTAGCCGCTTAAGTCACTGTTTTTTTACTTTAACATTAACTACTTGAGTATGTTCCCTGTTTCTCTTCCGAATTCCTAATTCATTTTGTTCGTTTAAAAGTTAATTGGAGAAAGTACATGGACAAAAGGTTGTAAAAAATCTGAGTGTCAGTTTTGGGAGGCACCGATTATTTGCAAATTTAGGAAGGTAAACGGACCTAGTCAATTGAGCTTTTTTGTGGCGAGACTTCATTGGATTAATCATGACTTGGGGCAATTGTCTTTATCATCTTGTGACTTAGCATTTAAACGATGACTTCTATTGTCAACAAGAAGAACACTTGCAATACCAAGTCTTGGCATATGCAAGTCCTTTTACTGGCTTGCTTTCGTAATTAATTATCATTTTTTTGCATACTTATTATTCAAATATGTAAATAGCTGCATAATTAATAATTGCGTGTGGAAACGAATTAAGGGTCCGCGTTGCATGATCGATACGTCCATGGCATTTGGATTTGAATTCCCGACCCTGGAGGGTTCATCTTTGATTCCTGACTTGTAAGACCAGCTGATTTGTAGTACTCTGTTTAGTTTTACGGGGATTGGAGAAATCATATTGTATATAATATTTAGAGAGCTTACTACTTGGTAAGTTTGCTCATATGGGAGATATAAGACCCTCTTATCACCATCAGATATTCATCAAATTAAGTTAATGAGTTAGTGTACTTGGACATAACATAATTAGTGTATATCTAATCTAAAATAAGATTAAAATTTATTACATGAAACTTTTTAAAAATTATTGACGTGACAAATACAGAAACCCAGATGCATAGCCAGCTGAAACTCGAAGCTTGACCAGCAGCAACCTCAGTACAAATCATTCCCTTAAGATAAAATATATTTTTTATAAATTCATATGTCTAATCGTGTTTGTAGTTTTTATTGCATTGAGCCTTTGGTTAGTTAGAACTATTAATTATTGGTTAATGTATCGAGTACAAAAATATATTGTCAATTCTCTTGTCTATTTAAATAGACAATTGTTTTGGAATACAATAAATGTTATCAAATGAATGATGTTTTCTCTAATATATTTAATTCTTCTCTGTCTCTTAAATTTTTTCTTTCTCTTTTAAGTCTTTTATCTCAATATCTTTATATAATGTCATTGCTTCATAATACAATGAGTCTGATTTTTTTTAACCTAACAACTTGGTGAATTTCATTATTCCAATAAGTTTATTGCACATGCTAATTTTATGCTTTGACATTTATTTCATGTTCATTAATTTTTTTTTTGTTTCTACACGTTTGGAAAATTTTTTAAAAATTGATAGGCTTGTTTTGGACCATGTGACTCTTGTGTCTCTCAATCTCCAGCGTGTCTCACAATCTATGCTCAAGTGACTCTTGTGACTTCAATTGCAGAAAGTACGTGATGCCTACATATTCAGTTGACAAGTCGTGTCGCATGGTGCCAGGCCTGGGTTAGTCCGGTCCAAACCAAAGCCCATTGGACCAGGAGAAAACCCAAGCCCGAAGTTAAACCTAAGACCAAATCCCTGCGGCTCGTACAAAGCGAACTCTTTGCTTGGATCCGTGCCGCCGAACAAATCGGGCGAAGGGAACATAGCGGCGACGACTTCTACGCGTGCGACAGACACAGGCATCGACAATGATTCAGACGCTGGCGACGACGAAGTGGGATTGTCGGCGAAGGACGGCGTCAACGGCGGACGAATCGGATGGCAAGCGGAAAAGGGCGTGGAGCGAAAGGCAGCAATGGCTTCGCCGAATCAGACCTGGCTAGGGCACCGAGAGCTCGTGGACGACGCGAATGGAGAAGAGAATAGCGGCGGCTCGTCTCATTAAAAGGGGTCGACGAGCAAAGGGAGGGGATTATCAACACCTTGGCGTGCTTAGAGATCAACCAGTTAGCGTCTTAGGGAGACTTTCGAGAGCAACCGACGTCTTGGAGACGTCAACGGGAGAGTTCTGATTGAGGGAGAGAGATCTGTAACCAGCGGCGAGGGCGCCACTAGCGAGGGAGGGTAAGGAGGCACCGACGACAGGGGTCATCGGCGTAAAGTGAGGTTTGTAACTTTTCCGGCAATAAATAAAAGCTCTTTCCTCCCCACCTATCTTCCCTTTGTCTCGGCTTGGCGATGAAATACTGGTTGCAGCGGCGGCATACGACCAGGGGGGGTTCGAGCGAATCGAGGCGGAGGGAGAGACGAGGGCGTCTCCTCCCTTTCGGCGTTCTTCGGTGACGCTCGAAGGCGGCGTTCGAGTTCAGCGGGACGAAGTCGAACGCTTTCCAACGTTCGAACCGAGGCGCAGTCAACGCTCGGTGGTCAATGGGAAATTCGACAGCGGCATGGGCGAAATCGAATTGGAAGCTGACGTTACCGCCCCAGTAATTCGAGCAGCGTGAATTGGCGAACGGCGCGGCGTGATTTTGACTCTGGTCAAAATCTGATTGGGGTGTTTTGGAATTTAAGGTTTATCCATTGGATTTTCCTAAATTAGGGTTAGGGTTTTCGATAGTTTTTCGATTTGGGGATAAAAATTATACGGAGAATTAAGGTTTCCTATTTGGGGTGATTTTGCACCTAGAGATTAGGGATTTCACATCGGTCTGAATGTCTGTCGGAGAACCTTAAGGCCGAGGCGTGACACACGGTGTCACGCTCCGGTCGGATCAGCCCTAAACTGGTCCTAAACCGATGTCTTAGGGTTGTCCGGCGGAATACCAGAGCGTGAACTCCCTAGGGTTTCCGACTCAAAATCTCACTCCCAAATAAGAAACCCTAATTTACCCCATTGATTTTTATCCTCAAATTACAATTCGCACGACAAACCCTAACCCTAACTTAGAAAAGTCCGGAAAGAACCAAACCCTAATACCTGGTCAATGATTTTGACCAGTCAACGCCGATCTCGCCGGATCAAATTGAAGTGTTGATGTCCGCCTGACGTCAGCACCAAAATTCGCCGCTCTCGAATTGATTTCCGCTGCTTCGATTCTGCTTGCTGACGTCGTCTTGTGTCAGCACCCCGAATTTTGATTTCGAATTCGTCCCACTGTTGAATTGCAATTTTGACTGCATCAAAATCGCTTCGCCGTTGCTGCCACGAAACGAAGGCCGAGCGTTCGTCCTCAAGCTTCGACGCCCCGCCTCAGACATCGATTACTACGACGAGCTGCTTCGCCGGTAGCAGAAGAATCGTCGCCGCGCCTTCAATCCTCGCCGGACGTCGTCGTCCGAACACCGTCGCCTGCCGTCTGCCGGCGAGCCTGGCCGAGAACGTCGCCGCGCACTGGAAGGAACAGGGAGGAGGAAGCTTCCGAGAAAAGCTTGATTTTATTCCTGAATAAAACTGCAGCCTTCTTCTCCTCACGCCGTTGGCCCCCTGGCCGGCGACTACCCGCTTCCCCTCCCTCGCCGACGGCGCACTCGCAGTTCAGTTATAAATCTCTCTCTCTCAACTCACAGCTCTCGCTGGCGTCCCTTGATCGCCGGATATCTCCCTAAAGCTCTCGCTGGTGGAGTCGATGCCGGTTGATGATGATCCTTGCTATCGCTCCTCGTCCTCCCTTTTATTGAAGGAGCCGCCGAATCCGAGATCTTCACCCAACCGCAAATGTCCATGTCGCCCAGTTCTTCCGTTGGTGTCGACGTCCGCTCGTTCCAAGTCATCCGCGTCCAAGCCAGCAGCCGTGTCCGCCTTCCTCGATGAAGATTCCGTCGTCGAGCTGAAACTCGCCCACCGCTTGCAGTTGTAGATGCTATCGTCCGCGCGGCGTGGAGAAGACACTGAGAGCAGGTCAACTCCTCGCGTTGACCGCTCCGATTGCTGTCGAGAACGGGCTCCACTTTGATGTTTACCGCATGGGCTTAGGCCTCTGTCCGGCCCATTGGGTTCGGGCCTGGACCGGCTGAACCGGGACCTGACAATTCTCCCCCGCCTTGGACATCGCCCTCGATGTCCATGACTGGCAGATCTCTGGCCACCATTGCTCCGATCCTCAGGGCACCGATCTGACACTGCTGCGCTCCCGTGGCAGTGTGTGGAGCTAGCTGTATTCCACCAATCCTCACCTCCTAGGTGTGATCTTCAGCTTCCTCAGCTGGTTCTTGTGCTACCATCGCCATGAGTTTCTACCTGGACGGACAATCCTTTACCTAGTGAGGACCACCGCATAAGAAGCAACCCTGTGGCTTTGGCTTTCGTCGGCCTGGTGAACCCCTGTTCTGCCAGTGAAAGGGCCTCTCTCTTTCTGGAACTCTATCCTTCGGTGGGGTCCGTGGTGACCCGCGCTTCGGTGGTGTCCTGGATTTCTTTGGTAGTGCTGGTCTGGACTTCTGATTATCCACTATGGATTCAGCCGCCGCCGCCGCCCTCCAAACTGGTGGTGAGTGTCGTCGGACCTCCGCCTCTGCCCATGGCTGAAGGTTCTGGATGAAGAGATATCTCTTGTCATCCTTCTCCATACGTGGAAGCTCCAACATTAACGCGGAGAATGCCCTGACGTACTCCTGGATCGACCCAGTGTGCCGCAGCCGATCCACGTTCCCACGCGCTTGGTCCGTTGAGTTTCCGGGAAGAAACTGCCACCGCGGTTCCTCACGGAAGGTCTCCCAAGGCCAGCTAGTAGCCTCCGCTGTAGAGCTGACTTTGGTCCGCCACCAAAGTTTTGCACAGCAGGTGAGGTATGCGATGCACACCCGCACCCTGTCTTCTTTTGAAACACGGCTAGCAGAGAACAACTGCTTCATGTCCCAGATGAAGTTCTCCACTTCTCTGAATGATCGCCCCCCCCCCCCCCCGAACGTCGTTGGCTCAGGTACTCGTACCTTCAGCTTAGGAGCCTCCTACTCCGCCGGTGCTGCCATTGACCGCGATACTTGCGTTAGGGCCAAATGCAATATCGTGATCTTTGCATGCATGTCCTCCTTCATGCGAGTCATCTGCTCCGGCAGATCAATCAGACTCTCCAGAGTCTGTTGCAGGAATTCGATCTGTAACTTCTGAATCTGGATCTGCACCCTTTGAGCCTCCACTGTACTCTAAAGACTCTCGATCTGGGGAATCATCCCGTCATCCCCAGCACTAGCCAAACCGAACACTTGCTCAATCTGTGTGATACGATCACCGTGATTCGCCATCCCTTCAGGTTTAGCCGTCTCTTTGGCTTTACCTTTGTCTTGCTTAGGCCAAACGTCCTCTGACGCTCCTCTGGCTGTGTGGGTGATCTTCTGAAACTTCAAGCCCTTCTTCACCTTCGCAGGTGAAGGTGCTGTGTTCGCCGTAACAATTGCAGCAATCATGCATCGGGAGCTAGCTGAGAAACCGGCGGTGATGCATGACGAGGAACCAGTAGAGGCCCGCATATGAGTTGTGCGCATTGCCTCAGTGGTCGCAGGAAAATCATCACCGACCCCCGCAGAAGCAGAGCCGAAAGACGCAGTCGACAAGGGCGACGTCAAGCCGAAGACGAGCTTCGGAGATGCGAACCATCCACAGGAGAAAAAGACGTATAAGCTGGTAGTGGAGGAAAAGGCTTCACCAAAGTCTTGGGAGGAGATAGAAGCGGAAGAGAATGCAATGCAACGTGCAAACTATGAGAAGCTTCGACGCAAAAGGGAGCAGATCTGGAAGGAAGCCCACGAGGCTAATTGTGCTGAGCAAGAGCGGTGGCTCGCCAGCCGGCGTTGAGCGGGCCGCCCGCGCCGGACATCGGGGGCGATGTCCAAATTGAGCGGGGGAGAATTGTTAGGCCATGGGTTTCCGGTTCAGCCCAAGGCCGGTGGGCCTAGCCAAAGCCCAAGTCCATGAGGCGAAGCAGCACGAGGGAGCAGATTGTTGGTCAAAATAGCGGCGCTGACCCCGAATTATGCGAGAGACGTGTTCTCGCATCTCTTTCACCAAGCCTCGCGGACGAGCGAGCTCCTTCGTCTCCGCGAGATCCAGACGGCGAGCGAAACGGGCGAGCGCGAGGTTTGCGGAGCAGAAGAAGCAAGAGGCGGCGGTCTCTTTCTTCATAAGGAGAAGCATCATTGACACAGCGAGAGGACCAGAGATCGGTGAGAAATCTAGAGCGATCAGAGAGCAGAGATCCGGCTAAGAGGAGGAGGAAGCTGTGAGCGATTGAGCGGAAGCGTGAGAGAGGAAAGAGTCCAGTGAGCACCTATGAACGGAGGCGAGCGAAGTCGCCGGTGAGAGTGGTGAGAGGGCTTGAGAAGAGAGGGGTTTTTGTACTCTATATTTGGAAAAGGAATAAGAGGAAATTTCCCCACGTTTGGTTATCTTCTTCGACCGCTTTCCTCCCCTATTTTTGGCATTCGCGGCGACGTCTTCTCAGCGATTCCGGCGGCGACAGCGACTGCCGACGGAGCGAGGCTGAGGGCGACAGGAACGGCGGCTTCCCCTGTCGACTTTCCTTATCCAGCGAAGCGCAGGCGGCGCTCGTTGACACAGGCGGCATCGGGAGGAAGAAGACGAAGCGGAGCAAGGCGTCGTTCTTCCAATTTTGATTGCGGTGGAGATCGAAATCGAGTTTCGATTTCGTCGTTGACATCAGGCGGACGTCAGCACACGAAATCGAACAACGAACGAAAAGTCAAAATCAGCGGCCGAATTCGGAAGCGAGGCGGGCGAAATTGAGGGCTGACGTCAGGCGTGACGTCAGCAACCCGATTTTGAATTCGGAAGAGGATTGACCGAGAGGTATTCTAATTTGGGGTTTTTGATTCTTTTCGATTTCCTAATTAGGGTTAGGGTGTTGCCGAGCGAATTGTAATTTGGGGAAGAAAATTATTCGGGGAAGTTGGGGTTTCGAATTGGGGACGAGATTATGTCCGGAAACCCTAGAGAGCGTTGCGTTCCGGTGTTCCGACGGACGGTCCTAGGATAGCGGATAAGCGCCGATTCTAGACCGATCCGACCGGGGCGTGACAACAGGTATTAGAGGTTAAGTGATCCAGCAACAGGTGCTCGGTTTGACAGGGAATAGCAGGGATGCGGTGGTTCCTCAGGTGGAGGACATCCATCGCACGGTAGAGGAGCAAAGGTTGTAAATTACTGCCCTTCAACAAACTTTAGCTGGAATGGCTGAAGCCCAGCAAAATTTTGAAGGGATGGCGACACTACAACAGCAGGTGGCAACCTTGTAAGGACAGGTAGCGACCTTGACGGCACAAACCCAGCAAGTGACTGCGTTGCAAGGACAGGTAGCAACCTTGACCGCACAGTTAACCAACTCCATGGCAGCACAGCAGCAGATATTGTCAGATCTTGCGGTGACGCGCATGGCATTGGCGCAGGCACAAGGAGGTGCCCCTACAGCAACCATGACGGAGTATGGGGCTCCCAACGGCAACGGGAAGGTTCGCACCCCAGAACCGGCAATGTTCAAGGGGGCCAGATCAGCAAAAGTATTGGGTAACTTCCTTTGGGATATGCAGCAATACTTTGAGGCTAACCATGTTTCAGATCAGGAGAAGGTGAGGGTGTGCACAGCATATCTCTCAGATGATGCAAAACTCTGGTGGAGAACCAAAGTTGATTCGACATCAGAGGCGGCTAGTTGGACATGGGAGGTGTTCCGAGAGGAACTGCGGCAACAGTTCCTTCCCGGAAACTCGGTGGACCAAGCGCGAGAGGCGGTGGATCGGCTAAAGCACACAGGGACGATCCAGGAGTATGTCAGGGCGTTTTCCGCACTGATGTTGGAGCTACCTGAGATGGCGGAGGGAGACAGGAGGTACTTCTTCCTCCAGAATCTCCAACCCTGGCGGCGACGGAGGTCCGACGACATGCGCTGCAGGACTGGAGGACGGCTGCAGCTATAGCCGAGTCTCTTGTAGACCAGAGGACTTCCGGGACAACCTTTCAGAGAGGACAGAGGTCGCTTCCGAAACGACCATCTCCACCCAGACCTAGAGCGCCAGAGAGAGAGAGAGGCTCTCTCCCCGACGGAACGGAGGACAACCTGCATGGCAGGAGCAGACCCGATCTACAGAGAGAGGGCAGGGTCATCTGAGACCGATTGCCTGCTTCTTGTGCAAAGGACCGCACCGGATACGCGACTGTCCGGATCGACAGCGGGTGAACGCAATTGCAGCAATCGTGCATTGGGAGCTAGCTGAGAAACCGGCGGTGATGCATGACGAGGAACCAGTAGAGGCCCGCATAGGAGTTGTGCGCATTGCCTCAGTGATCGCAGGAAAATCATCACCGACCCCCGCAGAAGCAGAGCCGAAAGACGCACTAGACAAGGGCAACGTCAAGCCGAAGACGAGCTCCGGAGATGCAAACCATCCACAGGAGAAAAAGACGTATAAGCAGGTAGTGGAGGAAAAGGCTTCACCAAACTCTTGGGAGGAGATAGAAGCGTAGCAGAAGAGAATGCAATGCAACGTGCGAACTATGAGAAGCTTCAACGCAAAAGGGAGCAAATTTGGAAGGAAGCCCACGAGGCTAATTGTGCTGAGCAAGAATGGTGGCTCGCCAGCCGGCGTTGAGCGGGCCGCCCGTGCCGGACATCGGGGGCGATGTCCAAATTGGGCGGGGGAGAATTGTTAGGCCCTGGGTTTCCGGTTCAGCCCAAGGCCGGTTGGCCTAGCCAAAGCCCAAGTCCATGAGGCGAAGCAGCACAAGGGAGTAGATTGTTGGTCAAAATAGCGGCGCTGACCCCGAATTATGCGAGAGAAGCGTTCTCGCATCTCTTTCACCAAGCCTCGCGAACGAGCGAGCTCCTTCGTCTCCGCGAGATCCGGACGGCGAGCGAAACGGGCGGGCGCGAGGTTTGCGGAGCGGAAGAAGCAAGAGGCGGCGGTCTCTTTCTTCATAAGGAGAAGCATCATCGACGCAGCGAGAGGACCAGAGATCGGTGAGAAATCTAGAGCGATCAGAGAGCAGAGATCCGACTAAGAGGAGGAGGAAGCTGTGAGCGATTGAGCGGAAGCGTGAGAGAGGAAAGAGTCCAGTGAGCACCTGTGAATGGCGGCGAGCGAAGTCGCCGGTGAGAGTGGTGAGAGGGCTTGAGAAGAGAGGGGTTTTTGTACTCTATATTTGGAAAAGGAATAAGAGGAAATTTCCCCACGTCTGGTTATCTTCTTCGACAGCTTTCCTCCCCTATTGTTGGCATTCACGGCGACGTTTTCTTAGCGATTCCGGCGGCGACAGCGACTGCCGACGGAGCGAGGCTGAGGGCGACAGGAACGGTGGCTTCCCTTGTCGACTTTCCTTATCCGGCGAAGCGCAGGCGGCGCTCGTTGACACAAGCGGCGTCGGGAGGAAGAAGACGAAGCGGAGTGAGGCATCGTTCTTCCGATTTTGACTGCGGTGGAGATCAAAATCGAGTTTTGATTTCGTCGTTGACGTCAGGCGGACGTCAGCACACGAAATCGAACAACGAACGAAAAGTCAAAATCAGCGGCCGAATTCGGAAGCGAGGCGGGTGAAATTGAGGGCTGACGTCAGGCGTGACGTCAGCAACCCGATTTTGAATTCGGAAGAGGATTGACCGAGAGGTATTCTAATTTGGGGTTTTCGATTTCCTAATTAGGGTTAGGGTTTTGCCGAGCGAATTGTAATTTGGGGAAGAAAATTATTCGGGGAAGTTAGGGTTTCTAATTGGGGACGAGATTCGGTTCGGAAACCTTAGAGAGCGTTGCGTTCCGGTGTTCTGCCGGACGGTCCTAAGATAGCGGATAAGCGCCGATTCTAGACGGATCCGACCGGGGCGTGACACTAAGTGTCAAGCCCGGGTTCACCCGGTTCAGCCCAAAGCCCATTGGGCCTGATCCAAACCCAAGCCCAAAAACCAGCGGCTGAATTTGGGAAAGTAGCTCGGTCAACGCCTCAATCCGTTGACCCGAGCTCTACGGAAATCGCAGCAGCAGCCGCGTCTTTGTCCGCACAGCATTCGGAGGCGGGGTCGATAGCATCACGGAGCTCGGGCACGAGCTCTCCGCCGGAAGATGCGGACGATGGCGACACTCGGGCGACAAAGAGATCGGACGAGGACTAGCCTCACCTTCTCGAGCATCGCGCAGGCGAGCGCGAACAAAGCAGGACGAGCGGGTCCTTCGGCGACAGGCGCGGACGGCGGACTCGGCAGCATCAGTGGGCGTCGACGCAGGGGCGTGGTCCACGCGAACGAGAAAAGCGGGGCGGCTCTTCCTATATACGTTCGACGAAGCGGACGAGAGGGGGTGCGCAGAGGCGTCACCACACCACAAAGCAGAGCGCTGGGGAGCGACTCCACCGGCGATGGCGAGGGCGCCGTCGCCCTTCCAGAGCAGGGCTCTGATGCCAACGCAGGCGTGCGTTGATGCCGGTGCCAGGGGGCACCGATGCCGGCGCTAGGGAGCGTCGAAGGAGTGATCCTCGAGGGAGCGATTGTAGCCGGCGATGACCGGCGAGGGAGTCGCATTCCGGTATTCCGCCGGATAGTCCTAAGACAGCGGTTAAAGGCTATTTTTAGGCCGATCCGACCGGGGCGTGACAACAGGTATCAGAGCAAAGATTCAGCTATGATGGTGAATCAGAAAGATCCGAGAGGCAACACCATCACCACCGGCGACAAGGAGCGTCGTCCTTCCAGGGCAGGGGCTCTGATGCCAACACCAGGGCGTGTTGATGCCAACACCAGGGTGTGTTGATGCCAATGTCTAAGAGCATTGATGCCGATGTCAGGGATGTCGATGCCGATGACAGGGGACATCGAGGGAGAACTCTATAAGAGCTCAGTGATTGTAACAAACAGCAAGATCACTTCCCGGAGCAGGGGGCTCTGATGCCAACACCAGGGCGTGTTGATGCCAACACCTAAGGGCGTTGATGCCGCCGCCAAGGGGCGTCGATGCCGGTGTCAGGGGACATCGAGGTTCAGCTGAGTTCAGCAAAGATGGTGTAGCAAGATTATTGTGGGCCCATGACCCACAGGTCCGAAATTATCCTTGACAAGTTTGTTGATGCAGGTTGCTGTAAGCATGACGATCCAGTACATTAGACCGTGAACTCAACGGCCACAGGTTGAGCGGAGCATCTGGGGAGATGCGCTATGGACGTGACCCTGTTTGCATTCAGTTCAGCGGGAGCACTATGGCGAGACGGCCAGGACACAGGAGGTCAGGAAGAGCACCAGGGGGTGAATATGCGGCTTAATTGTGTCAAGCCATGGGGGCGCCAATTCCAGGCAGCATGGTGCAGCAAACATTCATCATCAGACTGGAGATAGAAGATGGAGGACTTTGAACATTGGAGGGTCAATGTTCAACTTGCATTGAACATCGAGGGCGATGTTCAAATTAGGTGGGGGAGAATTGTCAGGCCCGGGTTCACCTGGTTCAACCCAAAGCCCATTGGGCATGATCCAAACCCAAGCCCAAAAACCAGCGGCTGAATTTGGGAAAGTAGCGCGGTTAACGCCTCAATCTGTTGACCCGAGCTCTACGGAAATCGTAGCAGCAGCCGCGTCTTCGTCCGCACAGCATTCGGAGGCGGGGTCGATAGCATCACGGAGCTCGGGCACGAGCTCTCCGCCGGAAGATGCGGACGATGGCGACACTCGGGCGA
Source organism: Costus lasius (assembly GCA_027563935.2). Lineage (NCBI taxonomy): Eukaryota > Viridiplantae > Streptophyta > Magnoliopsida > Zingiberales > Costaceae > Costus > Costus lasius. Next base: position 141,506,839 of record CM050446.2, read on the forward strand.
CAAAGAGATCGGACGAGGACGAGCCTCACCTTCTCGAGCATCGTGCAGGCGAGCGCGAACAAAGCAGGACGAGCGGGTCCTTCGGCGACAGGCGCGGACGGCGGACTCGGCAGCATCAGTGGGCGTCGACACAGGGGCGTGGTCCACGCGAACGAGAAAAGCGGGGCGGCTCTTCCTATATACGTTCGACAAAGCGGACGAGAGGGGGTGCGCAGAGGCGTCACCACACCACAAAGCAGAGCGCTGGGGAGCGACTCCACCGGCGATGGCGAGGGCGCCGTCGCCCTTCCAGAGCAGGGCTCTGATGCCAACGCAGTCGTGCGTTGATGCCGGTGCCAGGGGGCACCGATGCCGGCGCTAGGGAGCGTCGAAGGAGTGATCCTCGAGGGAGCGATTGTAGCCGGCGATGACCGGCGAGGGAGGGATGGGGGCGCCGACGGGGGTCGGTGAAGTTTGTAAGTTTTCCTTGAGGAGAATAAAGCTTCTTCCACAACTCTATACCCTTCCCTGTTCTGTGTTCTTCAAACGTGGCGGTTTCCGGCGAGGTCGTAGGCGCGGTGGCGCCCGGCGGCTGAGGCGACGCAGGCGGCGTCGAGAGTTTCGGCCGAGACGAAGCTCAGCGAAGACGACGACGGAGGAACGCGATTTCGCGTTCGTTTCGAGGCAGTGATGTGGATTTTGACCGGGTCAAAATCCATACGGCAAAAACGAAGTCGATTTCATTCGAAATCGAATTCGGGATGCGGACGTCAGCGTGCAAAATCGAGTGGCAAAAGCGAAATTCGGCGCGGCAATCCCGATTTGGAGGCTGACGTCAGCATAAACAGTGATTTTGACTTTCGGTCAAAATTGATTTGGAGGTATTATTAAATCTAGGGTTTCGTTTGGATTTCCCAAATTAGGGTTAGGATTTTTTGAGCGACCTTGTAATTTGGGGACAAAAATAAATCGGGCAAGTTAGGGTTTTCGATTTAGGGCCGAAAACCCTAGAGAGAGTTGCGTTCCGGTATTCCGCCGGACGGTCCTAAGACAGCGGATAAGCACTGTTTTCAGGTCGGTCGGAACGGTCTAAAAACAACGCTTATCCAATGTCTCAGAGCCGTCCGGCGGAACACCGGAACGTGATCGCGCTAGGGTTTCCGGACCGAATCTCGTCCCCAAATTCGAAACCCTAGTTCCCGCTCAATTTTTCTTCCCAAATTACAAATCACTCAAGGAAAGGATTGGAAAACCCTAACCCTAATTTCCAAATCAGGAAACCAAAATACCTCAAATTGATTTTGACCTAAGTCAAAATCACCCGTCGCAAATTAATTCTCTTGCTGACGTCACGCCTGACGTCAGCCCTTACGATCGCCTTCGCCGCGCGTAAATTCGGCTGATTACGTCGGCATACGTCAGCTTCGAAATCGAATTTCGAATTCGATTTCCGAAATCACTCGTTGACCAGCTCTCCATTGACTTATGCTTCGAAACTTGCGCCCGAGCTTCGTCTCCGTTTCGACGCCAACTGCGTCGTCTTCACCTCGCGTCGCCTGTTCGCCGTTCGGCAGCCGCCTGCCGTCGAAGCTCGTTGCCGATACCGCGGAAAGGACCACAAACAGGGGAAGAGGATATCGGAGTAGAGAAAGCTTCGTTTATTCACGGAAAACGTTACAAACTTCCTCGAACCTCGCCGTCGGCCCGCCGGCCGGTGCCCCTCTTCCCTCCCTCGCCGTCGACCTCTGTCGACGGTTACAATCGCTCAAGCTCTCTCTCTCGCCTCGACGCTCGTCGTCGCCGGCTCGCTCAAACTCACAGACTATCCTTGTTCCGTCTGTGGGCTTGGAATGGGTGGTGGGCGACGGCGCTTCTCGCCGTCGCCGGTGGCGGCGCACCCACCGGGTGCCGCGCCTGGAGGTCGCCCTTCGTTGCGCACCTCTCTCCCCCCATCTCGTCCGACCCGTCGGACCTTTATAGGGAGACTCCCGCCGCCTCTGTTCCTCTCCGTCTCCGAGTCGTCCGCGTCCTCGCCCCGTCCGGTTTTCGCGGATACGACGCCGCACGAGCCTGCGTCCGTTCCGCCTTCCGCGTTCGAGCTGCGTGGTGGAGAGCTCGCGGATGAAGTTCGCGTCTGCGCCCGCTCCTTCGCTTCCGCAGAAGACGTCGCCTGCCCGCTTCTCACGCGAACGCACGCCTGCGTTCGTTTGCGGCTTGCCTTTTCTTTGTCCGCGTCATGCTTCGAGTCCACGTTCGAAGCCCGCACGCTGCCCTCGATTCCCGATTCCTCTGCTCGACGTCGCCCGCGCCGCTCGCGTCCGCAGCGTTCGCGAAGACGCGTTCGCACGCTGCAACGCGCACGCGTGGTTGCGTTGCTCCGCGTGATTTGCTTGGTCAGCCTCCTCAGTTGACCGGGCTTCTCCGTATGGGCCTGGGTTTGGGTTGGGCCGAACCGGCCTGACCCAGGCCTGACAATACTCCCCCATCTGATTTGAACATCGTCCTCGATGTTCGTAGAACGTCCTCCTGACGTTATCATCGAAGCTCATTGCTCCGGGAAGAGATCTCGCATACCTCTCTTCATCATGTGTCATAGTGCTTCGCCCAACTCAGTACTTATCAGGGTCACGTCCGTAACGCATCATGCACATAGATGCTCCGCTCAACCTGCAAGAACTGAGTTCACGTACTAGCACACTGAATCTTCAGCACTCCGCCTGACTTGGCACGACTGGGTTCACACCATAACGTATTGTCCAACCCCTCGTGCCCCAGTCTACGTCGTAGCGCGCTGGAATTGCTCCTGCTGAGCACCTGCGTCTGCTCCATCTCGGATCTCTTTGATCCACCATGCTGCTGGATCACTTTACCTCTGATACCTGTTGTCACGCCCCGGTCGGAACGGTCTAAAAACAACGCTTATCCGATGTCTCAGAGCCGTCCGGCGGAACACCGGAACGTGATCGCGCTAGGGTTTCCGGACCGAATCTCGTCCCCAAATTCGAAACCCTAGTTCCCGCTCAATTTTTCTTCCCAAATTACAAATCACTCAAGGAAAGGATTGGAAAACCCTAACCCTAATTTCCAAATCAGGAAACCAAAATACCTCAAATTGATTTTGACCTAAGTCAAAATCACCCGTCGCAAATTAATTCTCTTGCTGACGTCACGCCTGACGTCAGCCGTTACGATCGCCTTCGCCGCGCGTAAATTCGGCTGATTACGTCGGCATACGTCAGCTTCGAAATCGAATTTCGAATTCGATTTCCAAAATCACTCGTTGACCAGCTCTCCGTTGACTTATGCTTCGAAACTTGCGCCCGAGCTTCGTCTCCGTTTCGACGCCAACTGCGTCGTCTTCACCTCGCGTCGCCTGTTCGCCGTTCGGCAGCCGCCTGCCGTCGAAGCTCGTCGCCGATACCGCGGAAAGGACCACAAACAGGGGAAGAGGATATCGGAGTAGAGAAAGCTTCGTTTATTCACGGAAAACGTTACAAACTTCCTCGAACCTCGCCGTCGGCCCGCCGGCCGGTGCCCCTCTTCCCTCCCTCGCCGTCGACCTCTGTTGACGGTTACAATCGCTCAAGCTCTCTCTCTCGCCTCGACGCTCGTCGTCGCCGGCTCGCTCAAACTCACAGACTATCCTTGTTCCGTCTGTGGGCTTGGAATGGGTGGTGGGCGTTCTCGCCGTCGCCGGTGGCGGCGCACCCACCGGGTGCCGCGCCTGGAGGTCGCCCTTCGTTGCGCACCTCTCTCCCCCCATCTCGTCCGACCCGTCGGACCTTTATAGGGAGACTCCCGCCGCCTCTGTTCCTCTCCGTCTCCGAGTCGTCCGCGTCCTCGCCCCGTCCGGTTTTCGCGGATACGACGCCGCACGAGCCTGCGTCCGTTCCGCCTTCCGCGTTCGAGCTGCGTGGTGGAGAGCTCGCGGACGAAGCTCGCGTCTGCGCCCGCTCCTTCGCTTCCGCAGAAGACGTCGCCTGCCCGCTTCTCACGCGAACGCACGCCTGCGTTCGTTTGCGGCTTGCCTTTTCTTTGTCCGCGTCATGCTTCGAGTCCACGTTCGAAGCCCGCACGCTGCCCTCGATTCCCGATTCCTCTGCTCGACGTCGCCCGCGCCCCTCGCGTCCGCAGCGTTCGCGAAGACGCGTTCGCACGCTGCAACGCGCACGCGTGGTTGCGTTGCTCCGCGTGATTTGCTTGGTCAGCCTCCTCAGTTGACCGGGCTTCTCCGTATGGGCCTGGGTTTGGGTTGGGCCGAATCGGCCTGACCCAGGCCTGACACTGAGTGTCTCATTTAAAACCGGTTTACGGGATTCAAAAAAATACAGATTCCGATCTTTCCATAAATACCAGCAGGCAGTAATAACAAGAGAAGAGATACCAATAGATTCAAAAATCCAGTGGCCTTCGACCCAGGAATTACGAAAAGCAAATTGAACATCACAAATAGAAGCAAGTTTAGTCCAAATAAAGTCAGTAGCGGAGCAGTTGAAAAGAAAATGTTTGGCGTCATCTTGATCAGAGCAACAGAAACAACAAGGATGGTTCTCAGATAGGCCAATATTAGCAAAAAAGGAAGAGGTAGGAAGCTTGTTGAGGAGAAGCTTCCAACCAAAAAGCTTGATTCTTGGGGTAACTAGCAACCTCCACAAGGATGTCCAACCTTTCCAAGGATCATTGGGGCCCCTGTTGGTATTCAACAGAAAACTATAAGCCGCTTTCGAAAGAGAAGAACCAGCAGGAGCCCCTCTCCAGACCCAAAAATCATCAGTGGGAGCCTCCGGCAACCTGATAGAGCAAATGAAATCCAGGATCTGTTGGCTACACCACCCAAGGATAGCCTGCGAGTTCCACGAGTTCCCCTGAATAATATCAGCAACCACAAGGGGAAGGGATTGAGAGGAAGAGTCAAAGAAAGTTGGCATAGAGTTGAGCGGAAGGTCAAAACACCATGGATGAGAGAAGACCAACGTGTTACGACCATTGCCAATTCTTTTAGTAAGGCCAATTTTGAGGATATCAAGGTCTTTCAAAAACCCTTTCCAATCCCAGCTTTTGATACTGGGAGACGAAAAGGACCAAGGGTTGGGTATGCCATACTTGGCAGACACCACTTCATTCCAGATAGACTTACCAGAATTAAGTAAATGCAGGAGCCTTTTACAGTTCAGAGCCGGTCTAAGGAAGGTAAAGTCTTTAATCCCAAGCCCGCCATCACGTTTAGGGAGGGTAACATGGTTCCAATCCACAAGATGGATCTTTCTAGTCGAGGAGTTCCCAGCCCACAGGAAGCCTCTCACCACTTGGTTGAGTTTTTCAGTGAGGTTCTTGGGAAGCCAAGTGGCCATAAAGGAATATATAGGCGTGGAAGTGATGGCGGAGTTAATAAGAGCTAAGCGGCCAGCCTGGGAGAGGAGATTGCCTTTCCAAGAAAAGATGGGAGTCCAGAACATGTTTGCAATGGAGGAAAGTATCATTATAGGAAGACTTGGGGTTGATGAAACTTGAAAGTGCCAAGATGTTTGAAGGGAAAGCTGCCCTCTAAGGAATTGAAGAAATGAAGAACTTGTCTCTTGGAGCTGGAAGGGCACTTAAGGGGAAAATATATTCTGGATTTAGCGTAGTTGATATTGAGACCAGAAAAGGAGAAGAACTCAGCAAGGCAGCTCTTGATGTTCTTGCAAGAAGTGGGGTTAGCCCGAAAGGCTAAAATAAGATCGTCAGCAAACATAAGGTGAAAAACATTAACAGTGTTGCTACCACGGAAGACGAAAGGAGTAATCAGGTTCTGGTCCACTTTGTCTTTGAGCATGATGCTCAGAACATTCATGACCATGACAAACAAGAGAGAAGATAAAGGGTCTTCTTGTCTTACCCCTCTATTGCTAGAGAAGTAAGAGGAGGGTTGACCATTTATAACACAGGCGAAGGAAGGTGATTCCACACAGGCCTTAATCCAGTTAATGAAGGTAGGGGGAAAGTTTAAGATTGCAAGGCTAGAATAAATAGCAGACCATGAGAGCTTGTCAAAGGCCTTCTCAAGGTCAATTTTAAAGAGGATAAGAGGATACTTACCAGTAGAGCGATTCAAGGAATGAGTGAGCTCATGAAGGGAATGAATGTTGTCATGAATGTTCCTACCCGAAATGAAAGCAGACTGCTCCAGACAAATAGAGTTAGGCAGGATCGATCTCATACGGTTAGATAAGATTTTGGCAAGGATTTTATAGGAGACATTACAAAGAGAAATGGGCCTAAAATCTTTGAGCAGCTTAGGGTGAGGAACTTTAGGAATGAAGATGAGATGAGTACGCCCCCAAGAATTAGGAATGGTGTTGGAATTGAAAAACTTATGCAAGCAGGACATGAAATCAGCCTCTAAGGTGCCCCAAAAGTGCTTGTAGAATTCTCCCGTAAAGCCATCAGGTCCCGGGCTTTTACCAAGGGGGAGATTGGCAATGATTTGAGTAACTTCAGTTATATGGAAAGGATGCAGGAAGAACAGTCTGTTGTTGTAATCGATGGAGGAGCAATGTCTAGAATTAACGCAGGAATTGATGAGGCGAGAAAGCTGCAAAGGTTGGGGATCAGAAAGGAAGTTATTCCACAGGTTTTGATAGAAGTTTTTGAAAGCTTCAAGAATTAAACATTCTTCAGTGAGGGTCGCTCTAGAGTCCAGACAGAGAGAAAGAATTCTATTAGCCCTAGAGGAGCAGTAACCAGCCGATGGAAGAACTTAGTGTTTCCATCCCCTTCCTTAATCCAGTGGGCTTTAGCCAGAGTCCACCATTTAATGTTGAGTTGCCATTTAATGTTGAGTTGCCTAGTAAGAGCCATAACTTTGTTGAGGAGAGACTTGAGGGTGATAAGTTCAAGATCAGTAAGAGGTCTAGCAGACTCCACACATTGCCAAGAGTGGATTTGATCCCAGGTGGATGAGAGAAGTTTAGAAATGCTGCCAATGTTAGATTTATGCCACCTTTTGAGCTCGCTGGCAAGGGCCTGGAAACGGTTAGCGAAATCAGGATCCGAATTATTTTGGAAGCGGGGGTGGAGCCAGACAGAGTTGATCAGAGAGTTAACCTCCTTGTACTCATTCCAATAAGATTGAAATCTGAACGGTCTGTGTTTAGGAGGGATGGAGGTGCGAAAAGTAATGAGAATAGGCGCATGGTCGGAAATTCCCCTGGGGAGATGATGGACCATAGATTTACTAAAAATATTAATCCATTCATGATTGGCAAAGGCTCTGTCAAGCGGAGAGAATACGGCCAGGGCCCTGGCGGTTATTGCACCAGGTGAAAGCCGGACCAGTGAACCCAAGGTCAATCAGGCCAGAGGACGAAATAAAATTATGGAAGGCACGGGAGGAAGCAGAAAAAGAGAATTTACGACCACCAGACTTATCATCAGGGGATAAAAGAGCGTTGAAATCTCCGAAAATGAGCCAGGGGGTATCAGAAATTTGCAAGTTATTAAGCCCATTCCATAAAGCGTTACGGACAAAGCAAGTATTGCTAGCATATATAGTTGAGAGTAACCACGGCCTAACATTCTGCATATAGATATGATAGCATGGATAGCAAGGCACAAATGCTGTTTTCCAACGGCAAAAAAAAAAGTTCCTAAAATCAACCGGTGGACATCCAGACTCACGAATTAATCCCTTTTTATTTGTTTTGGGAATAATTTTGGTGCCAAATATGAAATATTTGAAGGTGTGGAAGGGCATACAAAAATTGCAACCATTTCGTCAGTTATACATCTTATTCGATCGTTTGATTGTGGATCTTTTTTTTTTTACTCAAAAAAATAGATATTTGATAGCAGTAAACAAAGTGCATGTGAGTTTTGTATGTTCTTAATTTTTATGAACCACTTTTTTTCCCTCAATTTTGCTGTAAATTTACCGGAAATCATCCAACTTAACGAGAAATCTGTACATTTCATAAATCTGCTCAACCTCTATTAACAACCGCCTTTGTAGAGGATACATTTCACACAGCCAAAAACCAGAAAACCAGCCCACTGATCACTAGAACTAGAACTCATTATGATTGTTCATTTTTCCCCTTTTGAGAATTTCAAACAGCAGAATGCACAATTGCAGCCCCAAATCATCCATCTTTATATGTCTAAAAGAAAAGGAACTGTACATTATTCATCGTCACTGGTACATCTTTTGGACAAAATCATAAACAAAAAAAAAACATAAACACATATTGGTGACATAACCCCCACGCCCCTCCCCCCCTTCCCAATTCTTAAACACTATGACAGCCCCTATTCTTCACAAAACCAATTCTGTGTAAATTCCGAACGCCTAAGCTGTGTATCGGCCAAAGCTTGCTTGGTCTAAGCAGTTACTTTCTGGGGTAAATCTTCACTGGTAGGAATGCTCTCCTTGCTGAAAGTGTCTACATCTTTCATGAGATACTTGTCAGCCTGAGCAGCTGCTAGCCTGCCCTCGTTGATGGCCCAAACGACAAGCGACTGGCCTCGTCGGCAATCACCAGCAGCAAAAACTCCCTCCACACTGGTCGAGAAATGCCCATACTCTGCCTTAAAGTTCGATCTGTTGTCAAGCTCTAGACCCAGCTTTTCAGCAACCGTCTGTTTAAGTCAGGAAAGCAAGTCATTAACAATTTGCATGAGTACTTAAACTTAAGTAACAAATGTCTGTCTTACGGGAATGGAAATATTCAAAGTTGGGTTTATATTACAAGAGAGAGAGGAGCATATATCTTCTTAAGAATGATTGTTATGGCTGAATACTCAAATAGTGCAAAATAAAAAAAACTCACGATACTAATAAATTTTTGTTAGATGTGATAGAGAATGGAAAGAAAACTCACGGATTCTGGACCAAGAAAGCCCATAGCTAAGAGAACTAGATCAGCCTCTATGATCTCCTCTGAACCCTTGATTTCCTCAAACTTGAATCTTCCACTACTATCCTTGACCCACTGAACACGTACCACCTCAAGGCCTTTTACATTCCCCTCTTCATCCCCCAAAAATCGCTTGGTCAGCACCTCGTATGAACGCGGGTCCTTCCCAAATTTGGCTGCTGCTTCTTGATGACCATAATCTACTCGAAAGATACGGGGCCACTGCAGAATAACAAGGAATTTATATATTATATTATAAGAATATAACCGAATCAGAATTATTATTCCACACACTGGACGGTGGTGAAATTAAATTCAGAAGTTAAAATAGATGAGATCTATTGAAGGCAAATACACCATGAGCTCACTGCATAGGTTGACCATGCTCGACAACGGAAAAATGCTCAAATTTCTGAAATGCTAAACAGAGGAAATAGACGAACCTGCGGCCACGGATTGCCTGGTGCTCTTTTTTGAGGTGGCTCAGGGAGGAGTTCTAGATTTACAATACATTTGCAGCCATGTCGGATAGAAGTAGCAATACAATCTGTTCCTGTATCACCACCACCTATGACAACCACCTTCTTCCCTTCTGCGGACAAGTATTTACCATCCTGCAGATTGCTATCAAGCAAACTTTTGGTGTTTGCATGAAGAAACTCCATAGCAAAATGAACTCCAGAAAACTCTCGTCCAGGAACAGGAAGATCCCTACATAAGAAGCTTTCTAGATCAACCACCCTCTATAAGCAAATATGAGAGCAAAGAGAACATGCAAGCATCAACGAAAAAGACGAATACAGTAAACACAATAAAAGCAGATAACCCATCTTGATTAGTATTTATCACATCATTATTGGTAAGAAAATATCAGGGAAAAAATGCATCACAGCTTGCTACAGTAAGTTCATTCTTGCTAAATCATTTAGTACCCAAAACTCCACAAAAGAATTGAGTACTTCCATCTCTAGAAAACAATCCTGGGAAATCCATTTAAAACCATCTAAAACTAGAACTACTATGGGATTTAATTTCACTGGAAAGTTTATTTTTTTTACGGAGTAAAGCATTTTCAGAAATACCATAAAAGACGCATGCCCAGAACAAGAAAAAGATTTGAACTAAATCTGACAGTAACCCTTAAACAGAATTTAGCAAAGCTTTTCCGCTACTATCATGTAACATCGCAGAGTAAATCGAAAATAGAAAACATAGAAGTTGGACCCTATGTTTGCATCTGCATTTTTGTTTCTACTAAAGGAATATATACCTTGGTTTTGTAGCTCCACAAGCCAATACTATTGCATCATTATCAGCATGGAGACGGTTGAGCGAGTATCTAGGATCTGTTCCAACACTAGCATTTACTACAAAGTTGATACCCTCCTTAGCCATTAGATCTACACGCCGCTGAACTATATGAACCTTGTCAGCTTTCATGTTTGGAACACCATACATCATTAGGCCCCCAATGCGGTCAGCACGCTCATAAACAGTAACCAAATGACCCATTTTATTAAGCTGATCTGCAGCAGCTAGGCCAGCCGGTCCACTACCAACAATGGCAACTCTCTTCCTGTATTAAATCCCAAATTTATCAATAAGTCAACTATCTATGTATCATATTAGAGGTAAAACATGGCTTCATTTACTATCTTGAGTTAGAAAACCATTAATATGAGACAAATATTTAACCATTTAAAACAAAAGAAAGAGATGATGAATATATATATATATATATATGTGTGTGTGTGTGTGTGTGTGTGTGTAAACCTCAACAACAATGAAGCATCAAAAGCCATACATATAAGACACCACAAAACTAAGACCTTTGCTGTTTATAACTTGATCTACCACAGGCGTTGACACCACAATATGCAGGTGATGACAACCACCAAATAGCATTCACCCAAGAACAGTTATGCAATCTTCGTAGGTCAAATAATTTGGTACCCAGCAAGTTAAGAATGTTTCAACACAGAAGATGTTCTCTCAGAGAGAATACAACGACAATAATCACGTAGCTAAGGAAACCTATGATTCAAGAATTAAGTGCAATAACAGATAAAAAAAAGACATAACAAACTTTGAACAAAGTTTCTGCAACAGGCATGTTAGTAATATGGGAATACATCTGATCATCAGAGATAGGACAACCGACAGTAATGCAGGATCAATACAGACCTCAACGGAAAGGAATGTACAAGAGGTTAAGGGATCTTTCTAGATCATCGTCAAATTGGGAGATAATGTCATAAATTTTCTTTGGGTATAGCTGTGAGTAAACATGAAATGCCTACTGATTCAGAAACGAAACTATTTTGAGGAAATTATAGAGTCAAGCCCCACATACTAATATAAAACATGGTGCAGTTCCAACAAAGGAAGGCCGAAGCACAATTGAAATATATGAAATTGCTTGAGAAAGATAAAATTAGAAAGAGATGTTACCCAGTTCTCTTTAGTGGAGGACGAGGTACCATCCATCCTTCTTCAAATGCCTTATCTATGATAGCACACTCTATGCTTTTAATAGATACGGGATTCTCAATGATGCCAAGAACACATGATCCTTCACAAGGGGCAGGGCAAACTCGACCAGTAAACTCTGGGAAGTTATTTGTCTCAAGAAGCCGTTCCAATGCTTCTTGCCATCTGTTCTGATGGACAAGTTCGTTAAATTCAGGAATCTTATTTCCCAGAGGGCAACCCGAGTTTTCCTGCAAGATTAAACATTGAAAAGGATGATTCAGTAAATTGACGAGAAATGTCATAATTGAAAACAATGTAAAGCAAAATGTTGCATATACATATAAATGGAAATTTAAGAATTATGCAATGTGAAGTCATGAATGAGAATTTTCAATTTTACAGGAACAACCGGATAAAATGTAACAATAAAAAGATCAATGGAAATTTTAAGCACTGATGAACATCGTAGAAACTCCTCTGAATTCACAATAGGACTCAGGGTGCAGATCAGTGCCAGAAGACAGAAAGTACTACTATATAACCGTGGATTTCTAGCAAGCTTTGGTTTGGGTAGTCATGAAGTACAAATATAAATTTACACTCCACAGAACACAGGTCTGCATATTTTGACTAAGCATAGGATTTGGTCATTCAATCAAAGCTAAATATGATGGTCTAAATCTAGCATTCTAGCTATATGATAGATTTAGTAAACTTCATAAACATGAATGTAATAAATCAAAGATCTTGTACAACTAGTCCTACAAGAGGCGGTATTTGACTATTAATCGCATAATATGATCTTCTATAACTAGTTAACATCTTTTTGAAACATTTTCACTTGTATTCAGTAATAAAAAAAAATCAAGTTCCAGAGTTTCAATGAAGACACTTTTAGTAGCAATGTAGCATTCAGAATGCCTTGGACCTTTGGGCAATGCAGGTACCTTGTTGTGGCTGAAATTTGATGCACCCTAGTCAATTTATTCTAGCTACATAAAAATTAGTTAAATTAATACAAATTCCATTAAATATGACCTTACAAGCAAAACATAGAAATTTTAATTCTGAAAAATTCATGGAAAACAGGAAAGAGGGTAACATACATCCCCATGCCCTTCCTTTGATGCCCCAAATTGATCAAACGTTGATGGGAAATTATTCTAAATGGATGGCATCGACATGATGTGAAATTATCTTGAGAATGAAATATATTAGAATGCCAACTTGTAGTTGTTTGTCTATTTTCCAAAGTACACTAATGTGCGACACTTCATTCTACTAGTACAAATCTATTCAACCCTACAAGATCATGTTAAACCTAACATCAACATCGAACTACCATCAGAAGGATATACCAAAGGTTGCGGACACTCTGAAATTCATAATAGCTGAAGCCAATAATTTCACAGAATCCAATTTCATTATCAAATGTCAATACAACAGGTCATAGGTACGACTAGAATTTTCAGCGAAAGCAATCTAGGTTACCTGATGACAGAATGGAGTTCCACAGTCCATACAGCGGGCAGATTGTGTCTTTAACAGCGGCCCAGGCTTCAACTCAATAGCAACTTCATTCCAATCTTTTACTCGATTGTTAGGTTCCCTATATGAAATACCTTGTCGCTCATATGCAATAAAACCTCGATGCTTGACAGCATTATCAACCTGTGTTGGCCTTTTCTCTGCCAGGTCTTCTTTCTATAAAACCACAAAAGAGGAGCAATTGTCATTATGCTAACACAAGGATACAGAAAGTGCTTCAAGGAAATAAATTAACTTCTTTTGCTAGTGCTTTACTAGTAGAAAAATTCACAATAAACAGCTGGATGAAAGTTATCTTTGACACTACCTTTCCATTCAAAGATGCCGCCGCCAATTTCTTGAGTTCTTCAAACGCATCTTTCTCCATCAACTCCTTCTCATCTTGCTCCTCAGATTCTTTGGCAGCTTGCTCTACCTTTAAGTTTTGAAGAACCCTCTTATAATCCCGTGGAAATACTTTCACAAAATTGGGCAACTGCATGTCAAAATTGGAGAGAATTTCTTTTGCGAGGATACTGCCAGTATGGCGTTGGTGTTGCTGCATCATCATTCTCAAAGTTGTGATATCTTCTTCATCCTCAACCTTGTCAAGATCAACCAATTCAGGATTGCATCTTGTATGAAATTTCCCATCCACATCAAAAACATAAGCAATTCCACCACTCATACCAGCAGCAAAGTTTCTACCAGTTTTTCCCAGTATAACAATAGTACCTCCAGTCATGTATTCGCAACCATGATCACCAACACCTTCAACAACTGCTCTAGCACCAGAGTTACGTACGGCAAACCTCTCTGCTGCCATTCCGTTAAAATATGCCTCCCCTTTTGTGGCCCCGTACAATGCAACATTACCAATCACAATATTTTCCTTTGGATCAAATTGGCTTTCTCTTGGAGGATAAACTACAATCTTGCCTCCGGATAATCCTTTCCCAACATAATCATTGCTGTCGCCTTCTAACTCAAGAGTAATACCAGGGCAGAGAAAAGCTCCTAGGCTTTGACCAGCACTTCCAACTAATTTAACGTGGATTGTATCTGTAGGTAGTCCTTTCAACTGATAACGTTTAGTGACCTCATGGCTAAGCATGGTACCAACAGCGCGGTTTACATTCCGGATTGGTAAGTCAATGTAAACAGGAAAGCCTTTTTCAAGAGCAGCTTTTGACGAAGAGATGAGCTTCTGATCCAATGCCATGTCCAGTCCATGATCTTGCTTCTGGATGCAAAATTGAGCTGCACCAGGCCGAATATCAGCAGCGGGTCTAAGAAGTGACGAGAGATCAATATTTCCCAGTTTCTCATTGCTATTAGTTACTTCCTTATCAATCTCGAGCATGTCTGCGCGACCAACCATCTCGCTCATGGTTCGAAAGCCCAGCTGTGACATAATCTCACGAACTTCCTCTGCCAGCATAAAGAAAAAGTTAATAACATGCTCTGGTTCTCCAGCAAATTTTTCTCGAAGTACAGGATCTTGGGTGGCAATTCCAACTGGGCAAGTATTCTTGTGACATTTCCGCATCATAATGCAGCCAAGGGTTATTAGAGGTGCGGTGCTGAAACCAAACTCTTCAGCACCAAGTAGCGCTGCAATTGCAACATCTCTCCCTGTTTTTAACTGGCCATCTGTTTGCAGCACTGTTCGGCCCCGGAGATCATTTGCTACTAGAGTCTGATGTGTCTCTGCCAAACCAAGTTCCCAGGGCAGTCCTGCATTTTTAATGCCAGTCCATCGGGAAGCGCCTGTGCCTCCATCATGACCCGATATCAGAACATGGTCTGCATGCCCTTTTACAACTCCACTAGCAATTACTCCGACACCAGCCTCAGAGACTAGCTTGACACTGATACGAGCACCTGGGTTTGAGTTCTACAAAAAACAAAAAAGCAGCAAGTATTATGGCTTTGCCCCTTACCCTAGCAAACCAAGATCCAACATCCAAAGATCTCTTGTTGTCTTATTGGCAATCATTCTCACACGAATGGTTTGCAAATGGGTAATGCCATGAGAAGACAAAACAAGGTCAAAAATCAACAACAGGAGTAAACCGATCTAGGAGAGTCAATACCTTAAGATCATGAATGAGTTGCGCAAGATCCTCAATTGAATATATATCATGGTGAGGAGGAGGACTAATGAGACCAACACCAGCAGTGGAATTTCTCGTGACTGCAATATCACCAATAACTTTATGACCTGGAAGTTCACCTCCTTCACCTGGCTTGGCACCCTGAAAAGCAACAGAAGAACATCAAACAAAGTTTGTGAAAAGAAAATGTAATTCCAGGAAAATACGACCTCACCAAACTTGAAAGGTATTCATCATTTATAGATACAAAGACAGATTAGTGCTTTGTAGACTCAGCATCATCTGCCCATGAACAGAGATTTATAAACGAGTGGAACTTATGTTCCAATATGGAGGAAAATGAGTTAAAGGGGTAAGCATTCCTAATTGTTTAATTTTCAAACATGGAAACAATATTGGTAAGGAAAATGTTAGCTTGTAATGATTACCTGAGCCATCTTTATCTGAAGTTCATCCGCATTGGTCAAATAGTAGCTTGACACGCCAAACCTACCACTAGCTACTTGCTTAATTGCACTCCTCCTTGGATTCATTGAACCATCTGACAGAGGCTCCATCCGCGAAGGTTGCTCACCCCCCTCGCCTACAGATAGATCAAACAAGAAATAAGCTGGTAGATTACAATAAAAGATAAATAAATTTGTGCTCCAAGTATTGCCACATCCGAACAGTGAAACATAATAAGGATTCATTTTCCATTGAGTAACTTGGAAACCTTGTAGAATATCTAAAAATACGAGTGCAAGATAAATAAATGAGTAGTGACCTTGTGCCCGGTACAAGTTTGAACTGGATAGTCTATGAAACCAAAGGGGCTTTGAGTTATTCAATGTTTCAAGAAAAATGTAGAAAAAGTAAAGAGAATAAAACGTGCAAGTATCTTATACTAGATTAAGAATGAAGGTGAAAGATAGTTCCAGTGGTAAAGATCCTAGTGAATGATAAGAGGGTCCAAGATCTGAATCCCATCTTCACCAATTACCCTCTTGCAAAAATAAAATAAAATGCTTTATCGAACTTGGAGAAAAGCACAACTCAAGGAAAGACACTATTTTTCCGAAAGATCAGATACCAAGTTTTATGGCTCTTGGAATAAGGCTATACCAGTATTAGATTTGCCTCCAATTTTATTCATTGCAATAGCAAGAGTAGTATGCGCTTCCAATGATATTGAACCATAACTCATAGCTCCAGTGCAAAATCGTTTGACAATCTCACTAGCTGGTTCGATTTCATCCAAGGGAATTTTGTCAGCAGCGCCTTTAAACTTCAATATACCCCTCAAGTTGCATGTCTTATTCAGCTCGTGTATACGCCTAGAATATTCTTTGTATGCTGCAACACTGTTAGATCTGGCTGCCTCCTGTAACTTAGCAATTGCAAGTGGATCATTAAGATGGACTTCACCTCCCTTTCTCCAGTGGTAATCCCCAGGATTAGGCAGTGCAACTGCTTCTGCACTCCCGGGCGGTAAAGCTCTGGTAGGGAATGCCAATTCATGAAGACGGAGTGCATCACCAGCAAGCATTTCAAACGTCGCACCTTCAACTCTACTGGGGGTTCCTTTGAAGCATTTCTGAATCACCTCAGTTGAAAGACCCAGAGCTTCAAAGATTTGTGCACCCTTATACGATGCTAGGGTGGATATTCCCATTTTAGCAAGAACCTTCATCATTCCATAGTTGCTTGCTTTAAAGTACTTCTTAACTAGATCCTCCCGAGAATGGAACTCTCCGTCTGCTTTAGGAGGGATCTTTCCATCAACCTGCAATCGCCATATTGCTTCTATGGCCAAATATGGGCAGATAGCATCTGCACCAAACCCAACAAGAGTGCAAAAATGATGCACTTCTCGGGGCTCAGCAGATTCCACCAGCAATCCAATGCGTGTTCGCTCAAGTTTTGAGACTAGATGTTGATGAACTGCACCAACTGCCAATAGGGAACTTACTGCAACACGGTCTGCTGAAAACCCTGCATTAAAATCCTGAAGTCAATTTCACTTTACTAAAAATAAATATGCAAGAATATCCAAAACAAATAAAAAATAAAAGAAATTAGAAAGACCACACCAGCATAGAAACTAAAACAAATCAA
The DNA here is from genome assembly GCA_027563935.2 of Costus lasius. NCBI lineage: Eukaryota > Viridiplantae > Streptophyta > Magnoliopsida > Zingiberales > Costaceae > Costus > Costus lasius. Next base: position 141,523,925 of record CM050446.2, read on the forward strand.
AGAGTTGCTAGATCCCATTCAAGCTTAATAAAAAAGGCTCAAATATAAGGTGAATGAAAACAAGTATAATGTTACACGAAGCCAACCAAAACTATAACAGATGTCATGTCTCGACCCCTCACCTCTGTCAGACAATACAAGAGTTGTAAAGCCCTCAAGAATAGCAGCCCGAGCTTCCAAGCAAATCCTATCCAAGGTTTCCTCTAAGCCCTTTCGACCAAGCATTTTTGGATATGTGATGTCAAGTACTTTGCTTCTCCAACCTCTATAGTTCATCCTTTTTATAGCTTCCATCTCCTCGATTGATAAAAGAGGTCCCTTCAATGAGAGGCGATGGCACTGCTCCTCAGTTGTTTCAGTAAGATCACCTTCAGGGCCAATCATGCACTCCATAGATGTAACTATTTTCTCCCGAATTGGATCAATTGGAGGGTTTGTAACTTGAGCAAACATCTGTTTAAAATACTCAAAGCTAAGTTTCTCTCTACTTGACATCACAGCTAAGGGAGCATCATTGCCCATTGAACCAAGAGCTTCAGTGGCATCTTTCGCCATGGGCAACAAAAGCATATCCAAAGCTTCAACAGTGTAGCTGCAAGCAATCAACACACGAGTTCTCACCTTTCTGCAAGTAGAAAAGAATTAAATCATATTTGCTAATGGTAAGTTACCCAAAGGCCTTGAGTGGTGCCAGAAGACCATGAATTCCCATGCTTTCCATGTTTTCATCATGAGTCTGAGACTAAGAACAATAACCAACCAAAAGATCAGTTACCTATACAAATGACAAATGCAAACATAACAAATGCAAATAACTAGCACTTACTGGAACAGTTCCAGATATGCTTGGAGGAACCCTATCACTTTTAGGAACAGAATTGAGAATGTCTGCAAGACAAATCTTCTGCCTCTTAAGCCATTCCCCATAGGGCTTTGCCCGTGAGTACTGCTGTTTTAGCGCCTCATCATCAACAACAGTATGATTTTCAAAATCCACTAATAACATCATCCCTGGGTTGAGTCTTCCTTTCCTCGAAACATCTGCAGGAGGTATGTCCACAACACCCACTTCACTAGCCATTATAACACGTCCGCTATGGGTGATATAAAAGCGGCCAGGTCTAAGGCCATTTCGATCCAGTGTTGCTCCAAGATAGCGACCGTCAGTGACTGTAAGGGAAAATCAGCATATCTTTATAGACAATATGCAAAATGGTGAATTGTCATTACAAATTCAGTAAAGAATCAGTGCAGAATTTACAAGATATAAGAGCAGGTCCATCCCATGGCTCCATGAGGGCTGAGAAATATTCGTACAAAGCTTTTTTATCAGGATCCATGTTCTTGTCATTCTGCCATGCCTCAGGTATCATCATCATAACTGCCTCCGGAAGGCTTCTACCAGCACGGACCAAAAGCTCAAGGACACCATCGAATGCCCCTAATTATGCAAATTATTTCAGATCAAGCTTTTATACATCCTAAACCTTATATACGCATGTACATGTATACAAAAGCAATGTGTCATGTGACAACTACATAGTCACAAAAATATGAAACAGTAAATATTGAACCAGTAAACGAGTTAACGAATTAGGTGCAGGAAAGAGCAGATTAAAAACTAGATCCCACCTGAATCAGACGAGCTAGCATCCACAATAGGAAGAAGTTTCTTCATCTCATTCTTTGACAAACCTAGCTCCTTGCACTTCAACAGACCTTCTCGTGCCATCATCCTGCAGAGCAAGAAAAACATAAAGATGTCTATCCAGTATACCTTGACATTCTTTTAAATACACATCATGATGCCATGCATGACAAGAAACTACTGTAATCAAAACATACCAGTTGACATTTCCACGCAGAGTGTTGATTTCTCCATTATGTCCCAAAACACGCATGGGTTGTGCACGATCCCAACTAGGAAAAGTGTTTGTGGAGAACCGAGAATGAACCTGCATGTGAACATTATTTCTTAGGGATCTACAGGACCTAGATAGAGATGTACTGGACCGTCTCAGCAAAGAATGTCATATATATTGTTATCAATGCACTTAAAACACCGTTAACTCTGCTTAGCTTCACTGCCAATACAAAATAACATAGGAACCTAAGCTACCTTCACCATTCATTCTTTTCAACTTCAAATCGGAACTCTCATCCCACTGACCATGGGGAGCACTGCATCATGATTCTGCAATATGGTTTACTACGTTACTGATTATAAAGTTACCAACTCACCCAAGTTATTTCAGCACCCAAATTGAAGTAGCACTGAATAGTGAATACAGAAGAGTGCAAGATATAATTCAAAGTTTAATGCCTTAGAATGTCATTTAACCTTAACAAACTTCCAATTCCAGTGTCGTCTCTTGCAGTCTGCTCACAGCAAGATTGTAATCTAAAGAAGAAGATCGAATAGGAGATTTACCAGGGCCATGTAACTCGTAAACCTTTCATCGCCAAGATCAGCATAATAGTAGTCCTTTAGTTGATCAGGCTTCAGCTGACCTTTATAAACAACAGTCCTACCAAAATTTGAAAAGTCAATTAAAGTGTTGAGAACATCCAAAATCTGTAATGCTGACTTGGAATACATGAATGCAAAGTATAAGGACAAACCTGGAAGATAGCGAACATATATAGAAGTCCCTAGCTCCACCATGTTGCAGATTGAGAGCAGCTCGTATAGCTACCATTGAAATCCTCCGCAATATATACATCTAGATATTTCAATTAAATATCATGATAACTAATTATGCCAAAATTCCATAGGTATATTAATCCAAAAGGCAAAATAATGCTGGTACCTGCTGCTCAATATCAGCACTTGACCGGGAACTTGGAGTAAGGAAGATTTGTTCAACAACTGGCTCTGTTTGACGTGCAGATTCACCTAGGTCATGATTGTCTGTAGGGACTGGCCGCCATCCAAGAACAACATGTCCCAAAGATTCTGCGACCTGCTCCAATTAAGTAGCAGCCAGACTGTTCTTAGGAATACAATTCATACTAAGAGAAAGATGATTAAATATGCAAAGCGAAATTCATTCAAAACTAAAATAAATTTTAAAAAATAAAATTAAGATTCAAAGCAAACTAGGATTCAATTCTACAACTGATTGATTCAATTCTACAACTGATTGACTTCTATGGGCAATAGCTCTGGTGAATAAAACAATCATAACTAGAGATATAAAACATGTAGATGGTAAAAAAAATGCAGATGTAGGAGGAAATTATGGATTAGTAACACACAAAGCAACTGAAAGGAAACAAAAAAAACAAGAGAAAGACATCTGAGTGTCAATGTTCTATCTGGTACGGCAAGGATGATGGTAGCAAACAATTGCCCTTTAACTTGATTATAATTAAACAGCAATTGTTGCAGTGTTGCAGACAGTCAAACCAGACTTATGTTAGAAAATGCAGTCAGATTTCAAAGCATATTATTCAGATATCCTGATTACTCAAACGCTGTTAATAAGAAAGAACAGCTGAACATCAGTGTACATTGAAATGAAATTTTAACCGTAGGTACTTGAAACAAGTCAAACGCTGTTAAGCACTGTTATCCTGATTACTCAAACGCTGTTAAGCACTTTAACAATGTCTACCCAGAACAAGAAGCTAAAGCTTGTAGACAAAAATTCCAAGAGAGAAAAATATTCGGCAGTACAAAACACAGGCGCAGGAATAATACCGATGCAAGCACTTTAGTCGTTTTTGAAATAAAAAAAAAAAGGAAATTTCTGAAAAAAAGAACATGTTTTGTTCATCAAGATGTTAAACTTGGGTCCGTCGATTCATCAAGCTCAGGAGTCCTTAACAATTACCTTAGTGAAAACAAATTTGCTTTCTTTTCTGCGATTGTCATCTCTGGGCAGGAAAAACATGCCAACTGCATATTGACCAGGAGGTGGCAGTTGAATGCCCACATCTCTGGTGACCTGATAAAACATTGAAAAAAAACAAAGATAAGAATAGTGAATTAGGAAAAGTATACATAACAACTTCACAAAAGAAAAGCAGAAACCAATATTAATACACAAAGTACGCCAAAAAGATCAATCTAAACAAGCAACTTCAATGAGGAAAAAACACCATCAGGTACAAAATACGTGCCTCCTTAAAGTAATCATGAGGAAGCGCCACGAGAATGCCCGCTCCATCGCCGGTATTAGTTTCACAGCCACAAGCTCCACGATGGGCCATCCTGATCAGCATCTCTAGAGAATCAGCAACCTGCAGATCGATCAACCATTATGGACCCAAAGCCAAATCTGGTCAAGGATGGATTCACACGGATAAGGATAGAGACATACCGTTTTCCGGCTATACTCGCCGGATAATTCAGCTATAAAACCAACACCGCAAGAGTCTTTGTCCAAGGATGGATCATAGAGACCAAGGGGCTTCTCCGGCACCTGAGACAGGGACATGGATGGAGAAACTACCCTCAGCTTGGGGGGACGTCCAGGGCCGTCGATCCGCCACAGCTGAACACGTTCACAAGCTCGTAGCTTTGCACCAAGAAATTGGCTCTTTAAGGATATTGCCTGAGCACGCCTGAAGGCAGAGAATCGCGACGCCCGACCTCCACGGCAGACGTTCCTCTTGTTGTTGACGATGGAAGAGAGTGCCACCGGTTCATTTCGAGGCTTCAAGGTTGAACCTGGGACTGCCGCCATAGATGAGGAGACAGCTTTATCTCGAGAAAATATTAGATCACGAACAGATTTCGCCTGCAAAACAGGAAGAAGATGGAAACTTAACGTCAATGAATCATATATACCAAAAAAAATCTCGCCTAGATCCGGAAACACAGAATCTTCAACCTAAAACTCCAACAAAATAAAATAAAAAACAGAACTCTGACGGAACATTTCCTTCCTGAACATCAACAACAAGAGCCGAAAAGTTTCAAGGCAGACAAATAACAACCTACGTCACATGATATCACTCTACCGAACCTTAGGGATCTAAGAACTTCGTTTATTCTAATCAACATCCCATTTTAAACACCAAATGATTGAGGTTGTTGACAGTTCTCTCCAATCCACGAGACCACAGATGGCTGCTCCCCTGCCACCTACCGTCTGAAATAAATTACGCAGATGAACCCCGAAGGAAATAAACCGATTTCTCGTGCCTTGAGATTCATCGCTCCCGGGCACCCTGCCTCGAGCCTGGCCGCTTAAGACTGATCGCGTAATGAGCAGAGAAACAGAAAAAAAAAATGAGGAGGATAAAGGGGAACGGACCTTGCGACGCCACCAACCGACTTGATCTCCGTCTGCTCTCTTCGTCCCAAAGCAATGGAACTCTGGCTGTCTTCGCCTCGGATCTACCGCTCTCGTAGACTCCGCCCTGAGAGGTTGAGCTGGCCACGGCGATTGATCGCGGAATGGACGAGGAGGAAGGAAGAGAAGATGCAGAACGACAACTTACGCCGCCTCCGAACAGATGTGTTATCCCCCTCTTCTCAGCTTTCTCGGTCTCTCTCCTCTTTGCGCTCTCCTCGTCTCAGGGGGTGAATTTATAATGTCGCGTGCGGCTTCCTAGCGTCCCAATCTCATCTACCCCCATTTTTTTTTTTTCTTTCCATACAACTAATTATTACAAATTAGTTTTTAATTTTTTTTTATTTTTTTCACTTGAGTCCTTATGTAGACTGATTTTTTTCCTCGCAGTTTAATACTGAGGTAAATACTATTTTTAATATAAAATATAATAAAAAAATAAAATTCTACGGTGGAGTGGGCCCGGGTTTTCATCGAGACACGTTACAGGCCTTCACCACGCGGCAGACCACAACCGCTCGCAGGCGAGTCCTGACCGAGTGACCGGGCCGACGGAAGCTCGCCCTGGTTCGGCTCCGAGCCTCCGCAGCTCCGCCAACGGCCTGGTCTCCCGTCACCTTCTGATTTTGTTTTCGCTAACAAAAGCACATATTAATTAAACAATAAGTGCTCTCGAGTCTCGACTGGGACGAGACGGGTCCAATTCTATATGCTAAAAACAACATTAAATCAATTTAACCAATTTACACGTGTACAGTAATTAAAATTTACCACGGGTAAATATCTAATGATGATAACTAAACAAGAGTTAACCATTGCATATAAACGTTTTTCTTTATTTTTAGTTAGCAAATAATTTTCCAAAAAAACTCGAATATAAAATTATAAAAATTATTTTTATTTTGCCTATAACATTGCAAGGGTATTTTTATTTATTTATTGAGTTAAATTTGTTTAAAGACTTTTTAATATGACTAATATTACATCATTTACTATGTCAACATAATGTCATCAATATATAATACCAAAGTGATGGGGCAATATCATATCACATAATGACATATGTCTTTATCAATTACTTGTCTATGTAAAAAAGAAATTTGAAATCGCCCTAAACGAAAGACACGTAAGACATAGTGATAAATGTTAATAATGCTAACATTTAAATCGATTATGATGGGTATGATTAGACTGTATTGTAGTTAATTATTTTCAAGAGAAATTTAGTTATATTGTGTGAAAAATAAATATAAATAAGATAGAATTTATTTTTAAAATTATATATGCAAATGTTTAAAACCACACACAAATATTAAAACGTTACTATAGTTTTGGTTTACCTCTTTTTATGTCTTAAACTAAACCTAATGCAAATGTTATAATCATTAATGCACGTGCAAGAATGTGTAAAAAAACAGTTGGTAAAAAAAATGATAAAATAAACAAAAATATAGGCTGTTTGTGCAAGTCAACTTGCATGAGAGTGGCAGGCCCTGCCTTGTGATTGACTCAAAAGGGAATCTTCATAGGATATAGTGATTGCGTGTGAGATGGCTTTTAATTGTAAAAAAAATTATTTTAAAAATTTTAAAAAAAGTAAAATAGGTTGCATTTTCTTAGTAGTGTGCTAGTGGCTTCTTATAAATTATAATACTTACGGTCTATTTCAGAGGAGAGAAATAAGGAGGGAAAGGAAAAAAATAGATTCCTTTTCTTCCATTTCCTTGGTTTCAGATGAGAGAAATACAAAGAGGAAAGAAACAATTTCCTTTCCTTTCTCTCCAAAAACGTTCCCTCCAAATCAGAGGGAAACCATTTCCGTTCCATCATTTGCTTCGTTCGCCGCGTCCTCCCTCTCGTTCAAGATCGCCTCTTTTGTCCAAGCTCGCCACGTCCGCTCGAGCTCGCAACATCCTTCCTCGCCGCGTCCGCCCGAGCTTGCAGCCGCCTTCCTCGCCGCCCTCCCCTCTCACCGACCACGCCCCCTCCCCTCTCGCTGACCACGCCGCCCTCCCTCTCCCTCCGACCTCGCCCCCTCCCCTCTCGCTGACCACGCCGCCCTCCCTCTCCCTCCGACCTCGCCCCCTCCCCTCTCTCGCTGACCTCGCCCCCTCCCCTCTCGCTGTCTACGCCGCCTCCCCTTTCGCTGACCACGCCGCCCTCCCTCTCCCTCCGACCTCGCCCCCTCCCCTCTCTCGCCGACCTCGCCCCCTCCCCTCTCGCTGACCATGCCGCCCTCCCTCTCCCTCCAACCTTGCCCCCTCGTAGCCGAGCTCACCCCTCTCCTCTCATTCCAGCCCCTCTCCTCTTCAGCCCCCTCGCAGCCGAGCTCGCCCCTCTCCCCTCTCGTCTTCTCTAGCAATCGAGCTCGCCACCTCGCCTTCGACGACTTCGAGTACACGGGGCGGAAGATTGCCGCCTCTTGCCGAGCTCGAATCCCTGACGTCGCGAGCCCCCCCTCATTGCCATCTCCCTTGGAAAATAGCCGCCGCTCCTTTCTGCCTCGCGTCCAGCGAGTTTGGAAGCCGACGCCTCACGCGGCGAAGCTCCTTTGCAAGTGCCGGTGAAACTCCTCTGCACGCGTGCCTAGCTGCTGCCGAGGTGGTGTCTCGATTTTGACTTAGTCAACAGTGACTAGTCAAAATTGAGGATAAACTTGGGTTTCTTTTCTTTCATCGAAACACGAGATTTAAAAGAGAAAGGAATTATTTCCTTTCTTCTTTGTTTCCTTTCTCCTGTTGTTTCCTTTCTTTTCTGATTTCTTTTCCTTATCCGAAACGCAACGTTAGAGCGCTAACTATGTGTTTGATCATCTTTTATTCTAAAAATCAATCGTCGTTGATCAAGACTCGCTATTGGCTATTCAATAACGACTAATGGAAACTTCATAACCCTCTATTTCTCGTCTTTCCCAGCTCATGTACTTGTATCTATTTTCAATTCCTTCTACTTAACATTGATCTTATCTATAGTCCAAAGTTGTTGGAAACTTAAGAGGAACTAATTACATATTGATCAATAATTTTCGATATAAGCCGGCAGGATGAGCTGTACACATTGGAGAGACGCTTCATTTTTTTTTTAATTTGGTCATTAATTTCTAAGTTTGGGTACTAATTAATCTCGTCTACAAGAACAAAGTGTAAAAATAATTAGAACTAGTTTGGCATCATTGCTGTTATTCTTGGTCGGCCCTGATTTAGCTCGAGAGGAGAACGGATTAGTAGTTTATAATTACTATAATTAAATAATTCAAGTTTTGTTTATTGTTTTGTCTAAGTGCTTTTAATAATCAATAGAATGAAGTAGTGTTCAAGTCTATTTCGTCTTCTTGTATTTAGGAACATACTTCATCTTATTTTAAAGACTCTGTCTTATATCTAACACCTTTTGAGAATTAGATTCCTATAAGAAAATCAACTCCTCTAGACACTCACGAGCGATGAGCAACAAATATCGAGTGGTGAGCGATGAGCGAAAAGAACAACGAGCAATAACCAACAGCGAGGGTAAGTAATAGCGAGGGGCAGGGGATGGAGAGAACAACACGCTGACGTTGAGGAACAAGTAGGGATGCTAGGATTAGTTTTGTTAATGAACTACTAATTCGGCACAAATATCTAAAATTTCACACTTAATCTTAACTCAATTTGTAACAATTGAGTTTTATCTAAATCCGACCTAAAACCCGATCAACTTGGGTTAGCCAGGTATAAAATTTTCTAGCATCCCTAGTTATATTGTGTTTTTATTGTATGATGTCCATAGTTGCTTTCAGGCAACCACAGACCTAAATTAATTAGGGTTTGTGCAATCAAGTTAGAGGATCACAGGCTGTCATTACATCTTAAGATACTCGGAATCTATTAAAATATAACGATACCAAAATAATCAGGGCAGTTGGAAGCTTAGAATCTACGCATTTTTTTTTCCTATTTTTTTTTCAACTGTGAACCTTACGTCAGCATTAGGGTTCGTTTGACTTTTCAATGATCAAGTAAGCCAATGAAACTTCAAGAATAATTATCTAATCAAGTCCATTCGTGCCAGATTCAAACTTTGGCAGGCCCGCCTCAAAATAAATAATGCTTAAATTATGACGACTCATATATTAAATTATAAAAGTAATTAAATACACTAATTTTAATTTAATTATATGTAATGAGAATTTAATAAAATATTATAATAATCCACATACCTAAATAAAAAATTTTATTTTTGATTAAATTTTGTTGATGCAATTTAATAAACATACTACACTGAGGAATGTGGCAGGCGGCAGGCCCGTTTCTTCATTGTCCTATTTTTCGGTCAGACTTTTTATAAATTTATTTTAAATTTTTTTATATGAAGTAGTGGGCACATTGCCCATTGAAAGTAAAGCATTTCCTATGGGCTGATGCATGTAGGATGAAGACATTGAATTCTCCATGAACTTTTATTGAGGAAGCTGGTGGGTCAAATTTCAAAACACACTGATTCAAACCAATCTGTGGGCCAATAAAGGGGATCAGAATTCATGATAGGAGATCCTCTTTAGGACCCCACGCTCCCTATGAATAGCACTGAGTGTAACATGTGAGGGTAGACCCATATATGTAGGATTGATTTCTATTATAATATTTTTTGATATAAAAATAAATAATAAAATTTAGATTGAAAAGCTCGTAGTATAATGAAATATAACAACATCGCAAACATAACCTAACCCTAAACAATAAGATACGATTGAGTCAAACTTCAACAAGTGGACCGAGTTTAGTACAACAAGTGCATAATCAAACAAATGCACACCTACTTCGGTGGACCGCTCATACTATGTAAGAAAGATTAACATAGTTATACCTACCGCTAATAGTCAACAATATGATCTCACCATTATATAAATCTTCTTTTAGCGGATTTTCATAGTCGTAAATTATTTTTTTTTTTAAAAAAGTTAATTTTTATAGTAAAATAAATACACTAATTCAAGAATCAATATTATTTGAGAGTCAACAGCTTTAGATCCCCTTCCCATCTCTCGGGGGTAGTTGGGCAAGATCATTGAGAGCCCAAGTGCAATGGAATGGAACAAAAACCTTTATTCCACCACCACTTAATCCTCGTAGAATCTTGTTGATCAATTCCCTAGTCTCACCCCTTCACTCTTTATGCGGACGTGCCCAATAAGCCACCACCAAAAGGTGAGCCTTCTAATCACTTTGAGCGGTAAATATTTGACTAAATCTTCTTCCACTGATTAAAAAAAGGAGACGTTTCTAAAAAATGTTTGTTTATTTTATTTGAATACAGTTAACAAAATTTTAATATTTTTTATCTAAAAGCAATATTTTTTATTTTACTGTAGAATATAGAGTGTAAACGGCATGTGATCCGCATTGGAGACAGTGAAAATGACATTTCGCGACAAGGAATTTGATTCTTTGGTGCATGAATACATTAAATTGGAAGCAACCTTTTTTTTCTTCTCGCTTCAAGTTCTTATCACCTTCCAATGCAGTGAATTAGGTGCGCGTAAACTCACAGTTACGTCTATGCGGTTGGGGTGGGCCCGTTGTTATACCTAACACCTCGGAAAAAATTTCACCGACCTGGAGCTGGGTAATCGGTGGGAGAGGATTTCACGATACGTGTGCTATAGAATAATATGAAATTTTTTTACTTTTATGATTTTACAAAATTTATTATAAAATTTCATGAAAAATTCCGTGAAATCCCCTCATATGTTGCACTTTTTGTAAACATTTTTTTAACACCTCGTCCCAAAAAAAATAATTGAACAAAAATAATTATAACTGTACAAGTAGAGACATGCGTGGATCTGCTTTTCTTCTAGCGCTCGAGCACCTAGGCTGTGTATACAAGAGAGAAAAAGGGAGAGAAAAAAAATATCTTTGATTTTTCTTTGTATATCAGGAGAGAAAGAAAAATTTCTTATTTTTCCTTCCAAACTTAATACCTCTAAATTGAAAGAAAAATTATATTTTTTTCTTCCATCCATTTTTCTTCTAATTTTTCTTTTCTATTTATTTTTCTTTCATTTTCTATCTTCACTTATATACATAGTGCTAATGACCCAAACATATCTAAAAAATATATTACAATAAACTACTCGTCAAGAGCTATCTAACGATATCAAAATCATCACAAATATAATTTTATATGATAAAAAAAATTAAAAAATATAGTAGCATCTATACTACAGTAACACAACTGTCGATTTTATTAACTATATTGGTTAACCACTAGTTCAACGTCGTAAATAATTATTTTTATTAAAATTAAAAAAATAAATTTATCTCGTAAAAATTGATAATATATGTCATATATATGTTAGTTTTTGTGGCAACGACCGAAATAAGGTGTCGTTTTTTTCTCACCAGAAATGCTATTTTCCACCTAGTCAGAAACCGGCAGATTTGCTGCTTGTATCTACTGTGTTTCTTGACAGCCACGATGCCGACGCCATCTAGCCTTATCTCACTCGATAAAAAAAACTTCAAAGATTTTTAAAACAAACCAACCACGTCATATCCGATTTCAAGATACAAGCCTTAACCACACACTAACGATATATCACCCCGGCCCCACCAAAGCTAAAGATTTCAAACATGAATACCTTTCTGTCCTATCAAGCTACACATCACATAAAATGTGTGGTTCAACTTCAATTTTCTATCTTAATCAGAACAATAAGGACTTATGATAGAAAAAAAATAAATCATATAGTGAGTTACAAGCTATGGAAGATATATAATAGATGATGACGACGAAGATAATGATAATGATAATTAATTTTTACTCTTTGAATCGATTTATGTGAATTGTCCGGTTTAAAATGGTTTTGACTTTGTTGAGGATGATGTCTCATTCAATATGGATTTGTTTCCTTGCAATTATCATCATCATCACATTAGTGGTAAATTCTGAGTTGACTTTGCTTCTCGCTAGTGCAATCTTTAATTTGCTTCAGAATGATCGCCAAAAGCAACTGAGCTTCCTATAAATTAGTATTGCTCACAAGGACAAGCCATTGCAGAGTCCACATCGATTTGTCCTTCGCTTCAAAAAGCAGTGATCAATTTAGCTGTTTATAAAAACAATATATAAATTTATTCCGTATGCTCCAGGATAGTTTAATGCTCACAGTGTCGATTAGCCTCATCGAGAAGGCAAAGAAATGTTTAAAAAGTAGAGTCCCGTCAAACAACGCTTCGGCCACCGAGACTTTTGCTGGGGAGAGTTTCTGTTTTGAATAAAGAATGCCTTGAGATCTCCAGGTGGCGATTGAGTCAACGCGAGGGAGGCAAAGATTAATTGAATTCCGTTCGCTGATTAACAAAAAAGCGGAGATTCTGCTGCAGTTCGTATCAGATTTTTTTTTTTTTTTTGTTGGTTTCTTTTGATGCAAGTGCGACAGAAAAAGTCGAATCTGGCGAGAAATATCTGTCGATTTAGTAAAGCGAGGCTACCGCGCTGTCACTGCACGGCTGCGCCGTGCTTTTCTGCCACCCAGAGAACAAAGCCGTCGGTTTCGTTCGTGGGGCTGACTGAAACAGGCTGCGATGGCAGTATACGCAACGCAATGCTCATATCCACAGTTAAAGCACCTCAGCCTATTTTCCCACGAATCTGAGATTTGCCCAACGGCACTGTGCTCTCTTTTCCACAAAAGTAAGGCATGTTCGAGAGCTTTAGGTAGGGTTATATCTCAACCGTTTGTCTTATAGTACGTAAAAAATTATATATATATATATATATATATATATATATATATATTTATTTATTTATTTTAAAATTTATAATTTTAAAAATCAAACGGTTAAAATATCATCTAATATTTTTATCCTGTGTTTACTTAGAGAGATGAAAATATAAAAAGAAGAGAAAAAAAATGATTTGAGAAAGAAAGGGATTGCAAAAGTCACGTGACTGAGTTCTGAAGAGAGAAAGAGGAGTTGGTGGTAGGCAATTGGTGGCGAGCGGGTGAGCAAGCGAGTAGGCAAGGCCACAACATTGGCAAATGGGGTGAGGCAGTTACGGTGGCAAGTGGGAGAGGTAGCAAGAGGGCGAGTAGATGAGTGTTGAGCAAGCGATCAAGGCAATGGTGGTGGTGAATTGAAGAGGTAGTGGCAGTGATGAGCGAGTGAGCGGCTATGCGAGTGGGCAAATATTGAGTGACAGCACAGAAGAGACAGCGGTCGACGAGCGGGAGAGTAATGTCAAAGGAAGAATAGTATTATAGTGAGTAATCTGATGAGCAATCTGATTTAGGCAAATTCAGAAATAAAGAAAAATACTTTTATTTTTCTTCTAAGTTTTCTTTGTCAGATTTTGGTATGCCCTAATAAATGAGAGAAAGGGCCATAATTTATTTTTGTTTCTTCTTCTCTAAATAAACAAGGGTTAAATTTTACCGTGGAAGGAAAGAGGGTCTTTGGAGTAGGTTGATATGATAACTGCTCGATCTTTTCCAATTATAAGCGGCTCTTCCCATGGGGATTGAAAGGCCATGTGATCCTGTTGCGCGGAGCGGTGGGAAGAAGACTTGTGTGATTCTCATGAACATGTGGGGTAGAGGGCTGTGTCCTCTCTCTTTCTGCGGGACCTCTGCAGTTTAATTTTTAGCCCAAATTTTCGCTTGACAATTAGCCATTGGGATGCCTGGAGAGACCCACAGCTCCTAAGTTCCTCCAAAGGCCATATACATGCAGCCAACTTTGAATCTTTTTTAGGATCCTGTGGAGATTTATCGTTACGTATTTAATAAGTGGATCATGTGTTTCTGATTTACCTATTTAATGAGCTTGAGCTTAATTCTAAGTTCTTGGTTTTCTTTTGGGCCGGCTATAGGCCTGATGGGCTCAAAAGTTATTAATGTTTGCTTTCTCAAGTGATAATTTATGATGAAAACGAAACGAAAAACTCGAAATCTTATTATGAAAAACTTTGATATGTAGCGACTCAGTTGACTACAAATGAATAATCTACATTATCAAACTACAGACATCATCGACTGTTCATTAATTAGAAATTACTACTCTTTTGTATTCGGCTACCCGAATAAGAGCACTCACTCTTGTTTACAGATCAATGAACAAGCACTAATTAGAAGACTCTCAATGAAATCACAACAAAACACTTTGAACAAACTGGAGGCTGGTGAAATATCTGAAGCCCTTGATGGATGCCTTAACACTTGCGCTTGTTCCTTGTTAAAGAAAACTGGAACAAGCACACGAGTCCACAAAGCAGTGGATTTTTTTTTTTTTTTTTCACTCTCTTGGTCCACTGTACGGGGCAGGGGAACAGAGCACAGCGTCGTGGAGAAAGAAAAGAGGGCAAGCCAACTTATTACACATGAACGGCATTTCCATTTGCATAAAACTGGCCATTGACTATGGCCTTGGTAGGTTTTTTGAGGGTCCCATTTCGGTACAATTTTTGGTTGAAGAAGCAATTGTTGATGATTGGAGGATGGGTTGTGGTGTTACTCTGTTGACCGGGAGCTTGAAGCCAAGCATCCAACAGCCCGCATGATGCTGCTATGAGCCAGATCAGTATATTTTTAAATGATACATTATAAATCATAAAGCTATATTCTCCACCTAGAGAGTAACTAAAAGAGAAGAAAAAATAATTAGGGAAGAACAGAACTTTTTTTAAAAGAAAAAATATTAAGTGGTCTCTGCCAAATTTGGAGGGGCATTTTGGAAAAGTGAAGGGATCTATTCACTATTTTCCTTTGTTATCTTTCCATCCAAGAAAAAAAAAGAATTTTTTTTATTATTTTTCTTCCATTCTCTATATAATAATAATAATAATAATAATAATAATAATAATAATAATAAAAGCGAATAATAATCCTTCGAGACTATGTCACCTAGGGAGAAAAAGAAATTTGGAAGGAAGAAATTTAATTAGAGAATGAAAAGTAAAAGAAATTTGATAACCCTTCAATTTGGACAAAATCAAGGCAAGAGAAAAGACAGGGTATTCCTCTCCACTTTTCTCTCTTTTTCTTTTTTTCTTTTTTTTCTTTCTAAACAAATAAGAAAAAAAATAAATTTTCTTTTTTCTTTTTTATTTTTTTTCTTAGGGCTGAGTTGAACATAGTCATTCTGACGGTTTCTCAAGAGTTTGGTAGAGTACAAAGGAGCAGCAATCCTTGTATCTCATCATCAAATTTGATGCCCATTTTTGCTAGCTAATTTAGAATTCTTTGGGATGCATTTAAGTGGTCTTTAACTAAACCACTATTAAGTCTTAAGGACATGATGAGCTTCATTAAATACAGTTTGTTATTGTCGGTCTTTCAACCATACAAGTTCTCTAGCTTCGCATATAATGTTTTTGCATTTGTCTCTCCACACACATAGTTCAACACATTATCATTCAGCTATTGCCTTATGTAGCCACACACTTGCTGATGAGTAATAGCCCACTACTCTTCGATCTTACCTTCGGGCTTCTCATTAAAGAAAACTGGCTGGTAATAATCTTTCACATAAAGGAGGTCTTCTATCTTTTCCCTCAATTTATGGTAATTTGAACCGTTCAATAGAATCATTCTGCTTGTATTCACCTCCATTGTGTAATGCAAGCTGATTCCCACTAGCAACAAAAATAACTCTCAGAGTTCTGTCCTCTAGGTGCACTGAGGAAAACCAAGGTTTAATTTGGTTTGAAACTGAGCGATTAGCACAGAGGCTGAGAGACTACTCCCCGGTGACAAGCACCGACGTACGCACCCTCCAAACAGTGTGAGCTAATGTCTATATCTCGAATGTATTAGATTTACCACGAACCTATCCTCTGATACCACTTGTTGGGAGAGATGACGCAATAACCTTTGTTGCTAGATTTAATACCAAATGACTACCGGCAATAAAATGACAATATAACTCAGAAATGGTAGTGGAATAAAATACCAGACAAGGAACACCAAAGATTTTTACGTGGAAAACCTCCCCAACTTGAGGAGGAAAAACCACAGGACCAAAGTCCGCTCAAACCTTTCACTAAATCAATTTAATGGGTTTACAACTCTTCCTAGAACATCTAGGAGCACAACACTATCATCAAGAACAATCTTGAATCTCAGACGAACATCAGCATAAAATTGGTAAGCAATACAGGAGAGGAAAGTTTAGATTTCATCAAGATAAATAGTCTCGGTTCTAGGTTGACTGCGAGAGATAGAGACCTCAGTTTGAGGATCCGACCGTTAAGATTGTAGAGCATTGAGTCACGAACCTGCTCCTAAAATTTCAGCCCGATCCAACTGTGAACTTCTTGCCGGCGGCCAATATACGCAGGTTGCCCTAAGTTCACAGCTTGTCCCTGAACTTTCTCCTCTTTGCCTTTGCCTTTTTCCTCAATCAAGTGGCTTTCTCTTTCTTGCTGTATTACTTGCGGCGCTCTCCCTCTCTACAGTGGAATATATACGTATGCCAATTAGAAATCCTAATTGCAACAATACGTGTCAAGGGGTCACTTATCCATCCACGATATGTGAGCTAGTCACAATCTAGGCTATCCTCCATATGGGCATATTCTGAGCCATCCTCCAAATAGGATGAACTGTGTCATCATTTACATAGACAACTCCATTCACAATCTAAGCCACATATCCACGATATGTGCTATCCACGATCTGGGCTATCCTCATCCACGATGTGAACTAGTCACAATCTGGGCTATCCTCCATATGGGATAAAGTGTGTCATCCTCCACGCAAGTAAGAATTGAGTCATCCTCCATATAGGATGAATTGTGTCATTCTCCACATAGGTATAATCTAAGTCTTCCTCTATATAAGAGGGAAACACACCCAATATTAGAATGCCCAGAGAGACTCAAAGCTCCTAAGTTCCTCCAAAGGCCATATATATGCAACGAACTTTGAATTTTTTATAAGATCCTGTGGAGATTTATCGTTACGTATTCAATAAGTGGATCATGTGTTTCTGATTTACCTATTTAATGAGCTTGAGCTTAATTGTCAGACCCTGACGACGTTGGACCGGGCTGGACCGTGGTTGGGCCACGACGTAGGCCCACGAGCCCATCCTCCCTTTGAGCGAGCGGACGGAAGGCGGAGTCGGGCGGGCGACCCGGTTCCGTTGGTGAACGCGCGGAGGCGCGCAGGAACGGAGACGACGCGATGGGAGCAGGTGGCCTGCTCGGGCGTGGAGGTCGCAGAGAGCCGTTGGCGGCAGGTGAAGAAAAGAGAGACGGGCTTCCTCCCCACGCGAGGCAGAGACGCGAGCACGCATCTTTCTCTGGAGACGAGAGCGATGCGGGAGAGGCGAGCGATCTCTTCCACCTTCCGATGAGCTGCGAGTGGAGCTCCCCGGCGACGACTTCCGGCGGTTCGCAGCGAGGACTCCGGCGACGGGAAGTCAGGCGAGGGCGAGGGCGAGGAGAGCTTGAGCGTGGAGAAAGGTGTACATAGAGTTGTAGATCGAGGGAGGGGTTTTAGAGCTGCCTTACTTGGAGATAAATAAAGGATACGCTTTCCCCTCCATCTGGTGTCGAGCTCTGTGATTTTCGACGTGTTTTCGGCGATCTTCGAGGTCGTCCGCTCCCACCTCCGATCTAGGGTTCCGGCGTCCAGGAGCTGTGCCGACGAAGGAGGCTGAGGGGAAGAGGGACGCGAGTGATTCCCCTTTCCTGCCGCAGGCCTGCGGTCCCTGTTCCGGCGAGCACGCAGCGGAGGACTTCCGGCGGCGTCACGCGGTTGACGCACGCGAGGAGGAAGACGAGGACAAACGCGTGCGGCGTTCATCCCGAGGCGTCCAGCAGCGGTCAAGGAGGTCAACGCGGGCGAAATTCCGAGTGAAATTTGGAGTTCGCGCGTGCCCTTGCTGACGTGGCGTGGACTTGGAGTAGTTAAGCACGCTTTGCTTAACTTGGGCCTGACATTGGTATCAGAGCCAGGTTGAGGTGTAGATTCTGGAGATTCTGGCTATTTCAGATGCTCCTTGGCGATCTCTGAGACTCAGGGAGCGTGACGAGATGGCCTCCCTGGCGGACCGAGTAGCTTGATTGGAGGAGCTGATTGGCGTCATGGGTGATAACGAGCTCGCCCTGGCTCCTCAGTTGGAAGACCTTCAGCTACGAGCGGAGGAGTAGCGGCTCCAGATTGTCGCACTACAGGAGGCGGTGGCGAGCATGGCATCGCTCGTGGATCAGGTGGCCGGATTTTCGGCATTGCAGCAGCAGATGCAGTCGGAGATTGTGGTCTTGCGCATGGCGTTGGCGCAGACCCAGGTGCAGGGAGGGAGTCCCACTTCGGCGACGGCTATGGGGCAGACGAACCCTAAGCTGAAGCTGCGGATTCCAGAGCTGACCACCTTCGGAGGAGTACGATCGGCGCAGGAGCTGGAGAACTTCATATGGGATATGGAGTCCTTCTTCACCTCCAGCCGGATCCCGGAGGACAAGCGAGTGCAGGTGTGCACCGCCTACTTGACGGCCGACGCGAAGCTGTGGTTGCGGACCACAGCTGGATCGACGGCAGGAGCAGCAGAGTGGACCTGGGAGGTTTTCCTGGGGGAGCTGCGGCGGCAGTTCCTTCCGGGGAACTCCGTGGACCAGGCTAGAGATGCGGTGGACGCGCCCCGACACACCGGCACCATCCAGGAGTACGTGCGGGCGTACTCGACGCTGATGCTGGAGATCCCAGACTTGTCGGAGACGCACCGACGACACATGTTCCTCTGGCACTTGCAGCCGTGGGCCAAGGCGGAGGTGCGGCGACACTCTCCACAAGACAGGAGAGAGGCTGCAGTGGTGGCCGAGGGGCTGGTGGACCAGAGGGCTTCGAGGCCGACGTCACTGAGGGCTTCGACGTTGCCCCCGAAGGGCGGCTCTCCGACGAGACCGAGAGCTCCCCCTAGGGACCGACACCCTCCACGGTAGGGCGGAGGCCAGCCGGTGCGTCCCCAGCCACGACGAGAGCCTGCCCGACCAGCAGAGAGAGGTTCGGAGCAGCGACCGAGTGCACCGGAGCGGCCCCGACCATCAGGGTGCTTCCTGTGCCACGGGCCCCATCTGATGCAGGATTGCCCGACTCGCGAGCGGATCTCGGCGATGGCAGTATAGGAGCCAGCCGACGACACCCCAACGAGGCCCGGAGCGATGGCGACTATTGGCGCCATGGTGTTGACGACCCCGTCTTCCGGCGCACGAGAGGTGCAACGGACTGAGGATCCCGCACGGGCGCCGGCGAGCTCCTCCACATCCCCAAAGCGATCACCCACCGCCGGTGGGCAGCCAGTGCTGACGGCGCTCATGGCAGAGCGGATGCTGAGGGAGTATGAGGCCTTTATTGTCCGCGGGAGAGGTGGCCGGGGCGGAGGACGGTGGATGACGAGGACGTCGAGGGCGACGTCCAGCTCGGCCGGGGGAGGATTGTCAAACCCTGACGACGCTGGACCGGGCTGGACCGTGGCTGGCCCACGACGTAGGCCCACGAGCCCATCCTCCCTTTGAGCGAGCGGACGGAAGGCGGAGTCGGGCGGGCAACCCGGTTCCGTTGGCGAACGCGTGGAGGCGCGCGGGAACAGAGACGACGCGATGGGAGCAGGTGGCCTGCTCGGGCGTGGAGGTCGCAGAGAGCCGTTGGCGGCAGGTGAAGAAAAGGGAGACGGGCTTCCTCCCCACGCGAGGCAGAGACGCGAGCACGCATCTTCCTCTGGAGACGAGAGCGACGCGGGAGAGGCGAGCGATCTCTTCCACCTTCCGGTGAGCTGCGAGTGGAGCTCCCCGGTGACGACTTCCGGCGGTTCGCAGCGAGGACTCCGGCGACGGGAAGTCAGGCGAGGGCGAGGAGAGCTTGAGCGTGGAGAAAGGTGTACAGAGAGCTGTAGATCCGTGTATAGGAGTGAGGGAGGGGTTTTAGAGCTGCCTTACTTGGAGATAAATAAAGGATACGCTTTCCCCTCCATCTGTTGTCGAGCTCTGTGATTTCCGACGTGTTTCCGGCGATCTTCGAGGTCGTCCGCTCCCACCTCCGATCTAGGGTTCCGGCGTCCAGGAGCTATGCCGACGAAGGAGGCTGAGGGGAAGAGGGACGCGAGTGATTCCCCTTCCCTGCCGCAGGCCCGCGGTCCCTGTTCAGGCGAGCACGCAGCGGAGGACTTCCGGCGGCGTCACGCGGTTGACGCGGGGGAGGAAGAAGACGAGGACGAACGCGTGCGGCGTTCGTCCCGAGCCGTCCAGCAGCGGTCAAGGAGGTCAACGCGGGCAAAATTCCGAGTGAAATTTGGAGTTCGCGCGTGCCCTTGCTGACGTGGCATGGATTTGGAGTAGTTAAGCACGCTTTGCTTAACTTGGGCCTGACATTAATTCTCAGTTCTTGGTTTTCTTTTGGGCCGGCTATAGGCCTGATGGGCTCAAAAGTTATTAATGTTTGCTTTCTCAAGTGATAATTTAAGATGAAAACGAAACGAAAAACTTGGAAATCTTATTATGAAAAACTTTGATATGTAGCGACTCAGTTGAATACAAAAGAATAATCTACATTATCAAACTACAGACATCATCGACTGTTCATTAATTAGAAATTACTACAAAGACTCTTTTGTATTCGGCTACCCGAATAAGAGCACTCACTCTTGTTTACAGATCAATGAACAAGCACTAATTAGAAGTCTCTCAATGAAATCAAAACAACATTCTTTGAACAAACTGGAGGCTGGTGAAATATCTGAAGCCCTTGATGGATGCCTTAACACTTGCGCTTGTTCCTTGTTAAAAAAAACTGGATCAAGCACGAGTCCACCGAGCAGTGGATTTTTTTTTTTTTTCACTCTCTTGGTCCACTGTACGGGGCAGGGGAACAGAGCACAGCGTCGTGGAGAAAGAAAAGAGGGCAAGCCAACTTGTTACACATGAACGGCATTTCCATTTGCATAAAACTTGACTAGGGCCTTGGTAGGTTTTGTGAGGGTCCCATTTCCGTACAATTTTGGGGTGCGGGTGCTGAAGAAGCAATTGTTGACTAGGGCCTTGGTGTTACTCTGTTGACCGGGAGCTTGAAGCCAAGCATCCAACTGCCTGCATGATGCTGCTATGAGCCCTGCAGTAGATCAATATGTTTTTAAATGATACACTATGAATCATAAAGCTATCCTCCACCTAGAGAGTAATCAGTAGGAAAGAAAAAAAGTTAAGAGGAAAAGAAAGTAAAAAAGATGGGAAAATAAAAAAGAAAGAAAATAATAAGATTTTTCATCATTGTGTTTATTTAGAAGGAAAGAAAGTTTGAAAGATTGATAAACATACTTTATTTTTTTATTTTTATGTCGATGATGACGATAAGAGGCAACAGTGAAATGGCGACGACGAGAGATGAGAGGCGATGACGGCGACAATGATGATGACAATAGCAATGACGACAGCGATGACAACGATGATGAAGAAGATTGCAAGAAAAGCACGAGGGAGAGTGGGCATAAAAAAGAAAAGGGTGAAAATAGATATGAGAATAGCAAATCTAACTTTCCGCCCAATTTGGGCGGAATGCAAATAGGGTTATTTTCCCTATCATTTTCCTTCCATTTTTCTTTCCTTATTTTCATCTATCCTACTAAACACGATTTTATAGCTCTCCTAACTTTTCATCCATTCCCTCCTCCTTTCCTTCTTACTAAACACACTATAAGCAATAGCGAAGAAAAAATAATTAGGGAAGAACATAATTTTTTAAAAAAAGAAAAAAAAAAGTTTAAGTGGTCTCTGACAAATTTGGAGGGGGCATTTTGGAAAAGTGGAGGGATCTATTCACTATATTTTCCTTTTTTTTTCTTTCCATCCAAGAAAATAAAGGAAAATTTTTCATTATTTTTCTTCCCTTCTCTATTTAATAATAATAATAATAATAATAAAAGAAAATAATAATCCTTCAAGACTATGTCACCTAGAGAGAAAAAGAAATTTGGAAGGAAGAAATTTAATTAGAGAAAGAAAAGTAAAAGAAATTTGGTATCCTTTCAATTTGGACATAACCAAGGCAAGAGAAAAGACAGGGACTTCCCCTCCACTTTCCTCTTCTTGTCTTGTTTCCTTTCTAAACAAATGAGAAAAAAAAGAGTCAATTTTTATTATTATTTTTTTCATTTCGACATTCCCTCTTTAAGAAATACACTGATAAGATCTATGTAAATCAACACCACATGTAAATTAATGTCAGATGCTGAAGTGGGAATGGTCAAGGTTTTTTAAAACCAACTTGCACCCCTTGATACAGGTGGTAGGTACTAGTCCGAGATCAATTTGGTACTATAACATCACATCGAGTGCCATGGTACCCCTATAGCATAGTATTAGTACATATAGATGTATTGGTTTGAAACAAGACTATTACACTTATAAGGATTGAGATTCTAAACCTTGGGTATGGTATTGATGTTTGAAACGAACTCCATAGTAAAAGATGTTCCTTCAAAAAGCAATGTTGTGGTTTGGAGGTGGGTAACTCATCAACCAATAACCTGCTCATCACAGGCGAAAGAGTCCAACAACTGATTGTGTGATTTAAGTCTTATTTGGTGAAGCTATTCAAAAGAAGGATAGCTGCTACAATGAAAAATAGATAGCGATCAAGCTGCAGTCAGCCCGGAAAGCAGAGCGGAAACGCGCTGCCAAACAGGCCTTTAATTAAATGTTCAAATGAGAGTTCCTGATGTAAATCCAAAAGATTACGTGTGTCATAATTAAAATAACACTGTCTAGTAGTTTTTCAGTTCAGCTCTATTAAAGTTCTTGTTAAGCTTGTGTAACAATGTCAGTTTAGGGAGCAAGAAACAAAGGCAATAGAACCAGGATAGGATTTAGCAGAGAAATTGAGCAAGAACAGAGAGTAATGGAATTTGTTAAAAGTGAATATATTATAGGAGCATCTCTTATCTGAGGTGGACGTCAATTTGTAAGTATTATCATAAATGTAGGCAGTTCAAGGTCATCTCCCCATTGTCAAAGCATTGCCTCGATATTGACTTCCATGATCTTATTATTTTTTTACCTTGCAATAATTCGGAATATAATCTGATAAGAGACGATAAATTTAATTTCTGTAATTGAAAATACAATGGGAAGAATTACATCCTGATAATACTGAATCAGATCAATATTGTGAATAACGATATATGATCTATCAAAATCATTGAGAATTGAATAGTATAACAAAGGAAGATTTTTTATCCATATTAAATCAGAAATGCGATTCCTTATTGGATCAGGAATCCCATTGAATACTCAACTTTTTCCAGTTTTCTTTCAATTCATAACCCTATTGATGTCCTTATCTCTTTAAGGAGGTCAAAAATACAAAGCCTAAGGTAATTCATAGATTGTCCTCTAATGCGAGATTGAATGATGTTCACATCAATCCGTTAGCCAATCAGTAATCCAATTAATTGCTGATTTGAGGTTAAGAATAGTGTCTGCAATCAATCCTCTAGCCAATCAGTAATCCTGATCAAAATTTGCAAACTGTGCATCTTTTCTTTGAGAAACAAGGGATGGCATACCAGAAATTCTTCTATTTCAGAAGAAATAAAATGAGCGCAAAAGGTTAATTCATGAAGGGTATTCGATGTACTGAAAAGTTACTAAAATTTCAGTGGAAGTCCTAAACAGTTTTCTGTGTATAAAGATCTAATGTACAACTCCAATTTCAAATCATTTTTGAAGATGTATGTTCTATTCCAAAAGTGAAAATGAAATTTAACAGTATGCATTGAGGAGAAGTCCTGAGAGCATATTATAAGCTGACTCAGCTCATACATAATAGCAAGTTAAGATAGGTATTACCTAAGAAAACAGCAGACGGCTTTCCAGGTCTAGATTTGAATTCTGGATGAAACTGAACGCCGACAAAGTAAGGATGAGAAGGCAGCTCAATAATCTGCAGCATATCATTAAGAATAATTAGAACAATCTAAATGAAACTACAAACCTTCGATGACTGATAACCATCCATATGCTTACCTCCATTCGTCTTCCTGTCTCATCTTTACCAACGAAAGCAAGACCAGCCTTTTCAAAATCAGCAACCATACTTGGATTCACCTGCAAAAGAATAATGACATGGAATTTCAAAACAAACATTCTTTACATGTCCATTATAAAATGGATTCACGAATAGCTCATCAGATTTTATACAACATTCCATTTCTCTAACCAACAAAGCTCCAAAGGAAAAAACCTCATATCTATGTCGGTGACGCTCCTCAACAAAACCCACATTGCCATACCTAAGGAAATTAGAATAGTGAAATTAAGAATTGCCTCTTGTTCCTAGAGAAAATTTGTAACTGAAAAAATGGGGAAGACAATATATCTAGGCAGAAGATAGTAATCATTTATGTACTTACAACTTGACAGATCTGCAATCAGTGGACTTGAAATAAGTCCTCCTTGATCCAAGCCTCATTGTTCCTCCCATATGTGTCTTGGAACCCTTCATTCAACCATATGTGAGGCTGTGAGAATTTTTCATAAATGACAGTCAAAGATACAAAACAATATACCTCTGGCATAAAAATAACAACAGGACTAGTTGTATCAGGATCAAATTCTGTGCTATTTGCTTTGCTCAAGTTCATTACTGATCGAGCAAATTCAATGACAGCAATCTGCATGCCAAGACAGATGCCAAGATATGGAACTTTATTTTCACGGGCATATTTCGCCGCTAGGATCTTTCCCTCCACGCCTCTGTCTCCGAAACCTCCTGGAACTAGTACACCATCTGCGCCCTATATAAAAAAGATTTTTAGATGGCCACAAAAGATACTTATCTGCTGAAAGTGTCAGCATATCCTGAAGCAACCTCACCTTCAACATCTTCCATGCTGCCTTGTAAGCATCAGGTGCCTATATTAAGAAAATAACTCGAAATCTTTCATCAAAGATTTCACACACAAGAAAAGAAAAGAAAACAAACGTGTATCTGGTTAAATGGTCATACCTCTTTTTTAGTAGCTTCTTCAAGATCAGATGATAGAACCCAGTCTATAACAAGTTTTTTACGGCAAGCAACAGAAGCATGCAACAGAGCCTGTAAATTAAACAAGAGAACATTATAAGGCACAAAATAACGAAGAAAGATGGATGTTCCAACATTTTCCTTATTAATTGTAAAAATAAATGTGCAAAATCACTTTCCCAAGATTCAGGCCTTGTTCAACTACCTACCATTCTATACGTAGTTTTGTTAAAAATATATTTCTGTTCGAGTAAAAAAAGTAACAGGAAATTGGAGAAGCTAGACTAGATTCATTAACCATGAAATTTTCACAGGCTATAAACTTTAACAGTGTCATATTGTACTTCAGTTGTTAGAGAAATGATTTTGTGGCTAGACAATGTCATATCATCACATAAGCAAATTATAACAAGAACGTGGAGGGAGGTGAACAAGAACATCTAGACTATCTTATCCTCCGCGGGGTGACCAAAAAGTTTGAGGAACATCATTCAGCTCCATTAATGAGTTGAATATTACGAACAAGGACATTAGACAGATAAGTTTGTATGTATTACCTTCAAGACAGACAGGTAAGAATCAGAAAGGCCAGTATATTTTCCAACCATAGCAATCCTGACCTGAAAGTTTAACAAGGTTCAATTGGTACCATTTTGGAACTTTTCAGTAAGAAAGTGAGTAGCACAGAGAGAAGGCACCCACAGGGTCATGCAATGTATCACAGAGTTTTGCTCTATCCACCCATTCCTTCAGCATGGGTTCCTTTGCAAATCTGTACAAATTCACAACTTTATGAGCTTATGAGCTAGATTTTTTGGACTACAAAAGAAGAAGTAAAGCATGTATCACACAGACCCTTGAAGATTCAACAACTTAAGAAGAGTTTCATGTGCCTTTTGATCCTGGGGATGATCATGAATATTAATATACTTGCTGAAGCAACCTTACAATTGATGAAAACACCAAAGTGTCAAAAGAATATACTCTACCCTCAAAATTAAAGGAATGTGGCAGATGTTCGTAACGTCATGGAGAGTAATAATATTTGATACCTGAAAATGGGATGTGTGGATCGTAAGCATCAAATACATAAACATGCTTCATAGAAAGATTAATGGGAGTGGTGTAAGAAACTAAATAAGTTACCGGCACATGGCAAAACTGTGATAATTTTTCCTTGACATTCACATCCAGAGGCTGTCAAAATTAGCAGAGGGGAACTTCCGTGGATCAATATGCTAGGAAGAACAAATAGTAGATCATGAAAAAAAAAGAAGGTAGTCGACGTTAAGAGAGCTTGGTAGGAACCTCATTGCAGCGGCAGGCTAGAATATTTGGCATCAGCCCAAGTCCACGTAGTCCGCGAACACTATGTTGTGTTGGCTTAGTTTTCTACAAGAACACTAGAATCAGTCATGAAGAATAGGAACATTACAAAGGCTTCAATCAAAGCCAGGATAGCTGAACTGTTTAATATTTATTACCGGCTCTCCAACTGCTTTAAGAACTGGAACAAGACTGACGTGAACCAGACAGAAGTTACCTGGTCCTGTTGAAAACGCAAGGAGAAACCATATTTATAGTGAAAAATCAGAAAATAAGCAGCAATAACAGCAACAAAATTTTGACAGGTGCCTGCAGATTTCCTCACCTACACGGTAAGAGAATTGACCCAAAGCTTCTATAAATGGCATCGACTCAATATCCCCTGCATTAACAGCCGCACAGATTGGTAACTGAAGTGTGGTTCCAACCCTACACTTCTCGTAACACAGAATCATGAAGGAAAAGGAATACCTATAGTTCCACCCAATTCTATAACACAAACATCAGCAGGTCCTTCTTTACCATCCACAGGAATCATTGCTACGCGCTCAATCCACTCTTGTATGGCATCTGTGATATGTGGCACAACCTTTGAAAGAAAAGAAACACAAGTAATACTTAGAAATTATCAAATGCATGGAGTATAATAGAGTTGGAGGTTCAGAATTGATACACACTTGGACAGTTTTCCCCAGGTAGTCTCCCCTCCTTTCCTTGTCAATTACAGACTGCAACAAAAGCAACGCTAAGAGATGAGCCAAATTTGGACACAATTGAAAAGTTGGGAGACAATTTATTAACTTATACAGTAGGTGATATGAAACATAGTTCCAGTTGCTGCAAAGGCAAGGGGTTCAGAAGCATCCAATGCATGATTAGCACCTGATAGATTTTTCCAGTGGTAATATTGTTGTCACGAGTTAATTTGATGTCAAGGAAACGCTCGTAGTTCCCTAGATCTAAGTCCACCTTTACAAGAAAATAGGGAAGTCATCAGAGAAGTGAACCAAAGACAGACAAGGAACATATTTTCCCGAAGCATTGTAAAGTGAAAATAAAGTAAATTGTCGGCACAAATCTGTCACTGTCCAGAAAAAAGACATTGTTTAGACTTCTGTAAGACACAGGAGGAAATTAAGTCCCTTTACCTCGCCACCATCGTCTAAGACAAAGACCTCCCCATGCTCAAACGGAGACATGGTACCAGCATCAGTGTTTAGATAAGGATCTGTAGAAGTCCACGAAGTGCAGCGTTAAACCATGACTAAAAACAAGACGAAACAGTGCATGAATGTGACAGATATTTACAGGAAGTCAAGACTTTACTTCTTCAATTACTTGGAAGAAAATGAGAAAACATGCTCACTAGAAGAAGTGAAGACAAGATATCCTTGGCATTGACTAGCTACATGATATATCTACAGAAAAATGTTTGTGAATCATAGTATCTGCAGGCGACGCTAGAAAGGTTTGCTAAGCAGACATCATCATCTCCAAGACAAGCCAAAGACTTAATCCAAAGGATGACCCTTCAAAGTTGTGTACGTGCAACAGAGCGACAGACCATCCAAAATCCATTTTTTTATCCTTTCTCCTTAACTTTCATCGAGATAAATTGATCATTTGCACTCTATTTCACAATCTAACTGGGAAGCGGAAACAACTGTTCACACAAACGGGATCACCAACAAAAACAAAAGGAAACAAATTTGACCGCTCACTCATGCAACGATTTTCTCTTTCTTTCTTGCATCTTAATTTCACCACTTCTTTTACCAACAATATTCGGATTGAAAGAATCAATCCTGCAAAGCAAGATTCAAAGAAAAAAGGGAGCCTTTTAGACAGATAAATGAGGTGTACGAGGAAATCCGCCCTCGGAGTAGAGAAATCCTGGCTTATACACCATTAAAAGACCAACCAAAGTCGAACATTCGGAACACAAACTTGGAGGAGGCGAGGATTTCACCTATTTTTATGGCGGTAACGCGGAGGCCGCACGCCTTGAGGACGACGCCGATGCTACTCGCGGTCACCCCTTTCCCCAGCCCGCTCACCACTCCCCCCGTCACCAACACGTACTTCATCTCTCTCTCTCGCTCTCTCGGATCGCGCACCTCCTTCACCCACGCACTCTCTCGTCTCGCTCGTTTCGCCAGGACGCTGCTACGAGCGAAGGGGAACGGCACGGAATGGCGAGACAGCGCGACACACACCGGCTATTTATAAATCCAGTCACCCAAAAGCCGATGCCTCCTTTTTCCTTCCGTCTTCTTTTCTGCTCTACCATTTCGAAATATATTCTTTAAAAAATTGCATGTTTCTCAATTTTCCCATTAAGGATCGTCTTCAAAGATTGCACAACAAGTCCTTCCGCCTTCGAGCCATCGCCATCCAAAGTAGCATGTCAGATATCGCGGACGGTCAGGTTGTCCAAATTGAAGGAATTCCACCAGCCTTGGAGTTGGAGAGGATCCTCCAAGGATCATGTCCAAGGATCCATTATCCTTGGACTCGAGTTCGAGTTAGATCAAGGCTAAGCCAATACTCACCTAATGATTGATATGGCTACGAACTTATCCTGATACGATGGACCAAGTCGCACGAGCAGTCAGATAAGTGCATTATTTTTGCCGGAAATGGAAAAGTGAGCGGCAATGAATGTTTTCAAATTCTAGCAATCCTATTGGTCGTATTTTCCGGCCGCCAACTGTGCCAAATCTAAAACATTGTGAGCTGGACGTGCTTAGGGATTCGTTAAACTAGATTATCTTGTTTCACTTAGATTGCATCTCAAGCCTCGTACCAATTCTGCCACTTCATCTCCCTTGTTCTTTGGACTTTATGTCGAGTCTTTCTTGTTCAAAGTGTTAGGCTTTGGCGGCTAATACGTTTTATCCTCATCTGAATTCTCCAAGTAGTCAAAGGCATGCCCGCAAGGACCTTTGTTTCCAAGACGATGATGGTACTTGGAACGTTTCTTAGCAATGTAATTTGCAATTGAGTTTCTATACTCGATAGGTTCAAACACATGCGTTAAGTCAATCGATCGAGCTAGCCTCATACAGGACAATTGACTCTTTAAATATTGACTTATGAGCCACGATTTTTCTAAGCTATAGTTTTTCTGATCGAAAAGAAAAAAAAATTTAAATTAAATAATAAAAAAAAATTAAAATTTAATATATTATTTTTCTATAAATTTCGTCTAAGAAAACACAATCTAAATCTAACATATATCTGAAAATTAATAATAAGTTATACGAAGGTGCAAGGATTTTGTTGGATGCCTAAGCGACCGCTTTTATATAAAAAAGAAACACCACATCACAAAACAAGAAGCATTTAATTTCGCTGATGTGGCTCCTCGTCGAGTGATGCCAAAAATCATTACCTCACCACATGAGTCGTACTTAAACCATGTGGGAAGCTTTTTTTGTTCACAACACAATTTTTGCATCCTTAATTCGTACACATTATTTTTCTTTTTCTCATTTGTCAAATCTATATACATTAAGATAAATAAAAGGACGTCCTCATGTACCACATATGGAACTCAAAATATGTATTTTATTAATTAAAATAATATTATATTTTTTAACTGTATATTTTATATACCAACCATCTTTTAACTATAGTTTGAACTCAGATCGTTAGTGTGATATATGTATAAATTTTAAATTTTTAAAAATAATAATTAAAATTTTATATATTATATATATATATATTATACTTTTATTATATATTTAATATAAATTAAATGGGATATGCAAATGTTTATCCATTTATAAATGAGTCAAATTAAATGTTGACTTTAACCCATCACGAGTTATGTTAAATTGGCCTTTTTATGATATGTCTATTCGAATAGTCGTTTCTTCAATTAATGTTGGAAGAAGATAAGTTTTTCCGATAAGTAAGCTTTCCATTTTTGCGACATTGCGTGAATAAATAGAAGTTAATTTTGACATTTTAATGAGGCCACGTGTGCAATGTGCGGCCTAAGGTCTAGTTTCAACAAGTCTTAATTGGGAAAAAATAAATATGAGAGAAAAAGTAAAACAAGAAGAGGAAAAGAGAAAAAACTTTTAAGCGGGCCGCTTAAAGTGAGTTAGGTGCTTAAGTGCGTACCTTACTCTTCGACACCGCTTGGGAGAGTTTAGCGGGGGATCGCTTAGAAGTTTTTTTGGGAAAAAAAAGTAATTTTTTTATAATTGTGAGAGTTATAAATATAAAGTAAAATTGATAGAATTGAGGGAGTAGAAAGAATATTCCAAGTTGAGCCAAGAGAGAATTGTAATGCCCGGCGGCTGTCGGCGAGCACCTTTTTGTCTATGTATATGCCAACGAGTCATCAATTTGAATTTGGACCACTAACAGCGTGACACTACGTCAACTTCAACCATAATTAATTTTTGGATAAGAGTTATCTACTCTCGATAACAAAAATATTCTCCTAACCAACTTATTTTCATATATATTGTGTGACATTTAATAATATTTATTTTCATTAATAAAAAAAAGAGATATTTTTCATATCATATGGAGAGGAATCTTTCAAAGGTCGACGGTGGATTCCATAAATCGCACGGCTCTTGGATTTTTTTTTTTTAATTTTTATTCAGTGTAATTAAATTTTTTAATCTAATTTATAAAATTCAGATTGATTAAAAAAATTTCCTGTCTAAGCAGCGGCGCGTCCTGTCCAATCTCAATTTGTTGGGTACTGTTGCCAGTCCATTCAGATCATATATAACAGGCCGAGACAGGGCACTCGTCACCAACCAACAGCGCACCGCTCAGTTGGGCCCGATGCGCCTTGACGAATGAGAGGGCGTCGTTTTCCAGTTCCCTACGTCGATCGCGACGTCGGCCGCGGTGACCGATCTCCTGCTCTCACCTCATGTAACGTGGTGGGCCGGCGGAGCGAGAGAGAATGACCTGACATCATATGAGCACGTTCTTGAACCTACCTCGTTTTAATATTCTCCTTGTGGTCCATCGCAACGGTGCCAACCGCTCAGGGGGTGGGCTTTACATAGCCGACCGGTACACCAACCCCGGGGTCCCACCCTATCCTGACCTATCACGTGGCCGGATCTGTGGCCACGTTAGCTAACCCCGCCTGCCAGGCTTTTCGTGATTTACGGCGCCTACCGGTGACCGACGTTAACGGCGGAACCATCACGTGGACCTCAAACAGCGTTGGTCGCCGACCCACGCCTGTGAGACCCGCAAAACTTACGTGATCGGGTACATAAGATGACGAAGGCACAATGAGGACGTTGAACCAAATAACAGAGCGCATACATTATCGGGCTTGGTACTGCTGGACTGAGTTACTTGCGGGCTTCGGTCTTGCTGGGCGTGTTTCTATTTTTACATATCTGGACCAATTTAAGACTGATTCTACTTTTAGCTTTTATTTTTACTGGTTAAAGAATTACTGATTGAAAAATAGCTGACAGAGAGAAGCAAAAGCTATTTAGAAAATTACAAGTGCTGGTCAACAAAATAAAAATATTGTGCTGTTATATTAAGTAGAAATTTTTAATATTACTTTAAGATTTATATTTTTAAAGCACCTGATTAAATTTCAGGGTATGGACCATGTGTAAATATTTTTATTATTTAATATATTAGTAACACATTAATATAAAAATAATTCATCTTATTTTTTTTCTAATGTATCCATTTTTGTGATTTGTTATTGAAAAATAATAATAATAAAACTCATCTATATAATTTTCCTCAAATAAAATTTAAATTTAGTAAATACTATTTCTCATTTCCTTCAAATGAAAATAATCTTTTTTTTTCCTAATGTATCCATCTTATTTTTTTCCCTAATGTATCCATAATCCATCATTAGGGAACTCGGGTTGAAGGCGCAAGGGCTGGAATATCGTCAGGGGAACTCAGTGAGCGTAGTTTAGAGGAGAAGGTCGGCGGGAGCTTGGTTCTGGACGTAGAGGAACAGGCGGTGAAGGTGGCGGAGGGGGCGCTGGAGGCTGAGGAGGCGGGGCGCTGGAGCCAGGTGGGGCGCTGGAGCTTGCTGGGCCGTGTTTCTATTTTTATCCAACTCTGGGCCAGTTTGGGACTGATTCTGCTTTTAGCTTTTATTGGTCGGAGAATTATGTTGGAAATTGGAAAGGGAGTTTGAAGAAGGGATTGATTTCTAGAAAATTTGGCAGAGTTTCTGATGCAGGAGTATTTTCACAAAATATTTGACTTAATTTTGACTTTGTCAAATTTTGCATAATTATTATAAACCTTGATTGAACATAGACTTAGTCAATGTTTATGTCTAAATTTTGATTTTTAGAATGCAATCCTAATTTCAATGAGGCACTAATCCTTATTATTTTGTCATCAATACGAGGTCTCACTATTTGGATGAACATCATGATCGAATCTTGAAACCCAATTTCAAGTTCAAACAAAGGGAACCAAGCCCAAGTATCACCCCAAAAATTACCCAGCTCACAAAACCAGCCCAAGATTTCTCAACGGAAATCCCAGCTTCCAACTGGCAAATTTTGAGAGTCAAAATCTTCTCCCACAATCATAGGACATGCCCGTTGAAGCTTACAAGAGGAGCAAACAAAGCTGGCGAGTAGCAGGTTGCTGCTTGAAGGAGAAAGATTACAGCTTGCTTGGCGGAAGAGGAAAAGTGCAGCCACTCAAATAGGAAAGTAACGTTGGAGATTTGCAGCCAACGGTAGGGAGAAAGAAACAATATAAAAACTTGTAATCCCCTCATGTAAGGCTAGATTTTGAACAATTTTATTGAAATGAAACGGAAAAAGTTTTCTTCCTCTTCTATCGGATGTCTCTCTTCCCCTAGTAGCTGGAGGTTCCATGGATTTGGAATTTCTTCCCTACCTCCTCTTCTCATCTTCCATGGACTTGGAAGCTCTACCCTGCTGATTCCGCCCTTCACGCACGTCTTTCCGTCCCCGCTGCATCCTTGTCATGCTACGCCATTCATCTTCCACCTCTAACCATGCTTACAGAATATTCCACCGCTATCGCACGCCACCGCTATCGCAAACCCCGCTATTTCCAGCCGAGTCCAGCCTTGGACTCTCCATCCGCCTTGCCGCCGGTGACGATCCTACCAGCGGATCTTCCCCAAACTCCAGCCACGCTCTCCCCTACTCTAGTCGAACCCACAACTAGAGGGATCGCCCCATCCGACGTCTGGATGGCCGGAATCGGAAGATTTCCGGTGACGCCTCAGCTTTCCGCCCCTGTTTCTGCCATCTCCACTGATTGTCACCGTCCTCCTCCAACCAGCCTCCGATCGTTCCCAAACTCTGGCCATGAGTTCACCGTGACCAGAGGACCTCCCAACTCTAGCAGGTTGGGGCCTCTTGCCGTGTCCGACGATCGCCGGCAGCCCCTGCATCCTCGCACATCTTCCCCTGTTTCCACCTCAAGCAGGGCAGCGCTAGCGCCGCCCGTCTCCTAGCGCCCAGACACCACCGCCGGCCGGTTGTCACACCGGAAACGTCCATGGCAGTCTCGAGACCAGCTAGCCATTCTTCCCCACGCTTCTGCAGCCACCAACGTCGACCTTCTAGCGTCCCAACTCCCTGCTTGCTTCCCTGGGAACAATGCATACTGTTTCTATTATTATTACAAGTTCTGTACTCATTCCTAACCTGGTTAACCTTCTTGACGCAGGTAATTAACGTGCTTGAATATGCTGCAACCTCAAGTCTCTGGCACCACCTGGAAGAACACGTTTTGCACGAAGCCCTGGAACACTTGGTTACAACCGAGCGTCAACATATCAATCTACACCTTCAAGCAAATTATGCTGTTTGATAAATTTCTGTACTAATTTATTTTGCTGATCTGACATCTTCTTGCAAATGCCGTAAATGCCTGATGGATAATGGCCCTCTAATTTTGCTATGCTTGAAAAGAACAAACGTCATTCTACCAATTGGCATTATCAGTTTTCATTCTTGATCACTAGAACCATCTCTAAGGCATAGCTACTTTTCATAATTGATAATTTTCTTGTCCTACATTTTTGGCTGTTAATTGACTGTGTTTGGAATTTTATTCAAAATATATTACAATTCTAAACATATATTTGCCCACCACATCAGTTTCCTTTGGATTTTTTTGTGGAGATGGAATAGAGCTACAGCTAACTATTCCAATGTTTTTACAAAACCTTCTCACCCACAAAAACAACACACACACAAAAAAGTTAACCTAGCTATTACAAAGTCACGTGACCCACATATGGTTAATAGTCAACAACTTAAACAAACTATAAAGCAAATTTCAAATTACTATTTAACATTTAACACCCCCTCTTAATTTGTAATGTTGAGTTGCCGCTTGAACTTCTCAAACTTGTCTTTTGCAACTGCTTTGGTCATGAAATCAGCAACATTCTCATGTGTATTGATGTGCTCCAAATGAATTTCACCTTTGCTTACAAGATCACGAATGAAATGATGTCTTAGCTCAATATGTTTGCTTCTAGCATGTAAAACTGGGTTCTTTGTCATAGCTATAGTTGACATGTTATCACACAATATCATTGTTGACTTTGTGACATTTTGTTGTAAATCTATATGTATCCTTCTAAGCCAACTTGCTTCACATGCTGCTTCTGTTGCAGCCATATATTCAGCTTCAGCTGATGATAATACCACGGTTTATTGTTTCTTTGACCTCTAAGAGATCACATTTGAACCAAGACAAAATACATAACTAGATGTGCTTTTTTGTCATCACTACTTCCTGCCCAATCACTATCAGTGAAACCAAATAATTCACATTTAGGATCTTTCACATACCTAATACCTTCTTTCTTTGTACCCTTCAAGTATCTCAAGATCCTCTTTGCTGCAGATAAGTGTAATTTACTTGGATTGCTCATAAACCTTGAAACAACACTTACAGCTTGAACAATGCCGGGTCTTGTGTTTGTAAGATATATGAGAGATCCAACTAAGCTTCTATAAGCATTTGCATCAACATCTTCTTTATGATCAATTTGTTTCAATTTCTCATTCATATTCATTGGAGTACCAATAGGCTTGCAATTAGACATATTAAACTTTTGCAACAAGTCTTCAATATACCTTTCTTGAGATAAGAATATGCCTTCTTTTGATTGCTTGATTTGAAAACCTAAGAAATACTTCATAAGACCTAAGTCCATCATCTCAAATTCTTTCATCATAGCTTTCTTGAAATCTTCAACTATTGTTTCATTAGTTCCTGCATATATCAAGTCATCTACATAAAGACAAACAATGAGAAAATCTCCTTTTTCACCTTTCTTCACATATAGTGATGGCTCATTTGGGCTTCTATGAAAACCATAACTCAAGAAATAAGAATCAATCTTGGTGTTCCAAGCTCGTGGAGCTTGCTTAAGCCCATATAATGCTTTATAAAGCCTATAAACTTTATCTTCCTTGCCTTTGACACAATAACCTTCAGGTTGCTTCACATAAACTTCTTCTTGCAATTCTCCATTCAAGAAGGCTAATTTCACATTAAGTTGATACACTTTCATCTCCAATTGTGCTGCTAGGGCAAGTACAGTTCGAATTGTTTCCATCCTTGCAACAGGAGCATAAGTCTCATTAAAGTCCACTCCAGGTTGTTGTGAATAGCCTTTGGCAACCAATCGTGCTTTGTACTTTTGAATGTTTCCATCTTCATCATACTTGATTTTGTATACCCATTTTAAGCCAATAGCTTCTTTTCCTTTAGGAAGATCTGTCAATTCCCAAGTATAATTTTTCTTGATGCTATCCATTTCTACATTCATAGCTTTCCTCCAATTTTTCTCCTTTTGTGCATTTAAAAACTATTTGGTTCACGCATTAAGAAAACAACATTACAAGAAGCATAAATATCCGCTAAAGATCGATACCTTATAGGAGGAGTTTTATTATCTTCATCATCCTCTTGTGGTTGTTCTTGAATATCAGGAGCATCATGAAAAATTTTAGTATTTTTAGCTACTTGTTCAC
The DNA here is from genome assembly GCA_027563935.2 of Costus lasius. Classification (NCBI taxonomy): domain Eukaryota; kingdom Viridiplantae; phylum Streptophyta; class Magnoliopsida; order Zingiberales; family Costaceae; genus Costus; species Costus lasius. Next base: position 141,560,572 of record CM050446.2, read on the forward strand.
TACTTTCTTGTTGATTTTCTACAGTTGTAGTGTCATATTGAAAACTGATTTCTTGATTTCCTTGTTGCAAGCTATCTTCTTCATTTTCCCATTTCCATTCTTCTAATTCATCAAAGATGACATCACGTGAGATTACCAACTTGTTGTTGATTGGATTGAGAAGCTTATAGCCTTTGGATTCATCACTATATCCAATGAAGATGTACTTCTCCCCTTTCTTATCAAACTTCTCTCTTGCTTGAGAAGTTGTAAGTGCATAAGCAACACACCCAAATACTTTGAGTTGATTAACCAACGGTTTTTTTTATGCCAAGCTTCAAATGGAGTCTTGTTGCGAACAGCTTTTGTTGGAGAACGATTCAAGATATAAGCAGCTACATGAACTGCTTCAGCTCAGAATTGATTAGGAAGATTCTTTTCTTTTAGCATGCTTATTGTCATTTCAACTATGGTCCTATTTTTCCTTTCTGTAACTCCATTTTGTTGAGGGGAATAACTCACTGTGAGTTGTCTTTGAATTCCATGTTCCTTGTAATAATATAGGAACCTCTTATAAATGAACTCTCCTCCACGATCAGTCCGGAGAGTCTTGATTAGACAACCACTTTGCTTTTCAACTAGTGCTTGAAAGTGTAAGAAGGTTGTAAAAAGCATCTGATTTTTGCTCAAGAAAATAAAGTCATATCATCCTTGTATAATCATCAACAAAAAGAATAAAATACCGTTTGTTACCGAATGATAGAGTTTGTGTTGGACCACATAAATTCGCATGCACAAGCTCGAGAGGACTAGAAGCTCTCCAAGATGTCTTTAGAAATGGAAGCCGATGTAATTTTCCATAAACACAACCTTCACAAGGCTTATCACATCCTTGAATTTGTGGTAACCCAACAACCATTTTCTTTTGTTGAAGAAGTTGTAACCCTTTATAATTTAAGTGTCCATAACGCAAATGCCAAAGTTGAGAATCATCAACAATTTTACTTTTCAAGGCAAAACTTTGCATTGTCTCTAAATTGATAGGAAAGAGATTATTCATGCTCATCTTCACAATAGCAATAGTATGTTTTGTCTTCTTATCAAAAATTTCACAATGATCATCATTAAAGATTAATTTATAACCTCTTTGTAACATTTGACCAACACTAAGAAGATTTTGAGTAATACTTGGAGAATAATGAACATTAAGAATGCACTTTTCTTTACCTTCTTGAGTGTTGATTGAAATGACACCTTTGCCTTTTATATCCAAGTATTTGTTATCTCCAATTTCAACCCTTGAAGAAAAATTTTCATCTAGTTGTGAGAAAGCTTCTTTGTTGCCGGTAATGTGATTGCTACATCCAGAATCTAATAACCAAGTTTTTGAGCTTTCTTGTTGATCTTTTCCAAGATAAAGAGCATGATCATTTTCAACACATAAAAAGAGTTGGTCTTGGTCTTGGTCTTTTTCATTTTCTTATTCTTTTGAGAAATGTGCAACTTGTTTTCCATCATTTCTCTTTTTCTCTTTATACTGACAAACACTATATGAATGATAAGAATCTTTGCAAATAGTGCATCTAAAATGGCAATCTCTAGTATGATGATTAGACTTCTTGCAAATAGTGCAAAATAAATTAGAGTTACCAGAATTTTGTGGGTGTTGGAAATCTTTTCTTCCTTCATTATGTTGGAATTATCTTCTTCCTCCATGATGTTGAAAAGTTCTTCCTCCTTTACCTCTACCTCGGTCTTGATTTGGGTTTGTACGGCCTCTTGTAAATGTTCCTCTTCCTTGGGAGAAAGCACCTCTTTGCACATTCTTTGCTTGAAAAGCTTGTTCTAATGGATGATCAGAATACTTATTCAACCTTTGCTCATGAACTTCAAGTGAACCAACAAGCTCATACATGGAAAGCTTTGAAAGGTCTTTTGTTTCTTCAATTACCGCAACGATATACTCAAATTTCTGAGGCAAGCTTCTAAGTATTTTCTCAACAATTTTCTTTTCTGGAATTACTTCACCAAGGCTTCTAATTTGATTCACAATTTCAGAAGCTTTTGAAAAGAAATCTTTGACACATTCACCATCTCTCATTCTCATGTTGTCAAAATTCCTTCATAAATTTTGCAACTTGATGGAGATCACTTTTTTAGAACTTTGGAACTCATTCTTCAATGTTTCCCATGCATCTTTTGCTTTCTTTATACCAAGGATGCGAGAATAGATTGACTTGCTCACACCTTGTTGTATGATTCTCAATGCCATAACATTCTTTTTCACATTTTCTTTGTACTCTTTTTCATTTGTTTCTAACCTTGAAGAACTACTTGATGCTTCAAATTGTTCTTCATAACCATCCTCAACAACATCCCACAAATCTTGAGAAATAAAAATCATTTCCATTTGGGCATTCCATATATCATAATGTTCACCATCAAATATTAGAACTTGACTAGGAGAATATGCAAAAAATGTATTTGAAGAAGCCATAGTTACCAATCAATTTGAGGGATTTTTTTTTGGTCTCGGCAATGTCTCAGCTGCACCCTTCTTTTCCTTCTTCAAATTTCTCCTCTTTTTGTTTGTGAGCTCTCACAGCTTTTGTCTTTTCTTCTCCTTGCTTTGATTTTTCAATTCTCAATCACTTAACTCCTTTCTTCTCGATTGAATGTTGCAGCTCCTCTATAATTCAATCAGATTTCGATTGGAGAGTCCTGAGGGATTTTCTTTTCCTTCAATTGAATTTCTTCTTTTCCTTATCAAATCACAGCAGCGCAGCAATAAGTGCCTTCGATTTGATTTCACCAAGAACGAGGAAATAACAGGATAAAGAATGTCGCCTTCAAATAAGCGCCTGGAGGAACTCGAACTCGCAGCAGAAGGACTCACGGGCTACAGCAGCAATTAGTCAAGACGGAAGACCAATTTGGAGTGTGCTCATCTCGATTTTCTTGGCACTGTTGAAGATTCTGCTATGGCAATCGATGCAAGGCAACAACAATCGAAAAAAGGAGTCGGCCCTTCTAGGGTTTTTGGAATTTTCCCTTTTTGATCCCTTTGATTAGAACAATAGGCTCTAATACCAAATTTGTTGGAAATTGGAGAGGGAGTTTGAAGAAGGGATTGATTTCTAGAAAATTTGGCAGAGTTTCCTTTGGATTTTTTTGGTGGAGATGGAATAGAGCTACAGCTAACTATTCCAATGTTTTTACGATACCTGCTCAACCACAAAAACAACCCACACACAAAAGTTAACCTAGCTATTATAAAGTCACGTGACCCACATAAGGTCAATAGTCAACAACTTAAACAAACTATAAAGCAAATTACAAATTACCATTCAACATTTAACAACTGGTTGAAAAGTAGCTGACTGGGAGAAGCAGAAGCTGTTTGGAAAACTACAAGTGTTGGTCAACAAAATAGAAATATTATGCTGTTATATTAAGTAGAAATTTTAATATTACTTTAAGATTTATATTTTTAAAGCACCAGATTAAATTTAAGGGTATGGACCATGTGTAAATATTTTTATTATTTAATATATTAGTAACACATTAATATAAAAATAATTCATCTTATTTTTTTTCTAATGTATCCATTTTTGTGATTTGTTGTTGAAAAATAATAATAATAAAACTCTTCTATATAATTTTCCTCAAATAAAATTTAAATTTAGTCATTACTATTTCTCATTTCCTTCAAATAAAAATAATCCTTTTTTTTTTTCCTAATTTATCCATCTTATTGTTTTCCCTAATGTATCCATAATCCATCATTAGGGAACTCGGGTTGAAGGCGCAGGGGCTGGAATATCGTCAGGGGAACTCGGTGAGCGCAGTTCAGAGGAGGAGGTCGGCGGGAGCTTGGTTCTGGACGTAGAGGAAGAGGTGACGGAGGAGGCGCTGGAGGCTGAGGAGGCGGGGCGCTGGAGCTCGCGAGGCGCTAGTGTTAGATCAAACATAATATCTTGCTCCATATTGAATAGAAAAAAACTGTAGTAAAACAACATACCGGATTTCATAATGCTGTGAATTCAACCGGAGTGATCTTCTGACTGATTATGTTGTTCGTCAATAGAGGCGGGGCGGCCGATGGGAACCAAACTTAAAACCTCTCGACAAGAACCTTACACCTCAATCAGGGACCACACCTATATATAGGAAAAACCTAATGGGCATAATTACTTATCAGCCCATCAGAGATAAGACAATTATGCCCCCAGGGATTCTACACAATTAAAAAGCCCCTTTCCACACTCTAATTCATAGATGACAATTAAATAAATTAGAGATAAAATTATATACAATTAAATACTGCAATGCATGTACGTCTACATGCCCAAATGCAATATATTATGCATGTACATGGTGCATAGTCCACATAGATCCTAACAATCTCCCACTTAGACGAGGCAACCATGTATTTACATAATAAAACCTTAAATCGTATATAAATCTCTAAAATAATCTTTATACGCATAAAACTTAAGATGTCATCTAAAATAATCTCGTCCATTAGTCTATTAACACAAGGACTAAAGGGGCGGTCATTGACATATTTTGCAATTAGACCCACAATAATCATATGTATTAACTCAACTAAATGACATAAATTTAGTATGGATGTGTAGCATAGAAATAAGATAATGTGATAACATCACCTTTTATTTCCAACTGGTCCAACTTTAACCAAATGAGATCAAAGAGCAGAGCAAATAATGAAAACTGAAAATTTTCATTAATGTCATGACATTAAATACAGTAATAATCAAATAGAACAAAATGTCTATTCTCACTAAATCAAATAACATCAAAAACAGTAATGCCCATGTTTTCAAGATGCCCATGAAAAACTTTTGGAGCTAATCCCTTAGTGAGTGGATCCGCAATCATAAAATTTGTTCCTATGAACTCAATAGAAATTAAGTCACTCTGAACTCTTTCTTTTACAACAAGGAACTTGATGTCTATATGCTTTGATTTAGAAGAGCTCCTATTGTTGTTTGAATACAAGTCTGCTGCTCTATTGTCACAGAATAATTTGAGCGGCCTTTCAACACCATTGACAATTTGTAGTCTTGAAATGAAATTTCGCAGCCATACTGCATGATTGGATGACTCATAACATGCAGCAAATTCTGCTTCCATAGTAGAAGATGCAACAAGTGTCTACTTAGCACTTTTCCAAGATATTGCACCTCCAGCTAATAGAAACACATATCCAGATGTCGATTTACGACTGTCTTGGCATCCAGCAAAGTTAGAATCAGAATACCCAATGATCTCAAGAATGTCTGACTTTCTGTAGGTGAGCATACAATCTTTTGTGTTTTGCAAATATCTAAAAACTCTTTTGGCTGCAATCCAATGTTCTCTTCCTAGATTACTTTGATATATGCTAAGTATTCCAACAATGTATGCAAGGTCAGGACGAGTGCAGATTTGTGCATACATCAAACTCACTACTGCCGAAGCATAAGGGATATTTTCCATAAATTTAGAATCTATTTCACCTTTTGGACACTGTTTGAGACTGAATTTATCTCCTTTAGCCATAGGGGTTTCAAGTCTCTGCTATTTTGCATGTCAAATCGTTGCAATATTTTTTCAATATAACTCTTTTGTGATAATCCTAATATTCCTCGTGAGCGATCACGATGAATCTGGATCCTTAATACAAAAGCGGCTTCACCAAGATCTTTCATTTCAAATTACTTTGAAAGAAATTTCTTAGTATCCTGAAGTAATTGCAGGTTGCTACTTGCAAGCAAAATGTCATCCACATAAAGAACCAGAAAAATAAATTTACTCCCACTAAACTTATGATACACACAATCTTCAACAGTATTCACCTCAAAACCAAATGAGAGAATTACCTGATGAAACTTTTGGTACCATTGACGAGAAGCTTGCTTGAGTCCATAAATGGATTTCTTCAATTTACAAACCAATTGAGTAGATCCGACTGAATCTAATCTTTCTGGTTGTAACATATAAATTGTTTCCTCAATGTTACCATTGAGAAAAGCTGTCTTAACATCCATTTGATGAAGCTCAAGGTCAAAATATCCTACCAGAGCCATAATTATTCTAAAAGAGTCTTTCGATGAAACCGGAGAGAAAGTCTCTTTATAGTCAATGTCTTCCCTTTGGGTGAAACCCTTAGCGACAAGACGCGTTTTAAATCTTTCCACATTACCCATTGGATCCCTTTTGGTTTTAAAAATCCATTTGCAACCAATAGGTCTCACTCCTTCAGGCAATGGTACAAGATCCCAAACGTTATTGTCTTTCATAGACTGAATTTCTTCACTCATGGCATCGATCCACTTTTGAGCATTAGAACAATTAATTGCTTCATGGAAGGTGAGTGGATCATCTCCCACTGAATCAATATTATCCTGATGTTCTTGAAGAAATACAACATAATCACTGGAAATTGCACTTCTCCTGTCTCTTGTGAATCTCCTTAAAGGCTCTGGTTCATTTTGAGATTGAGGTTGTTGAGTTTGATCCTGATGCTCTTCATTAATACTGGATTGAGGAACTGTTGGATATTCTTGATGGGTAGGAAGCTCAACATTGTCTTCTAAATGCTGTTGTTGAATAACATTTGGAATGAAAACTTGATCATGATCAACAACAGCTACAGGAGGAATATCAACTGATTCCTCCTCTAAGACAAAGTCATTAACCTTATCTTCCCCTCCAAACTCAACATCCTCAAAAAATCTAGCATTTTCCGTCTCAAAAAAAGTTCTAGTTTTGGGATCATAGAATTTGTAACCCCTGGACTTCTCAGAGTATCTTACAAAATAGCTACTAATTGTTCTTGCATCCAATTTCTTTTCATGTGGCCTAAAAGGCCTAGCCTCAGCTGGACATCCCCAAACACGAAAATGCCTTATGACAGGTTTCTTACCCGTCCATAATTCATAAGGGGTTTTGTTTGTAGCTTTTGTAGGAACTCTGTTGAGAATATACACTACAGTTCTTAATGCATCTCCCCATAGTGAATGTGGCAAAGTGGTACGGCAAATCATACTCCTTACCATATCCTTAAGAGTTCTATTCCTCCTTTCTGAAATACTATTTATGTTCGGAGAACCAGGCATTTTGTACTGAGGAACTATCCCACACTCACTAAGAAATCTAGCAAATGGACCCGGACGTTGTTCACCTGATCCGTCATACTTGCCGTAGTATTCACCACCACGATCGGATCTTATGGCTTTTATTGATTTTCCAAACTGATTTTCAACTTCGGCCTTGAACAACTTAAACATGTCCAATGCTTGTGATTTCTCATGCATTAAGAACAAATAGTCATATCGAGAATAATCGTCTATGAATGTGATAAAATATTGTTGACCATTCCAAGAAGCCGTAGGGAAAGGTCCACAAATATCTGTATGTATCAATTCTAAGACATCTTTAGTTCTCTCGGCTATAAATTTTCTCTTGTTAGTGATTTTTCCCTTAATGTACTCTATACAAATATCATTACTTGAATCCTCAAGTTTATCAAGAATTCCTTCTGACATAATCCTATCAATTCTCTTTTTAGAGATATGACCCAAATGCCTATGTTATAAAGAGAAAGAATTTTCTGTTGATAATTTGCGTTTAGTGCCTCTAGTTTCAGTATTATGGGACTCATCACCTAAATTTATTGTTTCAAGTAAATAAAGGTTGTCAATGTTAGATAAATAACTGGTTACAACAAATTCAGAATTGAGAAAGACACTACATTTTCTGTTACCAAATGAACAAACAAAACCTTCTTTGTCCAATACAGAAACTGAAACCAAATTCCGTCTAAAAGACGGTACAATAAATGTGTTTTTCAATTCTATAAATGAACCAGTATTTAACAACAACCGAAATGTCCCTATGCCTAAAACTTCTACTGGATTTTCAGCCCCCATATAGATGAATTTTTGTTCATCACTAGGCTTTCTGAAGTTTAGGCAACCCTGCATAGAAACACTTATGTGGGTTGTAGCACCAAAATTCAACCACCAAGTGTTTCTAGGAATTGAAACTAGATTAACTTCAGAACTAACAAGACCAAAAGGTGAATTATTTAAAAATGGAATGTTATTTAAGTTGGTAGTGACAGCGGAAGCATTAATCATATTAACTGCAAAGAGAACCAAGTGCAAAACACAATAAGCTCATGGAAGCATATGATAAAAACAAGTAGTGAATAATCATAACTTTAATAAAATCCCATCTCAAGATAACCAGAGTAACATCAAGTCTAGTCTTTGGATAGAGAGTTGATTCACCATTTGGTTGTCTTGTGTAGTAATCGAGTATTGATGATAAAATCCTCCTGTAGAGTATTTAGCTTTCCTTTGGGCCGACTAAGCATCTACAATGGACACCTAATAATCATCACACACTCGTTACCACATGTGTATGTAATCCTTTGGCCAAACAACACTCGTCTTTTGGGTCGATATGCTGCCCGCATAAAGTAAGACACACACCCTGCCTTAATAATTCACAATTCAAAAGATTTTACAGCAGAGGTCACTTTGGCGACTATACTGAGAAATCAGTTGAAATGAAAAATTAAGTATACCTTAACTTAATATTTTATTATCAAAGAGATTTAACAGCAGAGGTCACTTTGGTGATTATACTATTAAAACAATTTGAAATAAAAATTAAGTTGAGTTATAATTAATCACTACTCATAAGCAGATACATAAATGTGTATGAATTGAGCATTATTGATCCAAATAAATAAAAACATAGTAAACTGAATCATGCATTTATTTCTAACTCAATATGCTCAAAATATGACAATGTTCTAATAACATGCATAAACATTAAAACATATTTAACCATACACAAAAATTCTACTAGCATGAATGAATCATAAAAAAATTTACTAACATGGATAAATAGCAACAAAAAATTTATCAATGTACAGTAAAAATTTAATAATACACAGTAGAATTTATAACTAATTGAGCATAATTAAATCAAATGAATAAACATAACACAAAATTTATTCTTTACAAATTATGCCTCTAAATTTTGATAAAGAAATTTATTATATGTATAGTCTAAACCACCTAAACCAAATGGTGAGCTAGCACATTAGGTTCATTAGAAGACCAAAGATTCAATTGGGTCAAGCCTGCGTAAACCAAATAGAAGGTTTCAGGATTTTATTGTGTCCAACTAAACTTAACTGAGTTGATCCACTTAAACCAAATGTAGAGCCACTCAAATAAGCCCAAATAAGTTCGAACCCGTTAGCAAGCAGCCACCCGGATAATTTCCAAATTGGATCTGATAACTGAAATTCCAAATTGAATCCAAATACTTAAATTCCAAATTGGATCTACTCAAATAGGATCCAAAATTTAGGTCGTTGCCTAATTTTGTTCGAGTGTCGCAATCGAAAATTCCATCATTAGGGAACTCGGGTTGAAGGCGCAGGGGTTGGAATATCATCAGGGGAACTCGGTGAGTGCAGTTCAGAGGAGGAGGTTGGCGGGAGCTTGGTTCTGGACGTAGAGGAAGAGGCGGCGGAGGTGGCAGAGGAGGCGGAGGAGGCGCTGGAGGCTGAGGAGGCGGGGTGCTGGAGCCAGAGTTAAGGGCGCAGGGGCTAGAGGCGGGCACTGGACGGCAAAGAGACGAGGAGCTGGCGAGGCGCAGGGGCAATAGAGCTTCGGCGGGTGCTGGACGGCAGAGAAGCGGGGAGCTGACAAGGTGAGGGGAGACAGCGCCGGAGGTCGGCGAGGAGCAGGAGGTCATCGGGACCGTGCTGTAGGTCGGCGAGGAGCAGGAGGTCCGCGGTCGGTGAGGTTTGTAGGTCGGCAAGGAGCAGGGAGCAGGGAGGCATCGCAAGAAGCTTACGCGAAGCAGGCATCGCGAGAGGGGAGAGAAAGTGGAATCAGCCTGCGGGCCGCGAGACACTGGAAATCGGCTGATTCTACAGGGTAGCTAGATTTCGCTAGTGTGCCCAGTGAAATCAGCTCCAAATGACGCTTCCTATACTATTTCCGTTGGCCGCCCATCAGCAGCCCCAAACCGGCCCTCTCTCAATATATTTGATCGATACAATTAAATTTGAAGTGAAAAAAAGGTGACGTGTTATGGTCGAAACAGATAAAAAAAATTAAGATTCAAAAGTTAGTCAGTGCAACTTTTAAAGGACAGTTACACTCCAAAGTGCTCTCTTAATAATAGAGCTACAGCAAAAATATATATACTTAATTAAACACTAGCTAATTAGTACTTATCGGAATGTATCTTATATTCCGCACGTGCATCACGAGGATAATAAAGTAATGAATTGACTGATCATATACTCGGATGTGGAACCTGACGTGGGAACCAAACTGGAGCAGGCATAAAGTCGGCTAATCTCAAAAGTGGCACCTTCACCAATTAAAGAAAAATTTTTTGCAAAAGGACTTTTCAAAAAATCTTAAACATAGTCCTCTAAAAAATATCTACTATCTTATAAATAGTGAAAAAATATTTACTATATAGTACATGCTGAGAGTTATTTACAGACATCAAGATCGTGAATTTTAAATGTATCCAAGATGAGATATTGTGAATTTTTAATACATCATAAATAGTATTTTGTCCACAATCTTATATCCACGATATCTCATAGTGGATACATCTAAAATCTACTATCTTAGTATATGTAGATAGCTTTTATTGTGGACTACATGATGAATATTTTTTTACGATTTTTAGAATTGTAATTTTTTTTAAGGAATTGTGCATAAGATTTCTTGAGCAGCCCTTTGCTCAGAAAATTTTGTTCCAATTAGGATGCTAAGAATGAAAAAAAAAAAAAAATCCATTTTTCCACCAATATTTGGTTAAAAAGTTTAATCTGTTCTGCTATTTTACAGAAACAGAAGCCACATTTTATTAATCAGATCCCCGCGCTATTAAGGAAGGCGCCTGGAAATCGAATCAGTAATCTGAAACTTGACGAGAGGCAACTGGATTGGACTTCCCACTTCGGAGTTCATCGTCCACGCACTCCCCGCACTACGGCCCTAGTGCGACACACGTGAGCTATCCTGCCATGAGAGGCTCCATCGCCATAATCTCTTGGTGCTCCATCACCAACAAGCCGACCCACCTCTCCTTTGCTCCTCCACCCTTCAAATGATCCCCAAATCTTTATGAGTTCGGCAGCCAAACTAGCAAATTGACCCCAGCAGAGAGGCATGTTCGACGTCGATCTTCCTTCCAACGACCTCAGCGACGACTGCAAGATGAACAAGTCCGCGCTGCGTCGCTTGCTAGCCCGAATATTTCACTTCCTTCCCCTCTCCTGCTCCTCCTCTTCTTCAGCGGATAATTGTGCCGAGGCCAGTCCCGTCGCGCCCGAGCTTCCTGCTTCCGCCGCTCCTCAGGTCGCGGGGCCAGCCATGGAGGAGAGTGGCGAGGATATAGCGGCGACGCGGAAGGCGGTGAAGCAGCTGAACTTCGGCGGGTGCCCCGAGGCTAAGTTGGCGGCGGCCGCAGAGATCAGGAAATCGGCGGCTGGTGATCCTCAGAGGAAGCGGCTGGTGGCGGCGCTCGGTTGCATACCGCCTCTCGTGTCCTTGCTCGTCGAGTTGACGGACGACGACCACCGGAAGCTCGTGGCCGAAACGCTGCTTGAGTTGGCGCACGGCACCTTCAAGTGAGTTTTTAGCAGAGTTAAATTTTTACTCCAAATCGAGCCTCATATCACTTAAGAACCAAACTACTTCAAAATCGAAAGAAAAACATTTTTGATTTGATTTAGTTCGAATTAAATCAAAGTTTTAATTCTAGAAATAAATATAAAGTTTGTTAAATTTCTTTTTTTTTTTGCAATTTAGTAATCATAACTACATTTAAGTAAAGAATGTGTATGACAATTGACAAATTGTTCCCTTCTAACGTAGTACGATAACTGAGGAAGCAGACAAGTTTGACTGGCTTTTTCAACCAAGAACCCATTCTTTTTCAACTCCACGAGTCTTTTAGTCAAGGTCTGCTTCCGCAGAGTTCCGACTTCTACTAGTATGCATCTCACCGAACTATTTCGTTGACCAGGGCTAGAATTCAATCGTCGATGCAGAAACTAGTATTCATCCGCTCGCTACATGCAGTCAAACTCCTCTTGATCAGGGACTTTTGTTGCTAATCCAAGTTATGTCATTTTTCCAACATTTCAGGAACAAGGCCCTCATTGTGGAGGCTGGTCTGCTGTCCAAATTGCCCCGCCTGATGAGCTTGGAGACGAATCTCCCCAGAAATCATCACCTGGCTCCTCTGCTCCTCTCCCTCTCTTCTCTCGTCAAAGCACAGTTTCCAATCGACCCAACCCACATGCTGCCCTTCCTGCTCCAAATCCTCAACTCCGCCGCCTGCACAGAGGACACGAATTTGGCATGCATCGCCACGTTCTACAACCTTTCCACCAAGCTCGACAACATCAAACCCATCGTCTCCAGCGGCGCCGTGCACGCTCTCCTCAGGCTCTCGACGAACAGGAAGACGTCACTGGGAACTCTGTCGACTCTAGGAAATTTAATGCTGAGCGAAGCAGGGAAGAGGGGCGTAGAGGAAGACCCGACTGTGCCTGGAGCACTCATGGAAAGCATGTCCTGGGGGGACGAGCCCAAGTGCCAGGAGCTGGCGGCCTATGTGCTGATGGTTCTCGCCCACAGGAGCGAGGCCCAGCGGAGCAAGATGGCGGAGCTGGGGATCGTGCCGCTGGCGCTGGAGGTGGCTCTGCTGGGGAGCCCGTTAGCGCAGAAAAGGGCGCTGAAGATGCTGCAGTGGTTCAAGCATGGGGGGAGTGGGCGTGGGAGAGGCGGAGGCCACTCTGGGCCTCAAGCAGGGGAGCACTCCGTTCCAGGCGGAGCGGCGGTGGAGTGGCAGTTGAGGGAGTGCCGGCGGACGGTGAAGAGGATGGTGAAGCAGAGTCTTGACAAGAACATGGAAGTGATTATAAGGAGAGCTCATGGATCGGAGGATTTCTCTTGCTTCAAGAGCTTGGCTTCCACCTCCAGCTCCAAGAGTTTGCCTTACTGATTGCAGCAGTGTAAATCTAGAGAGCAAGTGTTAGTATAGTTTGACTAATATAGTAACGCTTGTTCTTTGATCACTTGTTTTGTGAAACTAAAGAGAGGAGCAATTTTGCCGTCACTGCCCAATATGTTCATTTTCCATAAAGATTCAGTTTGTAAATTTCTTTTTGTTCATAATTTCTTTCACATGAGATGAGAAGATATGCTCCAAATAAAAGAAAAGTAATTCTAGAGCTTAAACTCACATTTAAAAATTTACTTTTTATTTTTGTAAAAAAATATATTATTTTTTAAAAAATAAAATGTCTAAGTATAGATATTATTCCACACAAAAGTTTTTAAAGTCTTATTTTTTGCATTTATATAATATATCTTTTTTTGATGTGAAATAGCATTATAATATGAGCATAAAACCATTTTGTTTTCTAAATTTTAAATAAACTTGAATTACTAGCTTCTATAGTTTTAAAAATCAGAATTGAATAAGAAAATATAGTATAAATAAAAAAAAGATTTTACTTTTTTAACTAACCCAAAATTTAGACATCATATAAATATCAATGACAAATGTATAATGAATTAGAAATATTAGCATGTAGACAAAAGTATTTCTATCAAAAGTAATAAAAATAATAAAATTAAAATAAAAAATAAAAAACTTAGAGTTGTGAAGAATCTTGCCGTCATTAGGTAAATATTTGAGCTCTCATGTAAGCTTTAATATAGAGAGAATACTTAAGATACAACTAATATCCTTCTTATGCGGGTAGAAATGCAATGGGTTAAGGCGGAGGTGGGGAGTGCCAAACCCACCCTTGAACTCGGCGGGTTGAGAAAACTCATCCCAAACCTGACTTCTCCAAGGAATTGGGTACCCACAGGTAAACCCAATCCCATAGTAATGTGGGGGCAGTGAGTAGGGCAGAAGTGTGGCTCGTAGGTGGTAGAGGCAGTGCGAGTAGGTAGCGGGGGTAGAGCGCAGGTGGTAGGGTGGCTCATAGGCAGTGGAGGCGGCCGGGGCGGAGCACAAGCGACAAGGTTGGTGCTAACAGGTGGTGGCTTAAAGGCGACGGGTGGGCAGCAACGCGAGGGGTGGCATGAGTAGGGTGTGTGAGTAGGGCTGCGCGAGTGGCGGTGTGAGCTACGTGAGCAGCATACAGGCATGGAGATGAAGAGAAGGGAGAGGGGCATTGGGGTAGGGAGGGGAGAAAGGGGGCAACATGGAATGGAAGTGGGCAGTGGTTATAGTGGAGGAAGAGAGGAAAAAGAGATGGGCAATTGGGGCTTTGAGTGGAGAAAGAGAGGAGAGGAGAAATTATTGTTATGTTTCTTTATATAAGGGTAATTTAGTAATTATGCACAGTGGTGCGGGTTTGGGGTGAGTATCTAAGTTTTCATATTTGAACCCAACTTGACCTAAGTTACAATCATGGAGAATTTGATCGGCACCCTTTTGACTATGAGTAGCAATAAGAGGAAAAAAAATCGTGGAAGAGAATTTGCAAATGATAGTAGTTATACACTCTCTGTTTTGTCTATAGCTAAGGGTCTTTTGCCTATATATAAGTTAAACTCTTAGGTTAGAACTATTTGCTACTAATAGCATTACTTAAATTAAAAATATCAAATAAAAACATGTAAAATAAATAAATATTAACCTAGAAAAAATAGAAAAACAAAAAAAAATAAATTTGATTTTATAAATTTAAAAAAAATCGACGAAAGAGCTACATTTGCTGTTTTCTCACAGGGGAATAAAAAGGACAATTCAAGTAAAAAAAAACAAAAACATATTTATTTTAAAATAAATTGTAAAAAGGCTGAGAAATATTAATTAGACAGTCATTGGTATTTCTTAGACATGTTTTTGTTTTTAAGAAAATATTTGATCATAAATCTCAAACATAATTGAACCGGGCTAATCTAACCCTTCTTAAAATATTTTAAGCGTTCGAGGGTAGTTAAATTTTTTTTGTTATTTCGCTCAAATATATACAATATCTTAAATAGGTTTTTATTTTCTTTTTTTTTTATTGCGTGCTTGACCGTGTGCTTAATCTCTTCTAGTAAACTGACTCTTTAGTACTAGCGGTTCGCGTGCCGTGTTGTGACTGCCATGGGCTATCGCGACCGCCGTTCCATTTTGATCGAAGCGTGCAAGATTTTAAGGCGGTATTAGCTACGAGCCCACGGCCACAACTCTCCTTCATCCATCGCCCTCCGCACCTGAAACCCTAACCTGTATTTTCACAGAGCGATTCGTTTGATCTGGAGGCTCCATGGTTCCCTCGGTTTTGCGCTTATCCGGCCATCATTGATGGATGGGCGCCTATCCATCGCCCTGCGAGTTTCCGCTCCACCGAGTTGTTGGGGTTTGATTCTGGCTTCGGTTAAGAAAGTTCTGTGGCGCCGCCTTATCGGCCAAGGAGGATTTTAGTTGTTCTAATCTTTTTCCCCGAAAGAATTTCCCCTCTTTTCAGTTAGTTCCAGTGGGTATCCTGCTTCTTGCTGCTGTTGCCAGATAGGATGGAGCCTCGGGTTGGGAACAAGTTCCGCCTCGGTCGAAAGATCGGGAGCGGTTCTTTTGGTGAGATCTACTTAGGTCAGCGGATGTTCTACCTATTCGATCGCATCGCTTACGAGCTCTATTCTTTCGTTTCTGTTACTGGGAATTTCAGAATTATTTCTGCTTCCGGGTGTTCGTGACTGTTGTATTTGTTGCAGGTACAAATATCCAAACAAATGAGGAAGTAGCGATTAAACTCGTAAGTGAAGGCTTTGTTTCTTTGTCATATAATGGTTTGAATAGATCATGAGTGAAAGAGTGTGGCACATTCAGTCTATGCTCGTCTTTTGCCTTCTTGGCTACACGCTTGATGGCTGACGCTAATATTTAGATTAGCATTCATTTATGGAAGCTCAATAAACTGAAATATTTTGTTACCTATATACTTATTCTCATAAAAATTAAAATTTTCGGGCTAAATAGAACCTTTCATTTTGATATTCGATTGAATTGTTGTGTAGTTTTCTAAATTTGATAAAATTTTGGTAGAGTAATTTTGTTTGATTTGTTTTTTTACCTGTTTGCCAATCCATTATTTGGCTGTCTTGCTACTATCACTTACATTGTGTTTACTTGGACGGATGGAAAGTACAAAGGAAAGGAAAGAAAGAAAAATAGATGGATGGAATATGTTATAGGTTTTCCGGAAAGAAAGTTTGAAGGATTGATATGTATACTCTAATTTTTATTTTTTTAACTCATATTATATATATACTAATAATATTAAATAATTCTTAAATACTAAGTATTAAATACGAGCAACGATAGTGAGGATAAGCAGTGGTGGTAAGAACGAGCAATGGTGGTGAGCTCGAGTAGTGGCGACGAGCTCTAGCCACGACAATAAGGACGAGTAGTCGAGAAAAGCTCATAGTGAGCGAGGACGAGCAACGATGCAGTGAAAAACGAGATGTGAAGTTAGTAAAGTTGAGATGTAGTTATAACTTTCCACTCGATTCGGGCGGAAAGCAAATGGAAGGATTAATATCTATCTTTCTCTCTTACTTTTCCTCATAAACTATCCATTCGCCCAAGTAAACAAGCCTATACTCTTTTCCTTCCTACTTTTTTTTTTTCTTCTAGCTTTCCCCCTAAGTAAATAAGCTTTTAAGTGTTCTTCTGCTCTTTCGGTACTTCCAATTTTTTTCTCTTCATTTTCTGTGTCCTTTCTTAAACCCCCTATGTAACTAAAAGATTCATATGAAGTACTTAAATTTGAAAAATCCCTTCTTTAACCGGAGAAAGGCACCCTTTTGTGTCACGGAAAATTCCATTGAGAATGTATTGATTTTCACCCCATGGACCCTTCTTAGTCTTTGCGTTGAGAAAGCATTGTTGTAATTGTTGTCAACATGGTCAACCTACAAGCCAACTTGCAAGTACTCAACATAACCGGAAATATGGATTTATAAACTACGGCCTTATGATTTGTCTTTTAGCTTGTCAATAATAGGTTTGAATGCACAAGATGATTGGGATGCAGGATCTAAGGTGTCAATAATATATGAAAATCAACAGCAGAGAGAAGCAATAAAGATGAAAAGAGAAGTTCCAAGAAATATTAGAAGTTCCAGATTACAGCTTTTCTTTTCTCCCTAACAGAACCAAGAATAATTATTAGCAAACTGAAGTAAAGTTTATGAATGTTGCTTGTTTGTGAGGGTTTAGAGAAGGGTACAGAAGAATAATCATTAACAAGAGAAGAAGAAGAGCTAGATGGTAGTGGCAATATAATATTGCCAAGTAAGAGCTTCATTTTTTTCACTGATACATACTCATGCTGAATACATGATATTTGATATGGCCTTCATAATTATCTGATGTTTTATATTGTCTCAATTATCAGGAAAACATCAAGACAAAGCATCCTCAATTGCTTTATGAATCAAAGCTGTACCGGATCCTGCAAGGAGGAAGTAAAGAAATCTGTATCCTGTAGTTGTTTGGCTGTTGAAATGAAGTTTAACTTTCTTAATCTTGACTGATTTTGTTTCTTATTTTTTTCTATCTTTAGCTGGAATTCCAAATGTGAAATGGTTTGGCGTTGAGGGTGATTACAATGTCCTCGTTATGGATTTACTAGGCCCAAGTCTTGAAGACCTATTTAACTTCTGCAGCCGAAAACTTTCTCTAAAGACTGTTTTGATGCTTGCTGATCAGATGGTATGTGTTCGTGTAATATGCTTGACTGAATTAACGAGATAGCTATCAACATCCTTCTAAATTTATAGGTGCTGTTATTGGAGTTCTTTTTGACATCCTTCTAAACATAACAGTCAGGCCTTTCTTAGCTTTTTTTTTTTAATATAAGTTGTTTTGTTAGCCCAAATGTTTGGCACTTCTGATGCATCATGATTTTACTTCAGTTAAACCGTGTGGAGTTTGTGCATTCTAAGTCTTTCCTTCATCGAGATATAAAGCCTGACAACTTCCTAATGGGCCTTGGTAGACGAGCCAATCAGGTACAATACCAAATTTCTCATCAGGTTTCCCTTTTTTGCGTAGTACTGATCAAACTCACCATTTGCCTAAATAAGTTTCTTTTTTGCATTCCAAGTAGGTGTATATTATAGATTTTGGCCTTGCCAAGAAGTATAGGGATACGTCAACTCATCAGCATATCCCATATAGGTAAAACAATTTCCTTAACAATGTGCACAAGTATTCTGTTCTCGATACTGCATTTTGGTATTTGAAATGACAGTTTTTCCATTCTAGCTCCTTTGACATTTTTTATGAAATATATTTTTTCATAATTTGCAATATCAGGCTTCCTATAAATTATTTAGTTCGGATTTAATTTCATGAGCTGATTTTAGCTTAATAACTGTCACTTCTTCTAAATGTTAATGTTATTTTGTTGCAGAGAGAACAAAAACTTGACTGGGACTGCAAGATATGCAAGTGTGAACACACATCTTGGAATAGGTATGCAAATATCTTCCCGTGCCCTAAAATTTGTTTCTGTTTGCCTCTGCGTATATAGGATTAATTAGGGTGATACTTTATACCTGTTCTGCTTGTGTGTCCTGTATTTTTGATTGATTCTTTGCATCAAACCTCTGATTATCCTATTTGTTTCTCCAAGAGCAAAGCAGGAGAGATGACTTGGAGTCTCTTGGATATGTCCTTATGTACTTTTTAAGAGGAAGGTTAGTTCATTTATTACAAAAATTCTCCTTATCGATTTTTCCGATTTCAGTTGTATTTAGCAATTTCTTGGCCTTTGGCCTTTTCAGCCTTCCTTGGCAGGGCTTGAAAGCAGGAACCAAGAAGCAGAAGTATGAAAAAATTAGTGAAAAGAAAGTTGCCACATCTATTGAGGTTAGTTCTTATCTTTTCATGCTGGCCATATGCCTTTGTGGTGGCTTTTTTAACTGTTTCTTTTTTTGAATTGTGCACAGGCTTTATGTAGGGGATATCCTTCAGAATTTGCATCATACTTCCACTACTGTCGTTCACTGAGATTTGAAGACAAACCTGATTATGGATATCTCAAGAGATTGTTTCGTGATCTATTTATCCGTGAAGGTAGGTTTTACATGTTAAATTTTACGGATGCGTTTTCTAAGCTGAAAAACAATAAAATGATGCATTAAATTCTATAGTTTTGCCTATTGATTATACAAAATAAATTTCATATCTTATCTCTGCAGGTTTCCAGTTTGATTATGTATTTGACTGGACCATTTTGAAGTATCAGCAGTCTCAAATATCTGGTGCTCCTCCACGTGCTATTGTTAGTCAAATCCATACATTATTAGTTATTTTATTTTTTTTCACATTCTTTAACTACTTGATGAACTTATCTACTACTTTATAGGGACAATGTGCAGGACCTAGCTCAGGCTTGGCTCCTGTTGGCGCCAATGATAGACAGTCAGGTGAACTACATTATTTTATTGTTTCATCAGTTATTGAAGATGCCAATTTTGATGCTTTTAAATATTTCGAATGTGAAGTGTTCCATCTTCCTTTTTTTCATTTTTTTTGTGTTTGTTTACAGTCTAGTTGTCATTATAGCTCGCTGAAAGAATTTACTAATTGAAAATTCAATTGTGCCAGGCGATGACGAAGGAAGGACAGGTGGCTGGTTGGCAATGCATACTTCTCGCCGTGGTCAAGCTACACCTCCAGCAGTAAATTCAAGCAGTTTATCTAAGCAGAAGGCTCCTGTGGGGAATGATTTGTCCATCAGTAACGATGTTGTGGTGAGTTTATTATATGGTGAAAATAAACGATAAAAAGTTAAACAGTATGGTAAAAATAAATGAGCATAAATCTTGCTTAACCATATTACATTTCTATTTTTTTCAACTTATAACATAGGCATTAATATTGTCCTATATAGCTTATGAACGAAGAATATGGCTGTCAAATCCCACACAATGGATGAAAATAAGCTTACAATTGGACAGTACCCTTGTTCTTTTTAATTTTAATTCTTCATGGGTTATATGGTTAACTGTAGACTCGTTTAACCCTTCTGTCCTGCCATTTCCTCACTGTTGTATCATTTCATCATTGCCCAACATTTTTCATTTATGATCTTGAGTGTGCAGTCTGAGGCAGCATCAATCTTTTGCTCTGATTGTCCTTTGTTATGGAGAACCGTGTCAAACAATGCAATGATTTGAGTCTGGACAAACCTCGCCGTATTAAAGAAAATTTTCTAACTGTAACTGTTAGCATGAGTAATTATACGATGGAGGCATGAGGCATCAGTTAGGTAAGGCAGTTTGCCCATTGCGACGACCCAATGTTGGAGTAAATCCTCTGATTTCACGGTTAGAGTTGTGGGCACGCCTTATTCAACAAGTAATGCAGCTTTTTTCCAATTATTTTTAGTAATAATATTTGGGGGGAGGCAAATGTCATGCTGCCTGTCATTTTCTAACTAGTTTTTCTAAATTTGTAACTTGTGTGTATAAGATAAAATTTAAGACACGAGTGATAAATGGTCCGCCCTTAACAAGTTCAGAGAATACACTAAGCAAACTAATAATCTTTTCTATCCGAGAATTGAAGAGATGCCAGTGTCTACTTTCCGTCAGGCTTGAACTATTTTATTTAGCTTTGGACATCTCTATGAATGGTATAATTGTTCCTCGAGTTTTCTTTTAATGCATACACTACTCTGGTTTCACAAATAATTATTACGTATTGATTTCTTTTTATAATTCTCTTGTCTCGAATGCACGAATCTTAGTTTTCCAGTCCAACTTATTTGGCGAGGCCAAGTGAATCTTCAAGACGAGCTGCTGTTTCCAGTAGCAGAGATACGGTGGGGTTGGAGGCAGATCAATCTCGCACTCGTACTGCAGAAGCCAGTCCAGGGACGTTGCGCAAGACATCAAATGCTCAACGAAGTTCGCCTATTACTTCTGCAGAGCAGAAGTATCCTTATTCTGTAAGGATTCCATCTGCAATTAAAAATTATGAATCCACCCTGAAAGGACTCGAAGCCCTTAATTTTGAAAATGACAAAAAGAACAAGTCAAAGTAATTGCAAGTTGCTTGTGCCGTAGTAGATATCCGTAAAGCAAGTTGCACTTGGAATGTTTCTTACCCTTCAGTTATGGATGATAGACTATCCCGAGTTGCTACAGGATGCGTGTTGCGGATTGAAGTGCCTATAAAGGTCAGAGCAATATGGCTCAACTGTCCAAAAATATGTATACATTTATCGGGGATTTATGTCATGGCTCCTCTGTTATATATGCCATTGGTTGCCCTTGTTTTAGTTTGATTATTGGAATTTATTGTGTTTGATCATATACTGCAATTTCTACTTGTAGAACTGATTGTGAGGGGTCTTGTATTTATGTTATCAACCTTTACCCACTAGCTTTTTTTCTCTTTTTCGCGTTTAGGTCTTCTTTGTAAAATATTGCATAGATGTGGCTAGCTTCCTGAAACTTTTTTGACTCAACAAATTTGACAAAATTCAATGCAGCATTGTCGAAACGATACTAATTCAGCTTTTCAGCACGGCCAACGAGGTTATTATGTATCCATAATGCTCTATTTTTGGACTAATGCCGAACTTTCCTATCATTGGCTTGTAGATAACTTGTCCTTCAACTAAGCCTCTGTGGGTGCATTGACATAAAATAACAATAAAATATAAAAATAATAATCATAATTCTCTCCTTTCCTCCTCATTTGCTCGGTTAGGGTCAAAGTCTCGACAGTGTCCATTGTAAACTAAACCCACGGTCAGAAATCATAGTCGTCCAATTTATTACATTTCATTGGCAACTGATTAAAAATCGATATGGATGATTTTATATCACAACACTTTGCAAACATGTTCCCAGGGGAGGGGAACTGTTAAGTGAAATATATGATGCTCAAAAAATATATGATGCTCCAAAACTATATTGTTCAAAACACTCAAAATTAATTGTTCAAAACAAAAGTTTTTTCTATGTATAAAAAAAAGATATAATTGATAGGGACATTCAAAAATTTCCCTAGTGGTGTTAAGATTCTCAGAGCTCGTATTTGAAACAATCACCAGGTGCTCCAAATTGGCAGTAGTATTCAGAATAAACTTTAGGAACTCAACTTCTTGAACTTGCTTCTTGTAACCACTAATTTTTACATATCTCAAGTCTAGATTGGAGTTAGGCAAAGTCCAGAGGCTGTAATCGTCATGTTCAATGCATGTCTTAAGTTGCATTTAAGACCAGTCAAAAAAAAAATCAACCAATGAAATAAAAAAAAAATATAAAAATAACTAAATTCTTAAATGCTTACGTGTATGTGAAGACACTCCAGTGGAGGAAAAAAAAGCAAACTTCAATGTTAAAAATTCATAAAAATTGCTCAAGTCAATCTTCAGAATCAAGGTCCGTAGAGTGTTAGAGTAAGTTGATGAAGTCTCCATTAATAAAATATATTATATGACTAATTAAAATCTTCACTAAGTAAAAATCTATTTTCAAAATACTATAATACCTCTTGGATTCCAAACCCTATCATTTCTTGGAGAAGAGAAATTACTGTGTAGAAACTGTAGTGATGGATGCACTAAATTGACATGGTTGAAGATCACATCAAGCATAGTAAGCCGTGTCAACATTGGGGCGTCAATGGAAATCATATTCGGTGTGGCATTCTCCACCATTAGCTGTTATAATATTTGCTAATGTGGACGGCCGATTTGGGCTGGTGGGCGTGACAGTGGTATCAGAGCAACGTTCTTGAGGACATGGTGATGCAAGGAGACAGGCTAAACTATGTCGAGGAGGTGCTCGGCTTGACTGGTACCGGGGAACAAGGAGTTGTTCCCAAACTAGAGAACTTGCACCAAACCGTTGAGGAGCAACGATTGCAAATCGCCGCCCTCCAAGGAACACTGCAAGGGTTGGCGGCGCTACCTGGGTAGGTAGCAAGCGCGCAGGCAGATTTCGTGGTGTTGCCCCTAGCATTGGCGCAAGCACAAGGTGGATCTTCCAGGATGGGGACCTCAACGGAGCAGGCGGCTCCAAGAACCAAGATCCGAATCCCCAAACCAGAGACGTACGGAGGTGCCCAGACGTCCAAGGAGTTAGGGAACTTCATTTGGGACATGGAACACTTCTTCCTCGCAAACCATGTACCGCATACCTCATCGACGACACAAAGCTTTGGTGGCGCACCAAAGTTGACTCGTAGACAAAAACTGCGAGCTTGACCTAGGAGGTATTTCAGGATGAACTGCGGTGGCAGTTCTTCCCTGGGAACTCAGTGGATCAGGCGGACGACGAGGTCAATAAGCTTCAACATACTGGACCGATCTAGGATTATGTCCGAGCCTACTCGATGTTCATGCTGCAGATCCCCAACATGTCGGAGGTGGACCGATGCCATACCTTCCTCCGACACCTTCAGCCGTGGGCCGAGGCGAAGGTCCGATGGCACGTGCCCCAAGGATGGAGAGAGGCTGCAGCAATGGCCGAGAGCTTGGTGGACATGCGAACGACCACACTGAGGGAATCAAAATCCCCTCCGAAGCGCGGCTCTTCGGCAAGGTTGAGAGCCCTGGACAGGTGGGAACCCTCTCCCTAGCAAAGTAGAGGACAAACCGCGCGCCCGCAACGGCGGCAGGAGCCTCCCCGACGCTAGGTCTTTGACTGCTTCCTTTGCATGGGGCCTCACCGGATGAGAGACTACCCAAACAGGGAGCGAGTCACAACGATTGCGGCACGGGAGTTGGCCGAAGACAACGATCCGTTGATACTCGGATCCATGACGATCAGCGTGATCACGACGACATCCTCGAGTAGAGCAAGGTTGATCTTCATCCCGATGCGGATACAAGGAGTTGAGGTGGAGGCGATGGTCGACACCGGCATGACTCACCTCATCGTATCGGAGTAGATGGCGGCGCGACTAGATCAGCGCATTTCACCGACGAAGGAGCGGGTCAAGATCGTCAACACCGCAGAGTAGCAGATGGTCGGGATCTCCTATGACGTGCCAGTGGAGCTAGGTCATTGGAGCGAACAACACCACGTCCGGGTGGCTAGGATGGACGACTTCGACGTCATCCTCGACTATGAGTTACTTCGGCAAGCGAAGGCGGGCATGATGCCACACTTGGGAGGAGTCCAAGTGTTCCACAAGGACGCGACCTGTTGGATTCCCTGCATCCAGCGAGGCAGTCTAGCGTCCTCGACCTTTGGAGCGCGAGGGACGTGGAGAGCGACGGACTCCGCACGGATGTGAGTCAGCTCCATAATCACTTTGTCAGACGAGGTGGCATACATCATAATGATGGCTGCGATGATGGTGTGATAACCATGCTTTAATTTTACTAGTAATGAAGATCATGATTTTGTGATTGATTTGAAAAGTCAAACAAATGGTGCCATGATGCATAACATGCAAATCTAATAAGTAAAAAGAGAGTTGTTTTGTGTGTATAGGAACTTGAAGTAAACTTTGTAGCTAAGTGTGATAGTAAAGACTCACACTAGGAATCATGGGGCATAATGTTAAAAGAAAGGGACAAAAAAAAACAAGGTAATTTAACCATTTAGAGTATATATGATAAGCTAATAGGGCATTTGCTACTAGTTGATGAAGTAGAGAAAAAGGGAAAAGAGTGAAACTTGCATGCCACCTCATGCTTGCCACCTCATGTTTGCATGAGAAGGGTTTCACCAAGTGTTGACACATCATGCTAAAGGATTTCTATGGGAGAAAATAGGGAAAAAATAATCGTGTTTTACCAGCATGTTGCGTTTGGCTTGAGGAGGAGAATAGTAGGGGAGTGTTCTAAGTGGTTCAAGTGGAAAGAAGTGGAGAAAAAGCCTCAAAGTGCACTATAAGGCAAGTTTCTACTTTTTGCCCTACATTTATGCTTGTAAAATGAGTATAATGTTGTATAAATGATGATTTTGATTTCTGGACCTATATATCGGTGTTATGATATTTTGTTTTGAATACCATGAATTCATGTTGTTATCATTGTTCCTATTATTGAGTAGATCTTTCTAGGCTATTCATATGCTCTTGTTCTTAGTGCTTTTCCTTGTCATATTTGATTATCGTTTTGGTTATATGCACTTATTCTATTCACCATGAACTCTATGTTTCAAAGTAGTAAAAGAATTATATTTTGTGCCACAGGCATGGTAGATCTTGCTGACTTTTCATAGCTCACTCTTTTGATTTGATATATTATACAGGTTAGCTCTTGGTTGCTTTCCCTTGGGGCAATAGAAGAAGAGTTAAAGAAATAAATGCTTGTAGGCTTTTGGTTGCTTTCCCTTGGGGCAATAGAAGAAGAGTTAAAGGAATAAATGCTTGTAGGCTTTTGGTTTTGTTTTAATGAGTTGAAATGGTAAACTCTTGTATATGATATTTTGGTTTGTATATGTTATTTTCTGAGTGTTGGAGAAGTAAGATGAATTTTGTAAAGTGATAACATAATGTGAACTTTTGTTTGATGTATAGATAAAGTTTGATCATATATGAGTATGTGTTGTTGGATGCTAGTTTGATTGGTGTTGGCTTATGATTAGTATTGTTGTTGTTATTGTGTTGTTGTTGCAACCCTAGAAGTCTATCTATATGGTGTTAATGTGATTCATAATTTTGACATATTTTGAATCTTGGGAATAAATTTTTTTTTCTTTTCATTATGATTCTAGGGATGTGACAGACAAACCCATCGGAGAACGTCGAGGGCGATGTCTAGTTCAGGTATAGGGGAAATGTGATGCCGACAAATAAGCGGATCAGGCCAAAAGGGGAGTTGGATCGGGCGGCGATCCAACTCCATGCTAGCGAGACGAACGTGGCCCAAATCCCCTTTGTTGAAGAGATGCGCGGCAGCTTTCTCTTGCGCAGTTGACGACAACATCAGCAGCTGGATTAGCGACCCTCTTCTCCTGCGGGATCAATGGCGTCGACGAAGTTGGGAACCCAACAGGTGCAGGCTAGCTTTCAAAAGGAGTCACCGTCTAAGCCTACCGAATGCCCTTCACCCGTCCTCTCTGGCGTCGATCATCGACGGAAAGCCCCGGACGCAGGCGGCATCCAGAGTGTGAAGAGCCGAAGCAACGAGTTTCGAATGTTCTTGGCATTCAAAACAAGGCCGATCAACGGAGTCAAAAATCAGCTTTCGAAATTTGATTTCGGGTTTCGGCATGCATTCGCAGGTGCAAATTGTTGACGTGGATGGCCGATTTGGGCTGGGTGTGACACCAGGGATGGCTGATTTGGGCTAGGTGTGACACTAGGTGTCACGCCCCGGTCGGATCAGCCTAAAAATAGCGCTTATCCGTTGTCTTAGGGCCGTCCGGCGGAACACCAGAGCGTGATCCTCCGCTCAGGATTAGGTTTTCCCCGGGTGCAAGATCACCCCCAATTTGAAAACCCTAACCCTAATTCCGAAATTGATCCCCTAAATCAGAAATCCGATCGGAAACCCTAATTAGGAATTTACCTTCAGTCAATGTGGATTTTGACCGTCCGTCAATGCCTCACGCGCGCGCCGCTCGAATTACTCCCGCCTGGCTGACGTCACGCCGACGTCAGCCCTTGAAATCGAAATTAACGTCGCCAAATTTCGCCGCTCGCCTGCTGTTTCGATTTTGACCCCGTCAAAATCGAAACAGTACTCCTCGCTCGTCATCATCTTCGTGAACCGAACAGAGCTGCCGAGCTCGTCTCCCTCGCGCCGAGCTCGACTGCTCGCCGCCGTTCGCCTCCTTTGTCGGAGCAGGAATCGCTGCCTCGCCCTTCGCCTTCCGCCGACGTCCGAACAGTCGCCGCCGCCGGAATCGTCACCGCCATGATAACGCTAGAACAGGGGACGGAACAGGGGAACACTGGTGGAGAGAAAGCAACCTTTATTCACCTTCAGAAGCTTACAAACTCTCGGCGCCGACGACCACCGTCGCCGGTGCCCCTATCCCTCCCTCGCCGATCGCTATCGGCTACAAGCTCTCATCGCTCACACTCTCACTCTGCAACTCTCGCCTCGACGCTCGTCGTCGCCGGCTCGCTCAACCTCACTGCTGGTAAAGGGCTCTCGCCCTGGAGGGGGCGCCCTCCCCGACCCGCCGGGAGGAGCCGCTCTTCCGTCACGCACTCCTCTCTCCCTTCTCTGCTTCTGATCTGCAGCTTTTAACATGGAGCGCAGCCGCCTCAGCATCCGCTTCGTCCGCAAATCCCTCGACGCCCGATTCTTGTGCGTCCGCGTCCGAAGGAATCGCGCCGCCACCAGCCTCTGCGCCCACCTCTTCCGCGTTGTCCGAAGCTCGGGGAAGGTGTCGCAGAGCTCGCCGAAGTCCTGTGCTTGCGCGATGCTCGCGGAGCTCGCGTTTGAAGTCGCCCCGCGTCCGAGCAGCCGCGCCTATTAAGCCATCGTCCGTGTCCGAGTCGTCCGGGAAAGCTTTCCTCGACGCATCCGAAGAACCCGCCGAGCTCGCCGTTGTCCGCGTTCAACGCACACGGAGAAGACAACTCCCGTTGACGATGTACTGTAGCGGAACCTCGGTCAAAATCCGATTTTGACCGAGTGATTTTCCCTAAATATC
The DNA here is from genome assembly GCA_027563935.2 of Costus lasius. NCBI lineage: Eukaryota > Viridiplantae > Streptophyta > Magnoliopsida > Zingiberales > Costaceae > Costus > Costus lasius. The sequence goes on from CM050446.2 coordinate 141,588,222, forward strand.
ACTCCGCTTCTAATTTCGCTGCGTGGGCTGGGCTTGGGCCTAGCCCAACTCGTCCTGGGCTGAACCGGAGAATTCTGGGCCTGACAATTCTCCCCCACCTGATTTGAACATCGTCCTCGATGTTCGTTTGACATTCTCCTGTCGTTATCATCGGAGCTCGCTGCTCCGGGAAGAGGTCTCGCATACCTCTCTTCGTTACCATCCTAGTAACGGTATCAAAGTCTCATGCTCTGGAAAGGGCCTCGCTGCCCCTCCTCATCACATACCATAGTGCTCTGCCCAACTCAGTGCCTATCAGGGTCACATCAGTACCGCACCAGTCACATAGATGCTCCGCTCAACCTGCAAGAACTAAGTTCACGTACTAGCGCACTGAATCTTCAGCACTCCGCCTGACTCGGTATGACTGGGTTCGCATTCTAACGTGCTGCCCAACCCCTCGTGCCCCAGTCTACGTCATAGCGCGCTGGAATTGCTCCTGTTGAGCACTTGTGTCTGCTCCATCTCGGATCTCCCTGATTCACCATCATGGCTGAATCTCTACCTCTGATACCTGTTGTCACGCCCCGGTCGGATCGGCCTAAAAACAGCGCTTATCCGTTGTCTTAGGGCCGTCTGGCGGAACACCAGAGCATGATCCTCCGCTCAAGATTAGGTTTTCCCCGGGTGCAAGATCACCCCTAATTTGAAAACCCTAACCCTAATTCCGAAATTGATCCCCTAAATCAGAAATCCGATCGGAAACCCTAATTAGGAATTTACCTTCGGGTTTCGGTCAATGTGGATTTTGACCAAGTCAAAATCCCGTCCGTCAACGCCTCACGCGCGCGCCGCTCGAATTACTCCCGCCTGACTGACGTCACGTCGACGTCAGCCCTTGAAATCGAAATTAACGTCGCCGAATTTCGCCGCTCGCCTGCTGTTTCGATTTTGATCGAAACAGTACTCCTCGCTCGTCGTCATCTTCGCGAACCGAACAGAGTTGCCGAGCTCGACTGCTCGCCGCCGTTCGCCTCCTTTGTCGGAGCAGTAATCACTGCCTCGCCCTTCGCCTTCCGCCGACGTCCGGACAGCCGCCCGCCGCCGGAATCGTCGCCGCCGTGATAACATTAGAACAGGGGACGGAACAGGGGAACACCGGTGGAGAGAAAACAACCTTTATTCACCTTCAAAAGCTTACAAACTCTCGGCGCCGACGACCACCGTCGCCGGTGCCCCTGTCCCTCCCTCGCCGATCGCTATCGGCTACAAGCTCTCATCGCTCACACTCTCACTCTGCAACTCTCGCCTCGACGCTCGTCGTCGCCGGCTCACTCAACCTCACCGCTGGTAAAGGGCTCTCGCCCTGGAGGGGGCGCCCTCCCCGACCCGCTGGGAGGAGCCGCTCTTTCGTCACACACTCCTCTCTCCCTTCTCTGCTTCTGATTTGCAGCTTTTAACATGGAGCGCCGCCGCCTCAGCATTCGCTTCGTCCGCAAATCCCTCAACGCCCAATTCTCGCGCGTCCGCGTCCGAAGGAATCGCGCCGCCACCAGCCTCTGCGCCCACCTCTTCCGCATTGTCCGAAGCTCGGGGAAGGCGTCGCAGAGCTCGCCGGAGTCCTGTGCCTGCGCGATGCTCGCGGAGCTCGCGTTTGAAGTCGTCCGTGTCCGAGTCGTCCGGGAAAGCTGTCATCGACGCATCCAAAGAACCCGCCGAGCTCGCCGTTGTCCGCCTTCAGCGCACACGGAGAAGACAACTCCCGTTGACGATGTACTGTAGCGGAACCTCGGTCAAAATCGGATTTTGACCGAGTGATTTTCCCTAAATATCACTCCGCTTCTAATTTCGCTGCGTGGGCTGGGCTTGGGCCTAGCCCAACTCGTCCTGAGCTGAACCGGAGAATTCTGGGCCTGACGCCAGGGATGACCCATTTCAAATTGTTTCGGGCCCAGCCCGATACAAGATGAAATCATCTCAGCCAAGCACGATGGGCTAGGTTGGCCATGCGGCCATTCCAAGCTGGGTTGCAAAACTACTCCACCAAGTTTCAAACCTTTATCCTAATAGCACTAATATTGTTAAGCTAACCAAAAATCCTTAATCTAATATCATTTATATATTAAAGCTAATATTACAAATATAAAAACTTCTTAAAAAATATAAATTACAAAAAAATTTACAAAATAAAGAAAATAAGGAAAAAAAAGAAAATAAAAATTTTAGGATTCATTAAACTATATTTATATATTAAAATAACAATAACAATAATATAAAAGTTTTTTTAAAAAAATACATATAATTATGATAAAGTGTTTTGTGCCTTGGCCAACCTATGTGTCATGCTTGGGGCAGCTCGCGTGCCATGCTCAGCCTGCATACCGTGCAGTGTGCTAGAAGAGTTCAGTCCAACTCGGCCAGAACGAGTCGCAGGCCGCCCATGGCCAATTGACCAGGTCAATGGGCCATGTCATGCCTAGCATAGCCCGTTGGCCACCTCTACTATGCAGAACTCAACTTCCTATAGCAAACAGTTTAGAAAACTACCCAACAATCAGTATGGACTCTACGTTCTATGTGCAAAGAACCTGAAGTCAAAGTTACTAAAAGCACTTACGTGCATGACTTTTGTTTCAGTGAATATGATGATGATTTATAATCGAAGCAAATGAAACCGAGATAAATGTATTGCTTTATTAATTGGTAGATAGAATCTATATCTAGAGTGCAAGTAAAATTTAAAATGACTGTCAAACAAAAAATTTAAATGACTAGTTAATATGGTAATGATAAGTATAAAAGTCCACCAGAAATGTCTGCACCAGACATGAATAATAAGATAATTAGATACTAATTTAAGATTACAATGCTCCAAAAATATATGTCTCAAATGGAAGATTCATAAAATATGAATCAATGAATGGCTTAGTGAGCCTAGTATAGACAATCAACTTTGGGTTATCCATTTTGGACAATGTTGTCTCTAAATTCATAAGTTAATGAGAAAGTGCACTAATTGAGCCAAGTCATAGTACTACGTTTTAGGCCTATGATTATTTTGGTTACATTGGAGTGTATAAGGTAGACAATAGCTAATCTAGGACTTGGTTTGATGTTTGAAATATACTTTGTATTTTCTATATTGTATACATCTCCCCCATAATTATAAAGAATTAAATTTGCATCTTAAGTTCTAGCAATGTAACTGTATAAAATATATGGTCTTCTTACTCTCTTGTTTTTTTTTTTTTTAATTTGTTTTGATGCTCTATTTTTCACATATCCTTTTGGGATTGTTTCATGTGTGTTCATTTTAATTTTTGCCATCTTTTTAGAATTTTCCTTTTAATGGACTCATGAGCTTTTTTTAAGCAATCTGTTGATGTTTGTTGTTTTTCAAATTGAGTGACACTCTTCTATAGTTGTTGACTAGAATATATGGCATATATTCTTTTCTAATTTTGGTGAGCTTTTTTAAAACAATAAGTAGATTAGGCTTTTTTGGCCAAATTTTGATGCCGACATGACTTGGTCACTTTGAATTAATTTTAAGATATAGTTGGCCAGAATCAAATGCAAAAACATTTGGTTTTCTTGTCCAAAAAATATATTATTTTAAGATATCCAATAGTTCTAGTGTGTATTTTTCTATTTTTAAGAGTTATTCCCAAACATAGAATTGGGCAATATATAAAAGAGAGGTGTCATTCATTCTAGTTTTCAAACACAAACCCTATAATATGCTCCAAGGATAGTGCAAATAAAACCTAAGTAAGATCCACATTCTCATGTACACACGTTATGATTATGCTCTTAAGATAATGCAAGTAAAATTGTTTGTAAACTACCTTAGATCTATATGAATCGTGATACATAATCTATGGCGGTTTGAAATTAGCCACAATAGTTTTCTTCTTTTCTTGGCCATGAACAATAATAGTGGACTATGTGGTAGGTTTTAAGTATCTGTAAAATAGGATCTACATGCTCTGACTGTTGAAATTAACTAACCTTGGATTGCCTTTATGTCCTGCTGGCTAGCATGTAGATCATGAACTAACCGGACCTGTATGAATGTTAGTTTATATCATGCCGTCATATCAAAGCATTGGTCAACATGGTAGAAATACGTGCATTTGGTCTTGGTACGTGTTTATGTATATGTTTAACGGTTTAAAGTTGGTATTGCGTGTGTTATGCAGATGTAAAGGTATTTCATAGATGCATATAATATAGAAACAACAAATGCATGCGATGATCAAATCTAAACTTTGAATTCACATTTATTATGCAGTATAAATGCCTGTAGCATAGAAGCAAAAGTTATTATGATTATTGATTAAATCTAGACATGTATAGAATCAAAAAGTATATGATTAAGTTTCAATGATAAATAGTTTGCTTGTACTATGATTAAATCTTCTGGATTCACATTGTCTCATTTAAATTATTTTTTGGTATTTAGTTTTGATTAATTATAGTTTATCAGAGAAATAATTGATGGTCTAGATTGAAAAGTTGACAAGATTTCATGTTTACGTGGTTTCATTTGATGTTGATGCAAACTACATGTTATTACGTGGTTTCATATGATGCTGATGCGAACTTCATGTTACATGTGTAACAGTCGAGCAGAAGCACAAATCTTTTTCCTTTACATCATGTAGTTATGTATTTAGCATTTATTTGGAACTGAAATATTGAAACAGTTTAAATACTAAGCATCCACAATCTAAGTGACTTGTCTGACCCCATTTTTCTGATAATCCTGTGCTGGGCATGTGTTTACTAGATGCTATCAATTGTTATCGTTCAGCTGCGGTCAGAAAATCTTGTTCTTTTGCCCTTGGGAAATTTGGCGAAGACCATTCAACCTTTATTGTGAAACTGAAATATGTGAACGGTTCAGTTATTGGGCATCGACAGTTAAAATATGCATGTAAATCCCTTTTCTAGAGTGTAAACCCATATTTTAATAATCTTGTGCTGGGAGTTCAGGATGAGCCAATCCAATAAGCATAATTTTGCTAAACTATAAGCTTTGCGACATATCATATATAAACTAATGAATAAATTAGTTTACCGCTTATTTGTTTTGAGAGATATGTTAGATCAATTAATATGGACCACATGTATATTAATTAATAATTATATATATCTATCTTATATATTTTGGCCGTGCTGAAGTGATCGATTAATAAATAATAATTACAGCTTAATTATCTTAAATTTATATGAAATATTATTATGTGTAGAGAATTAGATTTTATTTTTATTTTTGTAATGGGTTAAAAATAGAAATAATATTAAATAAAATGTCATGATCCCTGCAAGATATATTTTTCTTAATTAATTAATAAAGAATTTTATCTCCTAGTCCGGGAAATATAAAGCCTGTAGACGAAAGACAATCTTCTCAATCTCAAGATTCTGATATTTTATCAATGTTTTAACATACTATTATGTTGTGTTTTATTGTATTTTATAGTCACAACCTTTAGTCGATCTTACAATTGGTATCGAAGTGAGGTTATGCTAAAATTCATTGAAAAAATCTTACGAATTTCTAAAGCCTAATCGCATGCTATTTCTATAGCCTAATCGCATGCTTATTGTCCTCTATTGATCGCATGCAAATTGTTATACTTCTGCCCTAATTTTGTCGGCGTCCGTCGACTCTTCTCTTGCACTGCTGCCGATTTTGTTGAAATTTTCGTCAGCACTCGTCGCTGACATGCAGATAAGTAATTAGTTAAAAGAAAGGGCGTCGAACGAAATTACTTCGTTCGATTTTTGTTTTTGTTTTACCTTAAATCATATTGGATCGACGTCATCGCTGACATCAGGTCTGTAATCGCGTCGTCTTCTACTTCGACGCTCGTCGCTGACATTGTCGCCGGCGCTGGTCCTCTTCTGGTCAATCGGCGCCGCTGAAGGAATGGTGGTGCTGATGAGTTGTCGGCGTCGGCACAAAGGGCTTCTGTCCTAATTCTGATGTCGCTGGCGTTGGATTCTTCGGTGAAATCTGCGGATGTTTCCAAGTCGGCGGCAACATTAGGGCAGATTTAGGGCTTCTGCCCTATTTTCTGGTCGGCGGCGTCTTCAGGAAGAAGCGGCGCCGTCGTCTCTTCCGGTGTCGTCGCTGTCCGTTTTTTCTTAGGTGCTTGCAGACGTTTGCGGCTGTGCGGCGAGACTTTGCCGCAGGCGAGTCGATCGGCGGCACATTTCGGAGGCGTCGGCGCCAGTTTTCGGAGGCGGCAGCTGCTGCGGCCAAGCGACGTGGGTCGCGTGTCGCGTGCGGCCGAGTCGTGTGCAGTTTTAGGGCAGGAGTGTTGCGGCGTTAAGGCAAACACTGACTCGCATTTGCTTTCGGGCGTTGGATTTTGCGGATCCAGGTCGCGGGTGTGTTTCGCCTGCACTTGGATCCGGGTCCGGATTTGGTTTGGCAGCAGGTCGTATCCGGTTCCGATAAATTTTGAGTTTCGGGTCTGGCTATTGGGCTGGATCCGAGCGAATTCTTTCGGGCCTGTCGCTTGGGCCTGGCTTGCTGGGCTTGGGCCTAGGCAGCCCCTTCTACTGTGCTGTGCGCATATGCTGTCCTACTGTGAACAGAAGTAGGCTGCTGTGCAGTTGTTGCTATCTGGGCCTGGTTTGGGCCCATTCATCTGGGCTTGGTTCAATAGAATGCCATTTGGGTAGTTGTTGCTATCTGGGCCTGGTTTGGGCCCATTCATCTGGGCTTGGTTCAATAGAATGCCATTTGGGTAGTTGTGCTGTGCAGCAGCTGCTTGTTGTCAATTTTTATAAAATCCAGGAATAATATTATTTCTAATAATTTCACATAATGACATAATTATTTTTATTATTGTTTCAATAATAAAAAGTTTGACATTATGAAATATATTAATTGAAAAAATATGACTACCAAAGTAGCGTATGGTGTAGGTTAATTTATTTTATATTGTTAAGATGGTGTGTATGTAATTCATGCGAGTATTAATCGGCCCAAAGGAAGGTTGATACTTGGCCGAATTATGTGCACACATGTGGTAATGACATGTGATGATTATTTGGTTTTCTTGTCAATATTAAGTCGGTCCAAAGAAAGGCTTAGTGTTAGATGAGACTTATTATCAGTGTTTGATTACTACAATGAGAGTACCACTTACAAGTTGATATTTATGTCCAAAGATGAAATATTAACGTTGTGCTAGGTATCTTGTTATGCACCCATCATTGTTTGAATTTATTATTGGCTAATACTTGTATTTTAATTTAAGTATGATTTAGAACTAATGTGAGTTTATTCAGCTTTTAATTCTGCTTTCAGTATTACTGCTTATATTACCTTCTTTCCTATCCTGAATGACACAAATTTTAAAGCATGGCAAGAGAATGTTACCATTGTTTTCGGAGTCATGGATTTAGACATTGCACTCAGGTAGAACGTCCTGCTAATCTTATCACTATAAGTTCCTCTAATGATAAGAGGGAGTTAGAAAGATAGGACAGTTCAAATTGCATGAGTCTTATAATCATAAAATGTGTCATACCAGAAGCATTTAGGGGCATACTACTTACAAACTTTATCTCTCTAAGGTATAAAGAGTAAAAGAAACATAAGAGAGCACATTATGAAAAATATATCTCTTCTTGCTTCAAAGTTAAAGGCACTTAAGTTAGAGTTGTCTAACGATTTACTCGTGCATTTGGTTCTCATATCTCTTCCTACACAGTTTAATCAATTTAAGGTCAGTTATAACTGCTAAAGGGAGAAATAGACTTTTAACAAGTTAATTTCTCATTTTGTTTAAGAGGAAGAGAGATTGAAGCAAGACAAGTCAAAGAGTGCTTTTGACCTCTATCTTAAAGCATATTAAATAAATAAATAAATAAAAAGGATAAAGAAACTACAATATGTACACCATAAAAGAAGCAAAGAAGTAATAGACTCAGATATTCATCTGTTTCTTCTATGAAGGTGGTGCACATACCAAAAGGGCTACACCAAGTATCATACTTGGTGTGCATAAAAAAAAATATATACACTTCTCATTTTGGTTTGTTTTAAAGTTAATTTAGCAGATGTACCTAGACACACATGGTGGGTGGATTCGGTTGTCACTACTCACATAAGGGTCCATGCAGGTTACATGAATTGCTGAAAGCCAATTGATGCTGAAAGATTCATCTATGTGGGCAATAGCAAAACAGTTGAAGTTTATATAATAAACATGTTTGGGTTATTACGTAAGACTAGTCACTATTTAGATTTGAATGAGACATTTGTTGTTCCGTTTCTTAGACAGAATTTAGTTTCTATTCCAATTTTAAACAAATCAGGATATTATTGTTCTTCAGGAATAGTAAATTTACTTTGTCTAAAGATTTAAATCTTAAGTAGTACTGGTCTATTAAGTTCTTTAAATAACCTTTACATATTATATACAATTGTTTCATTTGATGAAACTCTGCATATATGTGGTACAAAGTGAAAATTAACAGATGAGAGTTCTTCATAATACAAGATTAGGTCATATCTCTAGATGGAGAATGGAAGAACTTGTGTTTGATTGAATTTTTGAGCCCCTTGATTTTACAAATTTTAAATTTTGTATTACTTAAAAGGGCAAACAAACAAACATAAAGAAGAAAGTGGTAGCCAACAAAACTTAAGATGTCTTAGAATTAATTCGTACAAATATCTTTGATTCATTCATTTTGGTTACTTGGAATGGTCAACGATATTTCATTATATTCATAGACAAATACTTCAGATAAGGCTACCTCTATCTTATTCATAAGAAGTCACAGGCATTGGACATGTTCAAAAGTTTAAGGCTAAAGTTGAAAAATCAACTTCGCAAGTGAATTAAGAATGTCAAATCTGATTATTGTAGTGAGTACTATGGCAAATATGACAGATCCGGAGAATAATGTCAAGGTCATTTTACTAAATTCCTATTATAAATACACTAAAGACTGCAGTTTACATCCTTAATAGAGTACCAACTAAAGCAACTAATAAAACCCCATATGAGCTTTGAATAAGTAAGAAACCTAATTTAAAGCATTTGTACACTTGGGGATGTCTAACTGAAGAAAGGCCTTATAGGCCAAATTGGACTCCAGAACTATTAGTTGCTATTTTATTGGTTATGCAGAGAGGTCTAGGGGTTATAAGTTTTTTATTCCTGCTAATAAATCTATCTTTGAGACGAGAATTGCTGAATTCTTTGTAGATGATGAGTTTGGGAGGGAAAATAATAAAGTTAAAGACTTTGTCTTTGCAGGAATTCATTACTCTTCCCTTGATCACTGGTGAGAATGATTAGATTTTAGTTTCTGATATTCATGATATTCAATCTTCAGTTCCTGAGATTTCTCAACCAGTGAATTCAGATGAACCTCTTGATTTAAATCAAGAAGTTATTACAGAAGAACAAACTCATCATACTCAAGAAGAAATATCTTTAAGGAGATCCACTAGAGAAAGGAGAAATGTGATACCAGATGATTATGTCACATTTATCAATGAACATGATATTGAAATGGTGGAGGATGATCCAATCAACTTCCACCAAGTCATAGAAAGTTCTAATTCTCAAAAGTGGATTGATGTCATGAGTGAAAAGTTAAAGTCTATACTTGACAATGACATTTGGGATCTTAAATCACTACCTGAAGGTGTGAAACCCATTGGTTATAAATGGATATTTAAAACTAAGTGGGATTCAAAAGGTAGTATAAAGAGATATAAAGCACGTCTTGTTACAAAAGGTTTTACTCAAAAAGAAGGCATTGACTAGAAAGAGATTTTCTCTCCGATATCATTGAAAGACTTTTTCAGGATTATTATGGCATTAGTGGCTCATTTTTTATTTTAAGCTATATCAGATGGATATAAAGACTGCATTTCTCAATGGATATATTGAGGAAATGATATATGGTGCAATTAGAAGGTTTTGTATTGAAAGATTCAAAATAACTAGTTTGCAAACTAAAGAAATCCATCTTTGGACTTAAGCAAGCTTCTCGTCAGTGGTATTATAAATTTCATCAAGTGGTCATCTCCTTTGGTTTTGAGATGAATATAGTAGATGACCGTATATACCACAAGTTCAGTGGGAGCAAGTGTATTTTTATGGTTTTATATGTCGATGACATATTGGTAAGGGGGACAAGTTTAGTCTCAAATAATGCCCCAGGAATAATTTTGAAACTAAGAAAATGTAAAAGATTCTATATGCATTTGCTGTGGGGAGTCTGATGTATTCTCATGTATGTACGCATTCGGATATTGCGTACATTGTTGGGATGCTTGGTAGATATCTAAGCAACCCAAGAATAGAGCATTGGATAGCAGTAAAAAGAGTTCTGCGGTATTTTTTAAAAAAACTTAAGATCATATGCTCACATACAGAAAATCAGATCAGCTAGAGATCATTGGGTATTCTGATTCTGATTTTGCTGGATGCCAAGATAGTCGCAAATCTACTTCGGGCTACATTTTCTTGCTAGCTGGAGGAGCTATTTCCTGGAAAAGTGCTAAGCAGACACTTATAGCTTCTTCCACTATGGCAATTGAATTTGTAGCATGTTATGAGGCATCCAACCATGGAATATGACTGCGAAATTTTATCACAAGTCTACGTATTTTGGATAATATTGAAAGACCACTAAAGTTATTCCGTGACAATAAATCTGCAGTATTATATTCCAACAACAAAGGAGTTCCTCAAAGTCTAAGTACATTGACATTAAGTTTCTAGTTGTTAAATAAAGAGTTCAGAGTATTCATATATCTATAGAACATATTGGTATAAACTCCATGATTATGGATCCACTTACTAAACTTTTACCACCCAAGGTCTTTCATGAGCACATTGCTCATATGGGTGTTATATCACTTAGTGATATGTCAGTTTAGTGGGAGTTTGTATTTGGATTATGTTGTGTACACACTAAAGAATAATGTTTTCGGTTTCATTCTGAACATAAAGTTTTGGTTTGATCTCATAAGGAATAAAATTGGACCAGTTGGAAATAGGCATGTTATGATCACATTATATGAAATTTCCATGCTACACATCCATACATGATCTATGTCGTTGACTGTATTGACATACGTGGCCATCGTTCGGGCTAGTCACGTTACATATTGTGATGAAGGCTGTCTTGATCCTATGTTAATATATTCATAGACCAGATTGATAGAGATAATTTCAGATGAAAGATAGCATTAAAGAGCTCATTAAGGTATGCAATTATATCAGGTAATATATATGTGGCCCAAGTGGGAGATTGTTAGATCAATTAATATGGACCGCATGTATATTAATTAATAATTGTATATGGCTATCTTAAATATTTTGGCCGTGCTGAAGTGATCGATTAATAAATAATAATTACGGCTTAATTATCTCAAATTTGTATGGAATATTATTATGTGTAGAGACTTAGGTTTTATTTCTATTTTTGTAATGGGTTAGAAATAGAAATAATATTAAATAAAATATCGTGGTCCCTGCAGACATATGTTTCCTTAATTAATTAATAAGGAGTTTTATCTCCTTCCCCTATATATATAGGTGATTTCCATTACCAAGACTCGTGACGAATATTTTATTCTGAATCTGGAAAATATAAAGCATGTAGAAGACCAAGACAGGTGATCTTCTCAATCTCAGGATTCTTCAGGTACGCTTCTGCTATGGTATTTTCTCAATGTTTTAACATACTATCATGTTGTGTTTTATAGTCACAACCTTTAGTCGATCCTACAAGATATGTTTGGGGTTACTGCCTGTACAGCTTTTGCTGGGGCGGGCAGCAGAAGCGGAGGAATATGCTGGTTTGGGGCTGTTTCTGCGGCTATCGCCAGTGGAATCCAGCTGCCGCTATGAAGCTGGGAAATTCCTGCTTCTGCAAGAAAGCAGTCTGTCCTCTCATCTTCCAAGGCACTCGCATAACGCTTCTCTTCCGAAAAAAAATCTGGTACAGGTGTTAGCGAAGATGTGTGCCTCCGGCGGGGTGCGTCTCGTCGAGGGAGCGGAAGGCGTCGTGGGAGCGGGTGCGTCTCCCGTGAATGTGTGTGAGCTCGCGAAACCTCCCCCTCGCTCGCGACCCCGACCAATAGCCGGCCGCCTACCCCTCGCTTGCGACTAGCAGCCGGCGTTTTCCAGCAGCCGAAACCTCTGCAGGAACTTGCCGAAGTGGAAGCCTTGGAACGGATACCTAGTCAGTGTTTTCCTGCAGCCCCAAAACCTCCCCCTTGCTCGCGACTAGCAAAGGAGTTTTCCTGCAGCTCGCTCCACGTGGTGGCTGATTATCGTCCACCTCCTGCGACCATGTCTGCCTCCTGCCTCCTCGTCCGCCTCCTGCGACCCCGACCAATAGCTGGCCACCTCCCCCTTGCTCGTGACCAGTAGCCGGCGTTTTCCGGCAGCCGAAACCTCTGCAGGAACTTGCCGAAGTGGAAGCCCTGGAATGGATACCCAGCTGGCGTTTTCCTGTAGCCCCGAAACCTCCCCGTCGCTCGCTACCAGCAAAGGAGTTTTCCTGCAGCTCGCTCCACGCGGTGGCTAATTATCATCTCGGCGAGGGAGCAGAAGGTGTCGAAGTGGAAGCCTTGGAACGGATACCCTACCAGCGGAAGCTAAAATGAGACTTTCCTAATCAGCAAAAGCTAGAAGTAGAAATAATCCCAAACTGAGCCGAAGACGTTGGTAGTTTTGGTATGTGGCTTGCTCAAGTTGAAGTCCCCATCTAGAAAGGAAAACAAATAAAGTGTAAGAAAACTGTCACCAAATGATTTATGATGGACTAGCTCAAGAGTGAGGCATCAACTACTTAAGAAAAAGAATTAGGTGTTGCAGAAACCATAAATTATAAATTATTACAATCAAATTTAAATTTACTCAAAAAAAAATAAACATCTCTTGTGCCGAGTGTCAGGGTTCGGCCAGACGAGGTTGTGGCCAAACCTGCATGAAAGGGAAGGCCAAACGAGGTTGTGGTTAGCAAGCCAATCGTAGATGATGGGGACGAGGGACTTCCACTGCGAGTATCGCTTGTCCACCGCCAGGATAGGGACGAGGGAGTTCCACGGCGTATACCGTGAACCCGAAAATGTAGCACGAAAAACCCTCGGACATAGGGATGGCAAGAAAACCCATCCCCGCCCGACACGACCCGAAGTTAATGGGGAAAACCCGAGTTGATTGGGTCTCGGGTCGGGTTCGGGGAAAACCCGACGGGATAAAGTCGAGTATGGGAATTTAGGTACTCGCCCTGAACCCAACCCTGCCTCGATCATTAAAATGATAAATTTACCCCTTCTAAGTTATAATTCAGGTACTAAACTTATAGAGTTTAATATAAAAATAATAATTCAATTTATGTAAAATATTTTTTATTTATATATTATAAATATGGAATGAAAAATAATATTAAAATATTATTTATAATATATACTTATTTTTTAGGCTAGTTGGGGTCGGGATTCCCCGTGGGGTCGGGTTTCCCCGCGGTGTCGGGTGTGGGGTTGGGTTTTCTAAACCCGTCGGGTTCGGGGTCGAGGTCGGGGATGGGTTTGGAGAAGTGATGTGATCCGCAAGTGCACGGATACGTTGAAGTAATAAAAATATCGATCCCACAGAGACCAATGACCAAGTGCTGACTTATCTTAGGATCATTAGCTAGATAATTCAAAAAAGGGTTGGATTCAATTTTAACTAAGTTGTAGAAAGAATAAAAACATAACTGGGTTGTAATCAAATTATGGAAATTCAGGATTTCAGGCTCACCACTCTATGTTTCATGACTTTTTATAATAAAAAAATACCTTAAGAAGATTTACTGTGTTGAAGGGGATTTATCCGCATGTACAGATTGCCCCCTCTCAGCAGTACAATCCGGTGTCTATCCGAATTAATCCTCTACTCTCGTGGTTATTAACTCGAGATAAACCCAATGAGTTCTTGACAAATCAATAAAATCCCTCAAGCCGATTTGAACTACTCTCGTGTTCAAATCAACTTGTCCAACTATTATAGGTCCGACATCACAATTCACTTCTCAGTACTTCTTGTGACGTCTAAGACATGAAAATCATGGCCAGTAATTATCATGTAAATAAACGCAACAATAATTGAATCTAACACAAGTAAATTACTCCAAAAGATGTAAATCAATGATTAAGTCATAATACAAAGAGGGTTACACCCTAGTCCTGAAGAAAAAGTTACACTAGCATGGTGTTCATGTTCGTGTTATAAAGATCCATATTTTGATTACAAAATTGGCAAAATAATAATAGAAACGACAAGGAGGATGTAGTATGATGCTCCCTCGTGAAAGTCGACGCCAATCGGCCGGAAAAATGGAGTTTTTCCGGTGAAGAAACGCCTCCCGCCGCCGGTTGCCCTAGTTTTCGCCCCTTTGTCGATTTCGCCTTCAATCCTCACCAAAAAGCCCCCAATAATTGCTCCATATGTTGCTTAAAGAGTTCCCCATCATCTAATTAGGGTTTCCCCAAAATTTGTCTCAAAAACGGATCGAATCGGATGAGAAACAGAGTGAAAACCGAAACTAGCAGATAAAATTACGACCATAAAAATTTTCACGGGCGGCCATATTTTCTTCTGTTCAATTCTGGGTTAAAAATACGGCTGTGAAAATTTTCACGGGCAGGAATTACGGCCGTGAAACTTTTCATGGGCGGGAATTACGGCCATGAAAATTGTCACGGGCAGGCCGTAAAACTCTCTGTGAAAAACGTCAAAAAGCACCGCAGAAATTATGGCCGTAATTATTTTCACGGGCGGGGTGTATTTTTCAAACTTACTCCGATTCTCATGAAATTTGGCAGGTGACTTCGTCTCGGCGTCTGGAATCTATTCGTGCACTCGGATTTTTCAAAATCCATCAAAATTTGGTGGTTTTCTCCTGAAATATGACAAAAGTGAAGAGAGGCGAAGATTCCGAACAAACAAAGAGATTTAAGCCAAAATATGTGAAAATATGATATAAAAGAGAGATAAATGATGGCAAAAGTATACAAAAAATGTTATATAAACGCATGCTATCAGGAAGTCGGGGTCAGGTGGGGGATGGCAAAACCCGACGCCGAGCCGGCCCGTTGCAATCACTACTTGGACAAGCTAGTCTTCATGAAGAAACCACACACAATTGCCCAGAAATGAAAGAGTGCACTGTTTTCCGCTCGTCGGATAACAACCAATAAAAAGAATCATGAGCACGAAAAGGTAAGTGTTGCTGTTAGACCAGAGCCTCCTGTTCTGTTAGAATCTTTTTTCTTCAATTAAATTATTAAAAATTATAAATAAACATATTTGAGAAAAAGAATCGCAGAAAGAAAACATTGGAAGAAGCTGCTGCCTATTCTATTAGACTGTTAGAGAATCTTTTTTTCTTTAATTAAACTACTTAAAATTATAAATCAACATCTCCTGAGAAAAAGAATCGCAAGTGAGCAACAAAAGAATAAGGGTAGACTGCTCTGTTGGTCTATTAGAGAACAATTTTTGTGTAGTTAAACTACCGAAAAAAATTATTATTTTTATTTTTTAACTACTTTTATTAATGAACATATCTTTAGAAAAAGAATTAGGTGCTGCAGAAACCATAAATTATAAATTATTACAATCAAATTTAAATTTAGTCACAAAAAATAAACATCTCTTGTGTCGAGTGTCAAGGTTCGGCCCACGGGAAAAAGTTTGAAAGCAGGGTTAGGCCACCACTCCACATCAACCGTCCGATCCCAAGTAATATGCTTTGGGAAACGTGTATACATGGATCCCAAGCGGTGACCCCAGTTATTCAAATGTCCGGGTGCTAAAAAAACCACAGATTCTAATGTTCGCCCACTATGCGTAGTGTCACGCCTTGAATTATGCTAAACAAATTTTTGAACATTTACAAGCGAGTCAACGTTTGACTCGCACCCAAGCACGCCCACGTAGGGACTAGTCTTCAGGAACAAACCACACGCAGTTGCCCAGAAATGAAAGAGTGTACTGTTTTCCGATCGTCGAATAATAGCCAATAAAAAGAATCGTCAGCACGAAAAGGTAAGTGTTGCTGCTAGACCAGAGCCGCCTGTTCTATTAGTATCTTTTTTCTTCAATTAAATTATTTAAAATTATAAATAAACATATTTGAGAAACAGAATCGCAGAGAAAGAAAACACTCGAAGAAGCTGCTGCCTATTTTATTAAACTGTTAGAGAATTTTTTTTCTTTAATTAAACTACTTAAAATTATAAATCAACATCTCTTGAGAAAAAGAATCGCAAGTGAGCAACAAAAGAATAAGGGCTGACTGTTCTGTTGGTCTATTAGAGAAAAATTTTTCTGTAGTTAAACTTCCTAGACAAAATTATTATTTTTATTTTTTAACTTCTTAAAATTATAAATGAACATATCTTTTGAAAAAGAATTAGGTGCTGCAGAAACCACAAATTATAAATTATTACAATCAAATTTAAATTTAGTCACAAAAAATAAACATCACTTGTGCCAAGTGTCAGGGTTCGGCCCACGGGAAAAAGTTTGAAAGCGGGGTTAGGCCACCACTCCACATCAATCGTCCGATGCCAAGTAATATACTTTGGGAAACGTGTATACACGGATCCCAAGTGGTGACCCCAGTTGTTCAAATGTCCGGGTGCTATAAAAACCACATATTCTAATGTCCGCCCACTATGCGTAGTGTCACGCCTTGAATTATGCTAAACAAAATTTTAAAAATTTACAAGCGAGTCAGAGTCAACGTTTGACTCGCACCCAAGCACGCCCACGTAGGGACTAGTGTTAGGAAGAAACCACACGTAGTTGCCCAGAAATAAAAGAGTGTATTGTTTTTCGCTCGTCGGATAACAGCCAATAAAAAGAATCGTGAGCACGAAAGGGTAAGTGTTGCTGTTAGACTAGAGCTGCCTGTTCTGTTAGAATCTTTTTTCTTTAATTAAATTATTTAAAATTATAAATAAACATATTTCAGAAAAAGAATCTCACAGTAAGAATACACTGGAAGAAGCTAATGCCTATTCTATTAGACTGTTAGAGAATCTTTTTTCTTTAATTAAACTACTTAAAATTATAAATCAACATATCTTGAGAAAAAGAATCTCAAGTGAGCAACAAGAGAATAAGGGCTGACTGTTCTTTTGGTCAATTAAAGAACAATTTTTCTATAATTAAACTACCTTAAAAAATTATTACTTTTATTTTTTAAACTACTTAAAATTATAAATGAACATATCTTTATAAAAAGAATTAGGTGCTGTAGAAACCATAAATTATAGATTATTATAATCAAATTTAAATTTAGTCACAAAAAATAAACACCTCCTGTACCGAGTGTCAGGGTTCGGCCCACGGGAAAAAGTTTGAAAGCGGGGTCTGGCCACCACTCCACATCAACCGTCTAATCCCAAGTAATATGCTTTGGGAAACGTGTATATGCGGATCCCAAGCGGTGATCCCAATTGTTCAAATGTCCGGGTGCTATAAAAACCACTGATTCTGATGTCCGCCCACTATGCGTGTAGTGTCACGCCCAGAATTATGCTAAACAAATTTTTAAACATTTACAAGCGAGTCAACATTTGACTCGCACCCAGCACGCCCACGCAAGGGCTAGTCTTCAGGAAGAAACCATACGCAATTGCCCAGAAATGAAAGAGTGTACTGTTTTTCGCTCGTCGGATAACAGCCAATAAAAAGAATCGTGAGCACGAAAAGGTAAGTGTTGCTGTTTGACCAGAGCCGCCTATTCTATTAGAATCTTTTTTCTTCAATTAAATTATTTAAAATTATAACACGCAGTTGCCAAGAAATGAAAGAGTGCACTGTTTTCCGCTCGTTGGATAACAACTAATAAAAAGAATCGTGAGCACGAAAAGGTAAGTGTTGTTGTTAGACCAGAGCCGCCTGTTCTGTTAGAATCTTCTTTCTTCAATTAAATTATTTAAAATTATAAATAAACATATTTGAGAAACAGAATCGCAGAGAAAGAAAACACTGGAAGCTGCTGCCTATTTTATTAGACTGTTAGAGAATTTTTTTTCTTTAATTAAACTACTTAAAATTATAAATCAACATCTCTTGAGAAAAAAAAGAATCGCAAGTGAGCAACAAAGAATAAGGGCTGACTGTTCTGTTGGTCTATTGGAGAAAAATTTTTCTGTAGTTAAACTACCTAAACAAAATTATTATTTTTATTTTTTAACTACTTAAAATTATAAATGAACATATCTTTAGAAAAAGAATTAGGTGCTGCAGAAACCACAAATTAAAAATTATTACAATCAAATTTAAATTTAGTCACAAAAAATAAACATCACTTGTGCCGAGTGTCAAGGTTCGGCCCACGGGAAAAAGTTTGAAAGCGGGGTTAGGCCACCACTCCACATCAACCATTCGATGCCAAGTAATATGCTTTGGGAAACATGTATACGCGGATCCCAAGCGGTGACCCCAGTTGTTCAAATGTCCGGGTGCTATAAAAACCACAGATTCTAATGTCCGCCCACTATGTATAGTGTCACGCCCTGAATTATGCTAAAGAAAATTTTAAACATTTACAAGCGAGTCAGAGTCAATGTTTGACTTGCACCCAAGCACACCCACGCAGAGGCTAGTCTTTAGGAAGAAACCACACGTAGTTGCCCAGAAATGAAAGAGTGTACTATTTTTTGCTCGTCGGATAACAGCCAATAAAAAGAATCGTGAGCACGAAAGGGTAAGTGTTGCTGTTAGACCAGAGTTGCCGGTTCTGTTAGAATCTTTTTTCTTTAATTAAATTATTTAAAATTATAAATAAACATATTTTAGAAAAAGAATCGCAGAGAAAGAAAACACTGGAAGAAGCTAATGCCTATTCTATTAGACTGTTAGACAATCTTTTTTCTTTAATTAAACTACTTAAAATTATAAATCAACATCTCTTGAGAAAAAGAATTGCAAGTGAGCAATAAAAGAATAAGGGCTGACTGTTCTGTTGGTCAATTAAAGAACAATTTTTCTGTAATTAAACTGCCTAAAAAAATTATTACTTTTATTTTTTTAACTACTTAAAATTATAAATGAACATATCTTTAGAAAAAGAATTAGGTGCTGTAGAAACCATAAATTATAGATTATTACAATCAAATTTAAATTTAGTCACAAAAAATAAACACCTCCTGTACCGAGTGTCAGGGTTCGGCCCATGGGAAAAAGTTTGAAAGCGGGGTCTGGCCACCACTCCACATCAACCGTCTCGTCTCAAGTAATATGCTTTGGGAAACGTGTATACGCGGATCCCAAGTGGTGATCCCAATTGTTCAAATGTCCGGGTGCTATAAAAACCACAAATTCTGATGTCCGCCCACTATGCGTGTAGTGTCACGCCCAGAATTATGCTAAACAAATTTTTAAATATTTACAAGCGAGTCAATGTTTGACTCGCACACAAGCACGCCCACGCAAGGGCTAGTCTTCAGGAAGAAACCACACGCAGTTGCCCAGAAATGAAAGAGTGTACTGTTTTCCGCTCGTCGGATAACAGCCAATAAAAAGAATCGTGAGCACAAAAAGGTAAGTGTTGTTGTTTGACCAGAGCCGCCTATTCTATTAGAATCTTTTTTCTTCAATTAAATTATTTAAAATTACAACACGCAGTTGCCAAGAAATGAAAGAGTGCACTGTTTTCCGCTCGTTGGATAACAGCCAATAAAAAGAATCGTGAGCACGAAAAGGTAGGAGTTGCTGTTAGACCAAAGCCGCCTATTCTGTTAAAATCTTCTTTCTTCAATTAAATTATTTAAAATTATAAATAAACATATTTGAGAAACAGAATCGCAGAGAAAGAAAACACTGGAAGAGGCTGCTGCCTATTTTATTAGACTGTTAGAGAATCTTTTTTCGTTAATTAAACTACTTAAAATTATAAATCAACATCTCTTGAGAAAAAAAAGAATCGCAAGTGAGCAACAAAAGAATAAGGGCTGACTGTTCTGTTGGTCTATTAGAGAAAAATTTTTCTGTAGTTAAACTACCTAAACAAAGTTATTATTTTTATTTTTTAACTACTTAAAATTATAAATGAACACATCTTTAGAAAAATAATTAGGTGCTGCAGAAACCACAAATTATAAATTATTACAATCAAATTTAAATTTAGTCAAAAAAAATAAACATCACTTGTGCCGAGTGTCAGGGTTCGGCCCACGGGAAAAAGTTTGAAAGCGGGGTTACGCCACCACTCCACATCAACCATTCGATGCCAAGTAATATGCTTTGGGAAACATGTATACGCGGATCCCAAGCGGTGACCCCAGTTGTTCAAATGTCCGGGTGCTATAAAAACCACAGATTCTAATGTCCGCCCACTATGCGTAGTGTCATGCCTTCAATTATGCTAAACAAATTTTTAAACATTTACAAGCGAGTCAACGTTTGACTCGCACCCAAGCACGCCCACGCAAGGGCTAGTCTTTAGGAATAAACCACACATAGTTGCCCAGAAATGAAAGAGTGTACTGTTTTTTGCTCGTCAGATAATAGTCAATACAAAGAATCGTGAGCATGAAAGGGTAAGTGTTGCTGTTAGACCAGAGCTGCCTGTTCTGTTAGAATCTTTTTTTTTTAATTAAATTATTTAAAATTATAAATAAACATATTTCAGAAAAAGAATCGGAAAGAAAACACTGGAAGAAGCTACTGCCTATTCTATTAGACTATTAGAGAATCTTATTTCTTTAATTAAACTACTTAAAATTATAAATCAACATCTCTTGAGAAAAAGAATCGCAAGTGAGCAACAAAAGAATAAGGGTTGACTGTTCTGTTGGTCTATTAGAGAACAATTTTTCTGTAGTTAAACTACATAAAAAAATTATTATTTTTATTTTTTTAACTACTTAAAATTATAAATGAACATATCTTTAGAAAAAGAATTAGGTGCTGCTGAAACCATATATTATAGATTATTACAATCAAATTTAAATTTAGTCACAAGAAATAAACACCTCTTGTGCCGAGTGTCAGGATTCGGCCCACGGGAAAAAGTTTGAAAGCGGGGTCTGGCCACCACTCCACATCAACCATCCGATCCCAAGTAATATGCTTTGGGAAACTTGTATATGCGGATCCCAAGTGGTGATCTCAATTGTTCAAATGTCCGGGTGCTATAAAAACCACAGATTCTAATGTTCACCCACTATGCGTAGTGTCACGCCCTAAATTATGCTAAACAAATTTTAAAATATTTACAAGCGAGTCAATGTTTGACGGGCACCTAAGCACACCCACGCAGGGGCTAGTCTTTAGGATGAAACCACACGTAGTTACCGAGAATGGAAAGAGTGTACTGTTTTTCGCACGTTAGATAACAGCCAATAAAAAGAATCGTGAGCACGAAATGGTAAGTGTTGCTGCTAGACTCGAGCTGCCTGTTCCGTTAGAATTTTTTTTCTTTAATTAAATTATTTAAAATTATAAATAAATATATTTGAGAAAAAGAATCGCAGAGAAAGAAAACACTAGAAGAAGCTGCTGCCTATTCTATTAGACTGTTAGAGAATCTTTTTTCTTTAATTAAACTACTTAAAATTATAAATCAACATCTCTTGAGAAAAAGAATCACAAGTGAGCAACAAAAGAATAAGGGCCGACTGTTCTGTTGGTCTATTAGAGAACAATTTTTCTGTAATTAAACTACCTAAAAAAATTATTACTTTTATTTTTTTAACTACTTAAAATTATAAAAGAACATATCTTTAGAAAAAGAATTAGGTTCTGCATAAACCATAAATTATAGATTATTACAATCAAATTTAAATTTAGTCACAAAAAATAAACACCTCTTGTGCCGAGTGTCAGGGTTCGGCCCACGGGAAAAAGCTTGAAAGAGGGGTTAGGCCACCACTCCACGTCAACCGTCCGATCCTCAGTAATATGCTTTGGGAAACATGTATATGCGGATCCCAAGCGTTGATCCCAGTTGTTCAAATGTCCAAGTGCTATAAAAACCACATATTCTAATGTCCGCCCACTATGCGTAGTGTCACTCCCTGAATTATGCTAAACAAATTTTTAAACATTTACAAGCGAGTCAACGTTTGACTCGCACCCAGGCACGCCCATGCAAGGGCTAGTCTTCAGGAAGAAACCACACACAGTTGCCCAGAAATGAAAGAGTGTACTGTTTTTCGCTCGTCGGATAATAGCCAATAAAAAGAATCATGAGCCCGAAAAGGTAAGTGTTGCTGTTAGACCAGAGCCGCCCGTTTTGTTAGAATCTTTTTTCATCAATTAAATTATTTAAAATTATAAATAAACATATTTGAGAGAAAGAATCGTAGAGAAAGAATACACTGGAAGAAGCTGCTGCATATTCTATTATACTGTTAGAGAATCTTTTTTCTTTAATTAAACTACTTAAAATTATAAATCAACATCTCTTGAGAAAAAGAATCGCAAGTGAGCAACAAAAGAATACGGGATGACTGTTCTGTTGGTCTATTAGAGAACAATTTTTCTGTAGTTAAACTACCTAAACAAATTTATTATTTTAATTTTTTTAACTACTTAAAATTATAAATGAACATATCTTTAGAAAAAGAATTAGGTGCTGCAGAAACTATAAATTATAAATTATTACAATCAAATTTAAATTTAGTCACAAAAAATAAACATCTCTTGTGCCGAGTATCAGGGTTCGGCCCACGAAAAAAAGTGTGAAAGAGGGGTCAGGCCACGACTCCACATCAACCATCTGATCCCAATTAATATGCTTTGGGAAATGTGTATACACGGATCCCAAGCAGTGACCCTAGTTGTTGAAATGTCCGGGTGCTATAAAAACCACATATTCTAATGTCTGCCCACTATGCGTAGTGTCACGCCCTGAATTATTCTAAACAAATTTTTAAACATTTACAAGCGAGTCAACGTTTGCCTCGCACCCAAGCACGCCCACGCAGCTGCTAGTCTTTAGGAAGAAACCACAAGCATTTGCCAAGAAATGAAAGAGTGTTCTATTTTTCGCTCGTCAGATAACAGCCAATAAAAAGAATCGTGCGCATGAAAAGGTAAGTGTTGCTGTTTGACTAGAGCCACCTGTTCTGTTAGAATCTTTTTTCTTCAATTAAATTATTTAAAATTATAAATAAACATATTTGAGAAAAATAATCGCAGAGAAAGAAAACACCGGAAGAAGCTGCTGGGAACCCACTGGGAAGCGCAAGGAAGGCGGTCGCCACCGAGAACCCTTTCGCCGGACGTCACTCGACGGTAGGGGAGAAGATTGGGGGAGAAAAAGTGGCGCCGCCGCCGCTTGCGATGAATGTGTCGAGCGGACGCGATGGGCTACTGTAGCCCTTGCGCCGCGCGCATTAAGCAGCTCCAACGGAGCTCCGCCAGCAGCCAAACGGGTATTCCACCTGCTAGCCACCCACCCCTCGTTCGGGCTTGGGTCGCGCGCATGCGCTTTGCCCAAACTCGAAATGGGCCTAACACGTAGTGTGTGGCTGAGGCCCAAAGATTTCGGCCTGGTCAAGTCAAAATAGGCCTAGCAGACCCAAATTAGTAAATCAATTTGGGGAGGAAATTGGCGCTCAACGCGTCGGTTCAATTTCTTGCCGGCGGCTACCCGTAGTGGAAGCATACCTGAAGACTCCATAATAAAATTCTGAGGTTGAGAAGAGCAACCTGTCTTGGTCTTCCACAGGCTTTGTGTTTCCCAGACTCAGTATGAAAATCATCGTGAGAGTCTTCTTGATGGGGGCTCACCTATATATATAGGGAAAAGAGAGAAAACTCCTTATTAATTAATTAAAGAAACACACGCCTGCAGGGACCACGATATATTTAATATTATTTCTTTTTCTAACCCCTCACAAAAATAAAAATAAAACTTATGTCTCTACACATAATAATTATTCCACACAATTAAGATAATTAAGCCGTAATAATTAATTTCTTAATCGATCACTTTAGCACAGCTAAAATATTTAAGATAGCAATATACAATTATTAATTAATATATGTGTGATCTACATTAATTGATTTAATAGGTCGACATGCATCCATAATGCTCCATTTTGGGCTAATGCCATACTTTCTTACCATTGGCTTGTAGATAGCCTGTCCTTCAACTAAGCCTCCGTGGGTGTATGCAGATAAAACAACGATAAAAATAATCATCAGAATCCTCTCTTTCCCTGTTCATTTGCTCAAATAGGGTAAAGCTTCTCAGCAGTGTCCATTGTAAGCTAAACCCACTGTCAGAAATTATAGTCGTCCAAATTTTTACACATTTCCTTGGCATCTGATTAAAATCGATGTGGACAATTTTATGTCACCACACTTTGCAAACATGGTAACCAGAGCATTTCCTAGTGGAACTGTTTAAGTGAAATTTGCTCTTCTTTATGTAAGAGTGGAGCTAATATCCATATTCAATCAAGGTTACCAATCTGAGTGCAGGCTGAGATGGCACTAGTTGGAGTAGCATCATCTTGGACGGATCCTTCCCTCGAGCAACATTGACTGAAACATATCATGTGCCTCATTAAAATTATCGTTCTCACTGTATCCAGAAATCATTGCATTCCTTGAAACTACATTTTTTATAGGCATTTGATCAAAAATGGAGAAGCTGCTTGATGATAAGGGATGGAGCGACTGGATTGTAGAATTGGAACAATTGACTGGGCCGAACCCTGGAGAACAGTTCGGGCTGGACATGAACAAATCTAGAACTGGACTGGGCTGCATCGATTCATTTAATAAGGTGACGGCGGTTCATCTCGTACACACCTCGCCGAGCCAGTCAATTCCGTGAATGGCAGTGGCCAGTGGGGAGTGATCAGCAACAGCGACGGCGAGGGATGCAGGCGACATCGTCGATGTTGATGAAGGCAGACGGGGCGGTTGAGACGGATAGAACACTCGAAGATGAGCGAAGCGACCGGGGAGGAATAGGTAGCGGCGACTCTGTGGGGATGGAGGCGGCGACTTCTCAGGTCGTTGCCTCGTAAGTCGAACAGAGGCAGTGGAGGTGCAGGCAGCAGCGGAGCCACGTTATGCTTAGTGTGGGCAAATGCCCCACTTATTATTTTTAAAGTATTGAAATATATATGAATATATGTTATGTTATACATATATAAACTATAATTTGCTCTCATTAAAAAAATTTTAATCTTTATAATTTTGCCTCAAGTATCTATTGCTCTCATATATCTTCGGGTTCTAGATCTGCCACTGGTGCAGGCTTGGGAGGAAGTGACAGCGGGTCGAATCGGAAGGGAGTGGCTGTAGATGCTATGATGTTGAAAGCCGGAAGGCGGACACTGAACTGTTATGATTGTGAATCTGTGGCAGAGGGACATAATGGCGATTCGTGATGGTGGCGTTGGTGCTGGCGCGACGAATTGGAGTTGTGGACAGAGAAGATGAAGCGGTGGCGGCGTGAAGACAAGATGCAGTAGTGCGAGTCGGTGACGTTGCGGAAGGAATGAGCGACGGAAGAGGAAACAAGAAGCGGAAACCAGTTGCCCTCACGGCCGAGAACCTGTTCTACATCAATTGAGCTACGACGGACCAGTAGCCGCCTCACACGGGAAAAGAAAATTCATCACGAATTTTCAGGGTTTTCTTGAGTACGATAAGAAAGTAGTTGACACCAACCAATAATCTCTCCTGTCTGTTGTAGCGGTAGTAATTGTTGGTATTTTAATAAGAAAAACCCAAATTCCATTACTATTTTTATTGGGTAATTAATTTATTATTTTTTAATTTTACCCATAATTATTTAATATTAATAATAGCTTAATTGAGATATTTTAATTAGTTTATTATTTAATTCGTCTTAATTAATAAATGCTATTATTATATTCATCCAAATAAGGCACGTCTAAATTAGACGTGCTTAATTTGGCTTCCTAGCCGTTACAATTTCTCCTATATAAGGAGAGGCACGCAGAGGTTGGAAAATACATAGACAAGCCTCTTTTCTCGCTTGTGCTCTCTCTCTCTATTTTTATGCTATAAGCCGAGAGTGCCTTGTGATAACTACTACAGTGCTACACCGATGCGCCGACAGTAGTGAATTACCTGGTTAAATCTTTGAGACTGAATACCGGTCAAATCTTGCATGAGGGACGAAAATCTACATAAAAACAGATATTCGGATCACCTCTAGGTTTTTCTAATAATAATTTATTTCTTGATCTTTGTTAATTGCATGATTAGATCCAACAGTAATCTAGTGGATATTAGACCATAAATTTTATAAAAAATCTCATGGTCGTACAACCTATTCTTCGCTACAAAATATCTAACAAAATCGGAGAAGAAAATACAAAAAATTGGATATGATCTACGAATCAAACAATCCACTAATCCAACGGTCAAATGATTTAGATCTGGCCAAAAGAAAAAGGAAAAGAGAACGAATTGGATCATCCCAAACTCAGAGTGAGGGAGATTGTAGGGCTGGGGACGGCCATGTAATGAAGCCTGGGGGAAAGCCTCATCTTGGGGCTCGGCCGAGGAGAAGGGATTGGCAGTCTCGGTGAAGGCGCTAACCTCGGCGAGAGGTTGACTTGCTCGAGCGCCTTCGACTGAAGGTCAACCGGGTAATCCCGGACACACCCAATGCGGGCGCCGGTCGCGGTCGTCCATGTCCGCGGCAAGCGCTTGCCCAGCCCTGACGGCGATCGCGGCGGTGCCTTATCCACGCCGCTGTCTTCTTCTTGCTTGGACGAATCCTCCTGCTCAGGTCGCTCAGCTCTTGTATTCTTCGCTGAGGCTCTCTTGGCCGCAGCTTCTGTTTCGTCAGTGCTGCAGGATAGTCTGAACGAAGTGTAGTCATCGTCGTCTATGGAACATCTCTGTGAACCAGAAGAAGCGATGCAGAAACTATAAAGATTCTGTCTTTTTGAGAAAAAAATCTAATTAGCGAGGTTAGAATGTGAAACAGGTAGATTTCGTTACCTTGACGTTGCTGAGGTCAACGTTGTTTTCTTGGAGAAAGGTGATGAATTCCTTGAAGTTCTCCTCTGTTGGGAGGTAATGACCACTGTATGGCCATATGGCCTGCGTAACAGAGCAGAAGAGAAGATGAATGAATGTGTTATTTGGTAAAAAATTCCATACTATACTTTGGGTATCACTCAGAGTCTTTTGAGCTTTCAATTTACATTAACTTGTTCTATTTAGTTTTATCTAATTCAAATCACACAGTGCCTACCTTGAGCAAACCTTGATCAGCAACAATTCTCCCAGCAGCTGTTATCGCTCCCCCAGCCAGAAAACTAGAGTGCTGGAATCTGCCTTTCTTTTTCTGCCCATGGAAGATCATACCATGAGATCAAGCAATCTGAGTCCTCAAGTGGCCAGGCCAGCTTGAACACCAGAAACAATTCAGTATTTTTCTACACAGACAAAGAGCCTAACGAGTAGTCAGACATGCACCTGTCCTACATACAGTACTCTCGATGTGCTGAGCACAAAGATCCACTTGGAGCCCTCTGTAGTGCAAACAGGCACTTCATCTTTCTTGTAGATGAGCTTTCCATCTTGCACAATGACTTGGTATGCTTCCCTCTCATTCTGCGTTTGGCAGCAAAAAACACAACAGATTTCAGAAACATGAACTGACAATTACTGAAATTCTTTGGCTCTGAAGAAGTTTCAAAAAGCTCATACTGGTCCGAGGTACTTTATGCACTGGCTTTGAAGATTGTATCTTGGGCATTTGTCATGATTGATCTCCCTTCCATCACCAACATCCAACCTTAATATGTGCAGAAAGGGGGAAGGTAGAAGAGAATTGAGAATTCCATGGCTAAGAGCATAAATGATTGAATTTGAGGTGTCCTATTGCCGATGCTCACCAGTAAAAGAATGGTTGGGTGCTCTCACTCTTAAACCAGAGATCATAATAGTATTGTAGATTGTGCCCATATCGATGTCGCGGATCGATCTGCATAATAGAATTGGTCATTAAGTATTTATGCTCGTGCTCACCTCAGCTCATTTTCGCTTATCTTGTACTCGATTTACTCTTGAAGGATCATATTTGCTTAAATTCACTTTTAAAGCAAATATAACAAGATATTTTTTTTTTCAATTTGAATTAATTTTTTATTATTAATTTAAACTATCACAATTATATAAAAATCGTAGTGGAAAGAATAGAATCATACAGCCTCTAGCCAGTGCTGTAGTGCTAGCTTTTGAGCCTTTTCATCTTTCGACAGACCCTTGCCTACCTGAGGAGTCAAAACACAGTTTAATTTGATTGAGCAAAGTCAAAACACAATCAAGAACAGATTGGTAAACAAAGCTTAATTTTGTTAGGCAAAGTCAAACACAATGCAGAACTGATTTGTTTGAGGGCAAAACACAGGCAAGAAATGATCATGAATATCTTGTTAAACAAAGCTTAATTAGATTGGGCAAAGTCAAATGAAAAGCATAACTGTTTTTGACTTAACAAAGTCAAAACGCAATCCAGAACTGATCATGAACTAATTTGTTACCTTTGCTGCTCTGGTTCGCGCTCTCGCCCATCTTGAAACTGCGGTTTCTTGCTTCTCGACGTTGAAGAACGATACGGAACTATGCTCCAGAGACGCAAAATCTAACGCCTTCCACCTATAAAAAGAATGAAAAAAAAAAAAAATCTAAGCCAAAGGAATAAAAAATCCTCTGTGGGGCTGTAAATTCACTTAAAATCAGCGAATTAGGCGCCCTATTGATTGAAATCATTAGAAAGAGTAAATAAAAGATGATGACCAGAGCTCCTCGACGACGACGGCGCAGTCTGCGAGATTTCTTCTGGTTCTGTAGCTCTTGTACACCTTCTGAAGTCTGGTGGCCGCTGCGTCGAGCTCGCTCAGCGGCCTGGGGGAAGCGAACAAATCGGCGGAGCGGTGGTGCGGAAGAAGCTTCAGATCGGGTACGACGAGGCTCATCGGTATCCTCATCAGGACCAGCTCCCCTTTGCTCTCGTCCCTGACTCGATTCTTGAACGATAAAGCTGGCTCGAGCTTCGGGACCTCTCGCTCCCAGTTCTTGAAGCTCAAGGACGTGTCCAGCATCTTGCCGCTTGAAGCCTCGGAGACCACCATCTCTCTTGATGAATCAGTGAGCTCGAAAACAGAGTCAACTCAGGGCCGCCACCACCGCCTGTGTCGATGATGTCTTGCTCTCCGAAGCTATTTGTAGAGCGAGCTGCTAACCTCCATCCCTCTCTGAAGGGAGAATTCTCAGGGTAAAAGGCGAATGTCAACTTAGAGCAAAAGGACAACTTTATGGAGTTGAACAAGACTTCCGCTAGATTTATGGAGGTAGCTGCGCGCCATGGACGGCGGCGCTGCCTCTTGATCTATTCGCCGTATAAAATGGAGATCGTTGACTGCGGCATGGGAAATGAAAATGGGTGGGGATGCCCATTTAAGTTGGGGGAGGAATCAGAACACAAAGATATTAGTTTGAGGAACAAGATGACAGCTGCTCCGCAAGGGAAAAAAGAACTGCACACGGATTCAGTTTTGTAAACACTTTGTGATTCCTCCGTCTGAAGTTTTCAACTTTTCAAATGCCTGCTGGCAACTAACCCACCTGCAGAAAAGTCAAAAGCAAGTGGAAAAGTCAAACATATAATCCATGTGGCAAGAAAAACGTATTGATACGGACGAAAAACCCTTTTTTAAGTACATAGGAAATTTTTTTCAGTTCAACCGGGGAGATTTCACTCGTTTGTATAAATACATTCTTTATGAAAGTCAATGCACGCACACACGTACTCTTGCGAAAGTCAAACGAGCGAATTGGACAGATTGTCGGTCCCACTTCAGCTAGCTCAACCGATTCAATTGGTTCAATTGCTCGAATTTCATAGTATTTCTATGTTTTTTATGGTAAAATTGTAATAATATGTTGATTTGGCCTAGGTTTTTAAGCTATTTTTACTGATCGTAAAATAGATTTTTAAAAATTAAAATATATCATTATCAATTTTTGAGTTTGGAAAAAATAAGCAGCCACTTTCTTAAGAAATTATTGCCCTTTCATTTATGACTAGCCAAAGTTGATTAATCAAAAAATTAATTTTATTAAATATTTTTAAAAAAAATTAGCCAACTTTTTTTTTATCAGTACTTTTTTAGTTAACAAAAGTTAAAAATTTTAACTATGCAAATGGATCCGCTAATAAAAATCCAAAATAAAGATTAGAGGCGATAAGCTGGCTTCAACAGTCAAGTCAGTTGGTCGGCCGGCGCTTTTAATTAATTCTATGTTCGATATCGTATCTCCTAATTATTCGTTCAAACACTTTACTATCTATTGCCGTAATATCGCCACTTCACACCAAGTCGGTTCTCGGCGCGGCTTTCAACTCTCCGTTTTTAAATAACCTTTCTTGTGCTTCTCCTTTTAACTCTAATGAGTATAATAATCAAGTATTAAAATGTACTGTTACCTTAGTGGGTTCCATGACCATTTCTCCAAGTCAAAATGAGGCCTTGAATATTGATCCATAGTTGAGACTCTTGAACCGGAAGAAGGGGACGAGTTTGACTCCACTGCTGATTATTAACTGCAGTCATGAACACCAATTACGTCAAAAAGGTCAAAGCAGGCATGGATTGAATTGTGGAACGGATTAGTTGTAAGGTAGCTGATGTTCGAAGTGACAAAAAAAAGATTAAATGCTTGCTTTGAATTTGAATGATCGAATGTTGGCCCCATTTCAGCAGAAAGTTAAGAGGCATTCAAAAAGTCTACTTTACATGCTCTACTTTAGATCATTTGACCGTGTGGAATTAGATCATTTAATTTACAGAATTATTTTATTTTGATCGAACTATTTCAATTCAATATTGGAAGATCAAATAGCAAAGGTCGATTTTTTTGGAATTGTGGAACGGATAAATTGTCAAGGTATTTGACTTTAGGAACTGAAAAAAAAAAAAAAAAAGCTCAGACGCATGCTTTGAATTTGAATGATCGAACGTTGTCAGCAGAGAGGCATTCAAAAAGTTTCCTTTACATGCTCTAGTTTAAATCATCTGTCCGTGTGGAATTAAATCATTTAATTAACAGAAGGGAACTTTTGTTTATTTATTTTTATTTTGATCGAACTGTTTCAATTCAATCTTGGAAGATCGAAGAGCTAAACACATTTTTTAGAAACACATTTATTTTAATATTTAATAATATTAAAATATTTAAATTTATAATATTATTAAATAAAATATATAATTAATTAAATAAATTATAATATATAATATGATTAGCCAAATATATTAAAGTTAATTAATTGTACATATTATATATTTTTTATTATTAAATATATTTTATTTTTAAATTTTAAAATAATTATTTTTATAAAATTTTTAATTTTGATAAGATTAATAATTAATAATTAATAATAATTATAATTTATTATATATTTTTTTAAATTAATTAATTTAAAATTATTATATATTATATTAATTAATATATTAAATTATGTATCCAAATATCCAACCATCGACGCAATCGACACCGTTCCAATTGCAAGAGTTGCTGGGCCAGTTTAGAGAGGCTGGAGTTATGGCTTTTGGCTGGTATGAGTAGAGCTAATCTGAAAATCTGAGGCTGTTTGGATGTTTTAGCTGGTCTAATAAGCAACTGTGAGCTGCTGTGCTGTGCTGTTCAATTATATTAAGAAAATTTTATAATTTATAATAAAAATAATTTTTTTTAATATCCATATATATATAAATTAAAATTATTTAATATAATAATAAATATATTTTTTTTAACTATTATATATAAGAGAATTTTATCTTAAAGGGGATTAGTCTTAAAAAATTTTCAAAACTTCTCTAAGTATATAAACCTACATACAAATTCATATTTTTTTTTAATATCTTGTTTTTATATATTAATAGGTAAAAAAAAATCATATTTTTTAATTGTTTTTAATTTTGTAAGAATTTTTTTAAAATAATTCTCTTGTTTTTATATTTTTAATTATTTTAATTTTAAAATTTCTTATTTATTAATACTGATAAAAAAATTAAGAAAAGGTAAAAAAAAAAAATCCCAAATCGGGATTTGGGATTCGGCGAAGCGGAGGAGATTTGGGAAAATCCCAAATCATGTTCAGCGCCCTGTTGACGGCGACGAACAGCGACGACGGGCGAAGATGCGGCGACGGCGGGCGAAGAGGCGGCGACGGGCGACGATGGGGCGAAGATGCGGAGACGACGGAGCTAGGGATGGAGCCGAAGACGGAGCTTGAGGGGGCTGTCATGGAAGAGGCGGATGGAGGTGGAGGGTTCACCGTGGCCGGAGTATGCAAGGAGGAGGGCAGAGGCGGTGGGGAGGTGATGGAGGAGGATGCCAGAGGTGGCGGCCTGGGCATGGGATTGCTTCGCGTGCGCGAGGGAGTGGTACTGCAGGGGCGAGCGGCTTCTCAGTTCGCAGAAGCTAGAGGCGAGCGGCTTCTGAAAAACAATGCAGCTTCTGAGAAGCTATGCACCAAACGCGTTACGTTTCCAAAAGTAGCTGCCCGCAAACGCAAACGCTCGGATGATCAAAACACAAATCATCACTGTATTTTTCATTTTCTTTTCGTCGAAGAATTAAATTGAAGATGTTTGTTTCATGCAACATTGATTGGATTCCTAAAATGATATCGAAAATTAACGCGGAAATGTCCTGTATAAAATTTACCCTAGGATTAAATCTTGGCAGTACTGGTTCGATAATGCACTAGAACTTTTTAACCGGTATATTTTCATTGAAATGCATATGCTAATTGGATTTACAGCATCTGTTGCTGCAAAAGTATCTTAATTTAAATAGTGTGTTGATTATTTTTTAATGAGATCAAATATTTAATTTTAAAATTTTTGCAAACATTGTTTGGTATTAATTAGGTTCAATCCACCACGCAGCTCATTATCTTATTCTTTTTCTACTTTTTCTTCCTGTAAATGAGTCGATCATTGCTTGTCTAGAATTTCTTGATGAGCTAAGGCCTAACAATTTTACAAATTTTCACGAAGCTAAAAGAATGAACTTTTGTTGAAATATTAATCTAATATTAATTAAAACCCAGAAATTCAAAAATTTTAAATTCTTAATTTTTTTAAGTATTTAAATTAGTAAATAATATATAAATAAATCTAAAATATTTTCAAAAAATTCTTGAAATTTTATAATTTTAAACTCATAAATTATTTTTCAAATATTTAAGCATCTAAATTAGTAAATTATATATATATTAGTAATATATAATATTCGGTAGTTCGGGATTATTCAAAAAATTTTAAAAAATTTTCAAGTACTAGTACCAAAATCCTGATCTAAAATTCAGTATTGGTCTTGAAATCCTAAAATCCTAAAATATCTATACCAAAATACTGAATACCGAAAAATTTGGTATGGTACTTCGGTACTGGTACCTTATGCTTACCCTATTCAAAACACTCAAAAGTTTTTTTGTGTATCACCGAAAAAATATTACTTGACGCTGATCAGGGGTAACAATTGATTGAGATGAGCCAAAAAATTCTGATAAGATTATTGGGCTAGCTCCCTATAGCATTCTTCACAATAAACTTCATAAACTCAACTTATTGGGCTAGCTCCCTATAGCCACAAAATTTAATATATTTCAAATAGGCTAGACATGAGATAGGCAGAGACCAAATGTTGTATCGTAGTTCATCGTGTTCGATGCATACTGTAAACTGCATTTAAGACCTTTTGTTAAAAAATCGACAAATGTACTAAAAAATTATAGAAATGACTAAATGTTTACACGTACGCAGATCTGGTTAAGTTGAGAGTAAAAGAGAGAACATCGCAATACTAAGAATTCATAAAAATTGCTCAAATTAATATAATTGGGTTAAGCGGGTCAACCCGATTACAACCCGACACGACCCGTTTAATTTCGGATCATAAACGGGTCGACCCGTTTAATTTCGGGTCATAAACAAGTCAATCCGTTTATGACCCGAACACGATTAGACCCAACCTGAACCCGCCTAATTTCGTGTCGAGTCGGGTCGGATCAGTTTTTGCCAAATCTATCCGAATAGTTTTAGAGAAAACTGAAGAAACCTGCATTAATTAAATGTGTTATATGACTAATCACTCATGTAAAAAATCTATTTTCAAAATACATATTATCTCTTGGATTCAAAAAAGGACCCCATTATTTATTTGGGAGGAGAAATCACTGCATAAAACAAATAGTAAAGAAAGCACTAGAATAACATGAAACAAGACGACATCTAGCATGGTAAGCCATGTCAGCATTGACGTGTCAATAGAAATCAGATGCAACATCTTATTCCCCACCACCAGTTGATCTAATATATCATGTTGGAACTCAAGAGTATTCATGCCAGTGCAATGTAGGAGGCTAAGAGACTTGAGCCTGGGCAAGAATCTACCAGTAATAAGATAGTTGGACAACCCACATTAACTTTAGACAGTCTCAAGAATTTGAGATTGGGGAAATCTATGCCCAGGTCAAGGTTGCCTAACTAAACATCAGAATGAAACTAGAGAGATCAATATTTTCAAGACCATGCATCATCCCAAGCATTTGCATTAGAACAAACAATATGTCCGGCAAATTTAATTGCAAAGGGTCCCCAACATTGAGAGAGATCCTAGGGATAGATTTATGATACACAAAGCCAAAGAACCAACTCATCAAATTAATAGAAAGATTAGGGGGTAAAATGATTTGACAACTAAAGATCGAATGGTGGAATAGGTTGAGAAACATTCTAAATGCATCAACAAACTCTGATGGGTGGGACAATAAAAAAGGTGTCGACTCAAAGTTAAGAAGAGAGGTGAAAGTTGACAAGCATTTCCAATGTAAGCACACCGTCTTACAATGCGCAAGAATATTCGGTACTTCGGGACTATCCAAAAATCCCAAAAATTCCTTTAAATACTGGTATCGGTACCAAAATCCCGATCTAAAATTCGATATCGGTCCGGAAATCTCAAATCCTGATATACCTGTTGACACGACCGCAAGTGCACGGTTATATCGAAGTAATATAAAAGATGTCGAATCCCACAGGGAGCAAGGTTGAGTACTAGAAAGTCCGAGTCCTAATAGCTAGGCGAGTATCAAACGTGGGTTTTTGAAGACGGAAATCGAAAACAAACAAGTGCAACTAATTCGGTAGAGAAAAGATATAAGAGAGAATTCAGGGCTACGGCTTCCACCACGATGATAATCTTAATCACACAAGAAAGATATTAGTTATTTAGTTTATTGGTTTTGCACAAGGAATCTAACCCTAGGGTACAAGGTGCCCTCTCTCGAGTGATACACCCCGGTGTTCGTCTTAGACCGACCTCCTACTCTCGCGGTGGATCGTTCTAAGGCGAACCCAATTAGTTCTATGGCAGACTATGAAATCCTCGAGCGAAGACCAAGTACTCTCGTGTCGATGTCTCGCAAGTTTTACTCAGAGGTTCGACCCTTACGATCCTTCTTTCGATATGAATCGTAACGGCTAACACGCGATATTACTCGGCCAAGGTAAAACCACGAAATAAATATGTCAAAGTAAAATATGCTCACAATTCATACTAAATAACATAAATAGATACAAAGTTTGCAATTAAAATCATCAAAGGGTTTCCACCAAGCCCCGAAATAGGGTTTACGCTACAATCGTCATTGAAACGCTCAAAATCTCTCTTTTAGTGAAATGAAAAGTATAAGAAAACGAAGCTAAGGGGAAGGAGATGATGAACCGAAGGAATCCTGAAGAAATCGTGATGATCGTGTGTCTCAATCTCCGAAAATCTCCAAAAGTCGCCTTTGTCGTCGTGTTCTTCCGCCCACGCTGTTTCTTCGCATGAATGCTCGATGATTAGGGCAAACAAATTGGGGCTTTTATGTCCTCTACGTTCGCCTCTGAAAGAGCTTTCCATAGACACTTTACTTGCCGAATTTGGCCTCCGAACGGGTGAGAAATCGAAGGAAAACCGAGTGTGGGTCGGGCTGCTCGCGAACCTGGGTTAGAATCACGGTGAACCCCGCCGGGTTCACCTGGCCGTGATTCATTCTGTGATTTCGGCAGAAAGAAGAGCGGTGAACCCCGCCGGGTTCACCTGGCTGTGATGTGTTCTGGACAGTTTTCGGCCAAATGGAATTCCGCTGGGGTTCACCCGGCCGTGATGCTCTCTGTGAGTTTTGCAGGCTGGCGACTGGGATGGTGAACCCCGTGGGATTCACCTGGCCGTGATTGTCAGGCTAACTCCAAACAAGCCCAAATTTGACAGGCGGCTTCGTTTTCGCATGAGAAATCGTTCCATGGCCTCAAAATCTTCAAAATATGTTGAAAAAAAGGGTGTTTTTACCTGAAATTCTATAAAAGTGCCAAAAAGTGAAGATTCCGAAGATATGAAGGAAATAAGCCTATAATGAGTATAAAAATGCAGAAATAAGTCTAGATTTGACATGAAATAACTATGAAAATCACTACCAAAATGCAATGCATCAAAATACTCCAGACTTAAATCTTTGCTTGTCCTCAAGCAATAAAATAAGATGAGATACATGATTGGTAAAAGAGCAATCTTTCATGTTAAGATATACATCCAAGTTAGAAAAACATTTAATACCAATCCAAGATCTAATCAGGAGAAATTAAGTAAATGGTTGTCTCAAGTGTTCAACAGTTTGATCCCACAATAACTAGATGTCAAACAACTTAGTAAGCAGCGAACATAGGATTCAATTAAGCTTACATAAAACACTCATGCAATTCCAATCCTTCCTAGTCAAATCGTTGGGGTTAACTCAAATGTTTTATTCAGGATACGATATACTAATTATTGCACTGGACTTCAACTCATAACCTTATGTACCATTGCCAATTTTTCGCAATGCCAAGTAGAGGAGTCATTTTATTATTTTCAATTTCACATCCTTTAGATTTCAACTCATGTCCTTCGGTACCACTGCCAATTTTGCGCAGTGCCAAGTAGAGGAATCTAAGGGTGAGTAAAAAAATTTTTTATAAACAAGCTCCGCAGTTGATCACATATCCTTTTTGACAAATGCAGTGTTTCCCCAACAAAAGAAAAAAAATTCAAATAATAACTAAGAGAATATGTATCTCAATACGATTCTCATGAAAGTTACAAGCTTTAGTTGATTTAACAATCATAGTTATGTTTGACCCACTAATGAACTACTCAAAATCAATCCAAATCACAAAATTTCTAAATCATAGAACATACAGATATGATCAAACAGTATTTCTAACAAGGAGGTATACTCCAGACTTAATTCTTTGATCATTCCTAACCAATCAAGTATTCAACTTTAAAATTTATGAAATAGCTTTCATAGGACAATTCATTCACATAACTTTCATGGAAAAGATTCACATATCAAGTATGAAAAGTAAAATCATCATAACATAGTGCAGACGCAAATATAAAAGATATGTCATACAATCACGAGGTGGGGCCTGAAGAAGTGGACCAGGCCCACGAATATAATGACATATAAGATACAATGCCACATAATATCCAACCGTCATGGGATAACAGTATCAATCTCCAAAAAGAAACATCAAAACATCACATCAAATCACATCGCAGCCACGTGTAGAAATAAAGCAAAGACCGGAGTAAAGAAAGCTCACCCACTCTAAATTTTTGCATAGTCCTCTGTGCAATACCTTGATGTGAGAGAAGTGGGTGCTGAAATAGATATCCTGGGTAGCTACTTCTTTTTGCGCGAGCGGGAGCCAGAAGCTCTCGAGCTCGAGCTCTTCTTCTTCCCACGCGCACTATAATCCGGCTCAACCTCCTCATCTGAAGGAAAAACGCTGTTGGAGTAGATGTCCATCTGAGCCCTGTGCTCCTCAGAGGCAAAGGCGAGGCGCTCATCCATCGCGGATAGCTTTCCCCAAATAGAGCTCAGCATTTTGTGCTGGCGTTGCATATCTGCTTCATTTGATTCCCATCGAGCGGCGTAGTCCTGCCGCATGTGAAAGACGGTGGTGTCCATGTGATCGATCAACTCTTGTTGATGGAGCTGTTCCTCCTTGATTTCCTGCAATACAGACATCATAGAATTGTGAGAGGAGGTGCCACCAAAAGAAAATGCTCCGGGTGCTGGTGGTGCTGTGTCGATTGGATCGGGCTGTGCGTCCTCAACTGGCTGGATGCGCCAGTTTCCACAAACTCTGATAGATGTGCGCTCCGGGTTTGGCAAAGGTAAGTAGAAGGGGTATCCCTTGAATGTCATATAGTAAGAATCTCCTTTGCGTATAATCAGTTTCATGGCAACGCAAGACTCGATGTCGAGCCTATTGTTGCCGGTAGCCTCCAATGTGCCGTAGGGAATGTTGCCGAGGGAAACAGCCAGAGGTGTGATCAAGCCGCCAATCACTATCGCCCCCCTCAAAGAACGGGCGACGCGGCTGAAATGCTTTGCCAAATAATATCCTAAATCGACTCTAAAACTGTGGAGCATGCACCAGATATAAAATAATTCAGTCTGTCGAACCATACCGTCACTTTCACCGCGGCCAAAGAGAGTGTGGGCCAATACGCGGTAAACGTACTTGATCACTGGGTTTCACAGACTGGATGCGCGAGCTGTGCGAGAGGAGTATATGTGCTCGTTAGTGACAGCGCCCCAGAAGCTCTGCTCACTATACTCAGTAGGGACTCTATGTGCGCTAGGCTCTGGAAAACCGTAAATACCGCCGAACTGTGAAAGAGATAGGATGTGTTCGATGTTACCCAAGCGGAATGACAGACGGCCTGGATCATCCTCAAGCATAGGATCAGCTTTAACTTCCAATGAACTTAGAAATTCCAACGTGGTACCGATGTAGGTGGGTGAGAATAGCTGCTGAAATTGCTCCCACCCGATGGATGCATACATCAAGTCAAAGTCTCCAAGCGTCCCTAGCATCTGTAAGGTGGTTCGGTCAAGATACCTCGTATTGAGCACACGGCGTTGTCGCAGACCCTGATACCGTGCCTCTTGTGTAGCGTTCCGGAAGATAATCCCGAACTCGTTCGGGGGAGACACGTAAGGCTGTGGTCAGCTGTCAGGTGTGCGGCCATGACGAGACAAAGATGAGCCTGGCGTAGCTGAAGAAGGCCGGTAGGAAGGAGGAGTAAGCGTCGGCTCATACTCCTCATCGTCCGTGGCGGACAAATCTGACAGCGCCTGTTGAGGGCGTGAAGTTCTCTTGCTGGTCATGGCCTTCGTCCTTGGACGCATAGTGGCTGGAGAAGGTTGGAAGTGGCGGCGGACTTTGGTTGAAGATGCAGAGAAAACTGGAGCAGCGCCGATCGTCAAAAACAAGGGGCAGAGGAACAGGCGGAACAAAAACCCTCGATCTGAAATCAAACGAACCAGAAATCCATCTGGATGCAATTTAAAGCTAGATCAAACCTTCGGATATCTTCTTTGAGTACGAAGATGGAAGGAAAGTGGTGCGATCCGGTCGGTTCGTCAAAATCGGGTGGCGGCGGTGGAAGTACACAAAATCTTGCGACGCTAAAAATCAGGGTTGAAGTTGAGATATAACTCGATCCACTTGCAAGGGAACTCGGATCCGACCTGGAGAGATCTTCTTCGTGTTTGGAAAGGAAGAAGAATTCTGAAATCAATGGGATCTTGGCGAAAGAGGAAGGTGGCGGCGGAAGCTTTCGAGCGTGTGCCCTAGTTTCGGGCATTCAAAACTTGAAATTCCAATGAACCCGCCTGAGTTCACTCGCCCGTGATGTTTTCTGTGGTTAGGCTGAAGCAACAGAAACACGGGTGAACCCGCTGGGCTTCACTGACCCGTGAAGCATTCTGGAAAATTTTTTGGTCTTCGGAATCGTGGTGAACAGAAACACCAGGCCATGATGTTCACTGAATGCTCGAAAAAATCTGGAAAAATTCTCATGTGCTCCAACTTCTTCCTACATCATATAGAGACATCAAATTAGTAGCAATCCCCTCTAGGAAAGCGAAAATAAAAGAAAAACAAAACAATGATCAAAACACTAACTAATCGACATGGAGAAACTATGCATAAAAACTAAAATTAAGCAAAAACTTGGGTTGCCTCCCAAGAGCGCTAGGTTTAGGTCAGTAGCTCGACCATGACAGTTTTCAAAGTTTCAAATCCGGGGGGTCTAAGAGAGCTAAAACTTCCTCTCTCTCTCAACCTGCTCATCTTCAAAGTAATGCTTGAGGCGGTGCCCGTTTACTGTGAAGCTCCCAGTTCGTTCTGTCCAAATTGTGATGGCACCATATGGTTGAACTTTCTGAACTGTGAAAGGACCAGACCACCTCGTGCGAAGCTTTCCTGGAAACAATCGAAGTCTTGAATTAAACAGAAGTACTTTGTCCCGCTCATGAAATTCTTTCTTTGTTATGCGCTTATCGTGCCAAAATT
Source organism: Costus lasius (assembly GCA_027563935.2). Taxonomy (NCBI): domain Eukaryota; kingdom Viridiplantae; phylum Streptophyta; class Magnoliopsida; order Zingiberales; family Costaceae; genus Costus; species Costus lasius. Next base: position 141,628,687 of record CM050446.2, read on the forward strand.
TGGTGCGTGCTTTGTAGCTCTTGGCATTCTTGGTGGGGATTGTCAAGGTAAGTTCCAAAGGATCCACTTCTCTTCTAGGCGGCTCAACATCCTACATGGCTCTCTCCACAATGATCCACGCTGCAGCACGCTCTCGGCATTCGAAATGAGGCCATTCAATGGAGTAAAAATTGGCTTCCAAAATTTGATTTCGGGTTTCGGCACGCATTCGAAGGTGCAAATTGCTAATGTGGATGGTCGATTTGGGTTGGGCATGACAGTGGTATCAGAGCAACATTCCTGAGGACATGGTGACACAAGGAGATAGGCTGAACTAAGTCGAGGACGTGCTCGGCATGACCGATATCGAGGAACAAGGAGTTGTTCCCAAACTGGAGAACTTGCACCAAACCGTTGAGGAGCAACGATTGCAAATCGCCGCCCTCCAAGGAACACTAGAAGGGCTGGCGGCACTACCTGGGTAGGTAGCAAGCGCGCAGGTAGATTTTGTGGTGTTGTGTCTAGCATTGGCGCAAGCACAAGGTGGATCTTCCAGGATGGGGACCTCAACGGAGCAAGCGGCTCCAAGAACCAAGGTCCGAATCCCTGAACCAAAGACGTACGAAGGTGCCCAGACATCCAAGGACTTAGGGAACTTCATTTGCGACATGGAACACTTTTTCCTCGCAAACCATGTACCACATACCTCATCTACGACGCAAAGTTTTGGTGGCGCACCAAAGTTGAGTCATCGACAAAAGCTGCGAGCTTGACCTGGGAGGTATTCCCGGACGAACTGCGGCGGCAGTTCTTCCGCGGGAACTCGATGGATCAGGTGCGCGACAAGGTCGATAAGCTTCAACATACTGGACCGATCCAGGATTATGTCCGAGCCTACTCGATACTCATGCTGCAGATCCCCAACATGTCGAAGGCGGACCAACGCCATACATTCCTTCGACACCTTCAGCCGTGGGCCGAGGCGGAGGTCCGACGGCACATGCCCCAAGGATGAAGAGAGGCCACAACAATGGCTGAGAGCTTGGTGGAGGTGCAGACGACCACACCGAGGAAATCGAAATCCCCTCTGAAGCACAGCTCTCCAACAAGGTCGAGAGCCCTGGACAGACGGGAACCCTCTCCCCGGCAAGGCAGAGGACAAATTGTGCACCCTAACCGCGGCAGGAGCCTCCCCGACCCTAGGTCTTTGACTGCTTCCTTTGCAAGGGGCCTCACCGGATGAGAGACTGCCCAAACAGGGAGCGAGCCGCAGCGATCACGACACGGGAGTTGGCCGAAGACAATGATCCGTTGATACTTAGATCCATGATGATCGGCGTGATCACGACGGCTTCCTCGAGTAGAGCAAGGTTGATCTTCGTCCTGATGCGGATACAAGGAGTTGAGGTGGAGGTGATGGTCGACAGTGGCGCGACTCACCTCATCCTATCGGAATAGATGGTGGCACGACTAGATTAGCGCACATCACCGATGGAGGAGCGGGTCAAGATCGTCAACACCGCAGAGTAGCGGATGGTTGGGATCTCCTACGACGTGCCAGTGGAGCTAGGTCATTGGAGCAAACGACACCACATCTGGGTGGCGTGGATGGACGACTTCGACGTCATCCTCGGCTATGAGTTACTTCGGTAAGTGAAGGCGGGGCATGATGCCACACTTGGGAGGAGTCCAAGTGTTCCACGAGGACGCAACTAGTTGGATTCCTGGCATCCAGCGAGGTAGTCTGGCGTCCTCGACCTTTGGAGCACGAGGGACATGGAGAGTGATGTGTACTTTACTGTACTACTAACCGCAAGCGTGACGGCTTTGTCGTAGTAGTACTTAAGATGTCGATCTCATAGGGACTGTGATCAAGTATTGAGGGATTGCAATTCAATAGCTAAACAATCGGGTAAATGTTTTTGTGTTTTATGAAAATAAATAAAAATGCAACTAAATACAATCGCTAGCTAAATAAAGCAAGTGAAAGTTTTGGGTAGAAAACAAGGTTTAGAGACATTGAAACTTCGAGTTCATCTCGTTGATGGATCTTAAACTCAAACAAGACAATTATCATAACAATGCAATTTTAAAAGTATTCAAGAAAATATCTAATGGTACAGATTACCCTCTTTCGACGGCATAATCTAGTATCAATCTAGATCGGCGTCCTACTTTCGTGGCTAACCGGACCTAGATTGATCCATTGGGTTCAGAGATATTATAAAGTTCCTCACACAAATCTGGCCCTAATTCTTGACCTCTCAAAGCATGTTCGATAAGGCAGATCTAGCATCACAATTCACCTTTCGGTCCTTCTTGCGGTGCCCAAGAAAAGTAATTGAGTGATCAAGGCAATACTAGCAATAATACAGCACAGATCGAATAAACACAAGATAAAATTTTCATTGCTACGAGAAAACAAGTTCGAAACTAAGATCCAAACAACTAAAATACACCCTTGTTGCGATAAAGAAAATTATGCTATCATAGCATCGATTCAGTACAAATCCCTAAAGGAATAGAAGAAACTAAAGAGAAGATAGAAGAAAGAGGAAGCAAACTCTCTGCAGAAGCTTTGCAACTTTCATTCAAGTCTTCTAGAATGATGCATGGTTCCTTCCTCCCTTGTTGCTGCCTAAACTTCCCTTTGAAAAATTCGCTAGCCCCCCTTGAGCCCCAACTGGGCGCTGCGTTCTTCAGAGATTTTCACCCCTTTTATCATTTCAAAAGTGCCGTTTGATATGCCAGCATTAAAGCCCTTTTAATTAGCTACGTTTTGACACCAAGAACGTTCAAAACGAAGCTATAATAAGAGAGTTATGGCTCTTTTAAGTTTAGGCTGCGCAAGGATGATTATGGGTGTAATGAAAATTACGGGCACGCCTGTAATGTCGACACTGATGCTCTTTGACTCCCAAAACATTCACTTATGGATGGCCCATTAAATGCTCGTCGTAATGACACCAAAAACGCCCAAATTAGAGTTGTAATGGAAAAGTTATGACCGAATTAATGCAGCCCTTCAACGCACTTATTGCTCTTAACACCATTACAGGTGTAATGAGATTATGGGTATGCCTGTAATTTCTGTAACGAACTCCATTTCGTCTGAAATTTTGCATGTGAATTTACCTTTGACTTGACTTAGATTCCGGCCATAGTATGGTATCAAAGGTTGCCGATGTGGAGATTACGGGCAAAGTGAAATTACGGCTATACCCGTAATGTCTTTTGTCTAAGTTTTTGTCTTCCGAAAGGCTTCTTTTGAGAAAATTAAGGGCACGCCTTTGGAATATGATTATGCTTGAATGAAAATGGGCTTCTTGAGAATTCAAATTGGAAATTATGGCCTCGGCCATAATTCTTGAAATGAGCTCCGTTTGAAGCCAAACTTCTCGTCAAGGTTCTTGATTCACTCGGGGACGTAAATATACTTCCAAATAGCTCCAGAAATGATTGAATTATCTTGTATTCATCAAATATGACAAGAAGTGAAGCTTCTGAAGAAAATCAATGAAATAAGCCGGAAAGAGATGTAAAAATATGAAAATAGGACTCGATTCACAGGTAAATATGGGTCTAAAAGACTATAAAAATATGAGACACCAAAGAGCGACGAACTCCTCACGGATGCGAGTCAGCTCCATAATCACTTCGTCAGACGAGGTGGCATACATCACAATGGTGGCTGCGATGACGGACCCCTCGGAGAACATTGAGGGCGACGTCTAATTCAGGCATAGGAGAAATGTGATGCCGAAAAATAAGCGGACCAGGCCAAAAGGGAAGCTGGATCGGGCGGCGACCCAACTCCATGCTGGCGAGATGAACGTGGCCCAAATCCCCTTCGTTGAAGAGATGCGCGGCAGCTTTCTCTTCCGCATTCGACGACAACATCAGCAGCTGTATTAGCGACCCTCTTCTCCTGCGGGATCAACGGCGTCGACGAAGATGGGAACCCAGCAGGCGCAGGCTAGCTTTCCAAAGGAGTCACCTCCTCCGTCCTTAAAGACACCGTCTAAGCCTACCGAATGCCCTTCACCCGTCCCCTCCGGCGTCGATCACTGATGGAAAGCCCCGGACGCAGGTGGCATCCAGCGCATGAAGATCTGAAGCAACGAGTTTCAAACGTTCTCGACATTTGAAATGAGGCCGGTCAACGGAGTCAAAATCAGCTTCCGAAATTTGATTTCGGGTTTTGGCACGCATTTGCGGGTGCAAATTGTTGACGTGGACGGCCGATTTGGGCTGGGCATGACACCAGGGATGGCCGATTTCGGCTAGGCGTGACACCAAGGATGGCCCGTTTCAAATCGTTTCGGGCTCAGCTCGATACAAGATGAAATTATCTCGGCCAAGCACGATGGGCTAGGTTGGCCATGTGAGCCATTCCAAGCTGGGTTGCAAAACTACTCCACCAAGTTTCAAAACTTTACCCCATACCACTAATATTGTTAAGCTAAGCAAAAATCCTTAATCTAATATCATTTATATATTAACTAATATTACAAATATAAAAACTTCTTAAAAATATATAAATTACAAAAAAATTTACAAAATAAAGAAAATATGAAAAAAAAGAAATAAGAAATTAAAAAATTTTAGGATTCATTAAAACTATATTTATATATTAAAATAACAATAACAATAATATAATATTTTTTTAAAAAAATACATATAATTATGAAAAAGTGTTTCATGCCTTGGCCAGCCCACGTGTCATGCTTGGGGCGGCTTGCGTGCCATGCTTAGCCCACATACCGTGTAGTGTGCCAGAAGGGTTCAGCCCAACTCGGCCTAGAACGGGTCGCAGGGCGCCTGTGGCTAATTGACCAGGTCAATGGGCCATGCCGTGCCTAGTAGAGCTTGTTGGCCACCTCTACTATGCAGAACTCAACTTCCTATAGCAAACAGTTCAGAAAACTTCCCAACAATCAATATGGACTCTACGTTCTGTATGCAAAGAACCTGAAGTCAATGTTACTAAAAGCACTTAGTGCATGACTTTTGTTTCAGTGAATATGATGACGATTTATAGTTGAAGCAAATGAAATCGAGATAAATGTATTGCTTTATTAATTGTTAGATCGAGTGTAATACCCCGAGTTTAGTCCCATATTGGAAGTGGGAGAAGAGATTATATGGTATATAAGGCTTAGTGGGCTTGCTATTGTTAACTTGGGCTTAAGCATTTTAATAGATTGGGCCATGTTGCAAATCGGCTCACCAAGTTAATAAATAGTTTACTTACTAAGCGGGTTGTAATAAATGGTATCAGAGGAAAACTTAGTCCTAAGCATGGTGAGAGGCCAATAGGAAAGGGCTACCGAGGATGGTGGAGCCACCTTTGGGCTGACCTCACATGCTGCCGACTAAGGGATGATTCTTGGGCATGTGTTAGGGATGTGGGCTTGACGAGGACGTCAAGTCTTAAGTGGGGGAGATTGTAATACCCCGAGTTTAGTCCCATATTGGAAGTGGGAGAAGAGATTATAAGGTATATAAGGCTTAGTGGGCTTGCTATTGTTAACTTGGGCTTAAGCATTTTAATAGATTGGGCCATGTTGCAAATCGGCTCACCAAGTTAATAAATAGTTTGCTTACTAAGCGGATTGTAATATCGAGTCTATATCTTGAGTGCAAGTAAAATTTAAAATGACTATCAAAAAAAAAATTTAAACGACTAGTTAATATGGTAACGATAAGTATAAAGTCCACCAGAAATGTCCGCACCAGACATGAATAATAAGATAATTAGATACTAATTTAAGATTACAATGCTCCAAAAATACATGTCTCAAATGGATTAGTGAGCCTAGTATAGACAATCAACTTTGGGTTGGGTTATCCATTTTGGACAATGTTGTCTCTAAATTCATAAGTTAATGAGAAAGTGCACAAATTGAGCCAAGTCATAGTACGTTTTAGGCCTATGACTATTTTGATTACATTGGAGTGCATAAGGTAGACAATAGCTAATTTAGGTCTTGGTTTGGTTTTTTGGGCCAAATTTTGATGCTGACATGACTTGGTCGCTTTGAATTAATTTTAAGATACAGTTGGCCAGAATCAAATGCAAAAACATTTGGTTTTCTTGTCCAAAAAATATACAATTGGTGTTTTTATTTTAAGATATCCAATAGTTCTAGTGTGTATTTTTTCTATTTTTAAGAGTTATTCCCAAACATAGAATTGGGCAATATATAAAAGAGAGGTGTCATTCATTCTAGTTTTCAAATACAAACCCTATAATATGCTCTAAGGATAGTGCAAATAAAACCTAAGTAAGATCCACATTCTCATGTACACACGTTATTATTATGCTCGTAAGATAATGCAATTAAAATTGTTTGTGAACTACCTTAGATCTATATGAATCGTGATACATAATCTATGGCTGTTTGAAATTAACCACAATAGTTTTGTTCTTTTCTTGGCCATGAACAATAATAGTGGACTATGTCAGGTAGGTTTTAAGTATCTGTAAAATAGGATCTACATGCTCTAACTGTTGAAATTAACTAACCTTGGATTGCCTTTATGTCCCGCTGGCGAGCATGTAGATCATGAACTAACCGGACCTGTATGAATGTTAGTTTATATCATGTCGTCATATCAAAGCATTGGTCAACATGGTAGAAATACGTGCATTTGTTCTTGGTACGTGTTTATGTATATGTATCACCGAAATCTCGATCTAAAATTCGGTACCCGCTCCCGAAATCTCAAAATCATGAAATGCCTATACCAATATACCAAATACCAGAAAATTTGGTACGGTACTTCAGTATAGGTACCTTATGCTCGCCCCTATTTAAAACACTTCAAAGTTTTTTCTGTGTATCACCAAAAAAATATTACTTGAAGACGATCGGAGGCAACAATTATAAGTCACTCAAAAATAGTAGCATTCTTCACAATAAACGTTAGAAATTCAACTTATTGGGCTAGCTCCCTATAGTAACTAAATTTAACACTTGTAGAACTGATTGTGAGGGGTCTTGTATTTATGTTATCAACCTTTACCCACTTGGCTTTTTTTCTCTTTTTTCGCGTTTAGGGCCTCTTCGTAAAATATTGCATAGATGTGGCTAGCTGCCTGAAACTTTTTTGACTCAACAAATTTGACAAAATTCAATGCAGCATTGACGGAACGATACTAATCCAGCTTTTCCGCATGGCCAAGGAGGTCGACCATGCATCCATAATGCTCCATTTTTGGACTAATGCCATACTTTCCTACCATTGGCTTGTAGATAGCCTATCCTTCAACTAAGCCTCCATGGGGGCATGCAGATAAAACAGTGATAAAATATAAAAATAATAATCATAATCCTCTCCTTCCCTGCTCATTTGCTCGAATAGGGTCAAAGTTTCTCGACAGTGTCCATTGTAAGCTAAACCCATTGTCAGAAATCATAGTCGTCCAATTTATTACATTTCCTTGGCATCTGATTAAAAATCAATATGGATGATTTTATGTCACAACACTTTGCAAACATGTTCCCAGTGGAACTGTTAAGTGAAATATATGATGCTCCAAAAACTATATTGTTCAAAACACTCAAAATTAATTGTTCAAAATAAAAAAAATTCTATGTATAAAAAAAAAGATACAATTGACAGGGACAGAGTCAAAAATTTCCCTAGTGATGTTAAGATTCTCAGAGCTCGTATTTGAAACAATCACCAGGCACTCCAAATTGGCAGCAGTATTCAAAATAAACCTTAGGAACTCAACTTCTTGAACTTTCTCCTTGTAGCCACTAATTTTTACATATCTCAAGTCTAGATTGGAGTCAGGCAAAGTCCAGAGGCTGTAACGTAACTCGTCATGTTCAATGCATGTTTTAAGCTGCATTTAAGACCAGCTAAAAAAATCAACAAATGAAATAAAAAAATATATATATATAACAAAATTCCTAAATGCTTACGTGTATATGAAGACGTTCCAGTGGAGAAAAAAGTGCAAACTCGTCATATTCCTAATTAATTATTTATTTTTATATTATTTATTTAGACACTTAAATACTTTAAAAAAATTAAAATTTTAAAATTTCAGGATTTCGGGAATTTTCCGAAATAATTTTTGGGAGTTTGGTACCAGTACCAGTACCTACGATCTAAAGTTCAGGGGTTCAGGACGAGAGTTCGGTACCGGTATCAATCCCGATCTCCCGTTTGCTCACCCCTAGTTCCAACATAAGTGGTGTCGACTCAAAGTTAATGTGGTCGGTGACAGTCAACAAGTGATTCCAACACTTGCAAACCATCTTACAACGTGCAAGATCGGTGATAGGTAAGAGAGACAAAATAGTAATGATATTTGCATCAGGAAGAGTTGCAAACAGATCAACCATGCCTGTTGAAAACGAGAACTTAAGGAAGTAAGATTGAATAAATATTCTCTCTATTAATCCTAGATAAAAAAAAATAAGAGACAGGATGCTCTAGTATGAGGTGGCAACGATTTTATTTTTACCTTAACAAATTAGTAAATTTATGAGGTTTCTTTTCTATCATCTCATGTCATTATTTACAATGCATTCAAAAACATTAAGAGCCTAGACAAGAGAATATTTAAAAAACTAAATTGTTCAAAACACTTAAATGTTAATTGTTCAAAACAAGGAGTGAGCAATCAGGAGCTCGGGACTAGTACCGGTACCGAATTTGCAATGCCAAACTCTCGAATTTTAAATCATAGGTACCAATTCCAGTACCGAATTCTAAATCGGGAGTTCAGTAAATTTTGGAGAAAGCTAAAGAAACCTGCATTAATTAAATATATTATATGGCTAATTAAAATCTTAACTCAAGTAAAAATCTATTTTCAAAATACATATTACCTCATGGATTCCAAAAAAGACCGTGTTATTTGTTCGGGAGGAGAAATCACTACATAGAACATGTAATGAAGGAAGCACCAAAATAACATGGTAGAAAATGACATCTAGCATGGTAAGCCTTGTTAGCATTGGCGCGTCAATAGAAATCAGATGAAGCCTTGGACTAATGCCATACTTTCCTACCATTGGCTTGTAGATAGCCTGTCCTTCAACTAAGCCTCTGTGGGTGCATGCAGATAAAACAGTGATAAAATATAAAAATAATAATCATATTCCTCTCCTTCCCTGCTCATTTGCTCGAAGGTCAAACTTTCTCGACAGTGTCCATTGTAAGCTAAACCCACTGTCAGAAATCATAGTCGTCCAATTTATTACATTTCCTTGGCATCTGATTAAAAATCAATATGGATGATTTTATGTCACAACACTTTGCAAACATGTTCCCAGTGGAACTGTTAAGTGAAATATATGATGCTCCAAAAACTATATTGTTCAAAACACTCAAAATTAATTGTTCAAAATAAAAAAATTTCTATGTATAAAAAGAAAGATACAATTGACAGGGACAGAGTCAAAAATTTCCCTAGTGATGTTAAGATTCTCAGAGCTCGTATTTGAAACAATCACCAGGCGCTCCAAATTGGCAGCAGTATTCAGAATAAACCTTAGGAGCTCAACTTCTTGAACTTTCTCCTTGTAGCCACTAATTTTTACATATCTCAAGTCCAGATTGGAGTCAGGCAAAGTCCAGAGGCTATAGCGTAACTCGTCATGTTCAAAGCATGTCTTAAGCTGCATCTAAGACCAGTTAAAATAAAATCAACAAATGAAATAAAAAAATATATAAAAATAACTAAATTCTTCAATGCTTACGTGTATGTGAAGACACTCCAGTGGAGAAAAAAAGAGCAAACTATGCAATGTTAAAAATTCATTAAAATTGCTCAAGTCAATCTTCAGAATCAAGGTCCGTAGAGTGCTAGAGTAAGCTGATGAAGTCTGCATTAATAAAATATATTATATGACTAATTAAAATCTTCACTAAGTAAAAATCTATTTTCAAAATACTATAATACCTCTTCGATTCCAAAATGGACCCCCATCATTTCTTGGAGAAGAGAAATCACTGTGTAGAAACTGTAGGGATGGACGCACTAATTGACATGGTTGAAGACCACATCAAGCATAGTAAGCCGTGTCAACATTGGGGCATCAATGGAAATCATATGCAGCGTGGCATTCTCCACCACTAGCTGTTATAATATTTGGTATTCGAATTCCAAAGTATGCATCCCAGTGCACTGTAGAAGGCTAATTGACTTGAGACTGGGCAAAGATTCTAGCAGTTGTGCGATAATTGGAGAACCCTTGTTGACGTTAGATAATGTCTAAATTTTGAGATTGGGGAGATTTATGTTGTTTGGGTAGCCTAACGGAATTTCCAAAGTCAAAAATAAATTGGAGAGCTCAATATGTTCAAGAAGATGCACTGCCAGAAGTAAAGGGAATGACAAAACAAATGATAAGTTTGGCACAACGCCCCCAACCTCAAGAGAGATCCTACAGGTATTATGCGAATCTATAAGGCACAAGTATTCACCCAGATCCGAAGGAGTAAGAGCAGGGGGTTAAATGACCCGACATCTAAAGATCGTATTGTTGCGTTGCAGGGAAAATTTTCTAAATGTAGCAAGAAACTGAGTTGAGTGTTCCAACTAGGGGTGAGCATTTGGCACCGATACCGAAGTACTGTACTAAAATTTTCAGTATTCGGTATTTCAGTACCAGTATTTCGATACTTCGGTACCGGTACCTGAAAAAACTTCGGGATTTATTTGTAGTTTCGAAGTACCGAAATATATATTGATAATTAATTAATATATTTATTTATATATCATTTACTAATTTATGAGACATATTTATAAGGTATATTTACAACTTATAAGGTATCTTTACTAATTAATTATTTATTAATTTAGACACTTAAATACTTAAAAAAATTAGAAATTTAAAATTTCAGGATTTCGGGAATTTCCCAAAATAATTTTTGGGAGTTTGGTAACGGTACCGAACTCCCGAATTAGAATTCGGTACCGGTACCGGTACCTACGATTTGAAGTTCAGGAGTTATGGACGGGAGTTCAGTACCGGTACTAGTCCCGATCTCCCGTTTGCTCACCCCTTGTTCCAACATAAGTGGTGTCGACTCAAAGTTAATGTGGTCGGTGACAGTCAACAAGTGATTCCAACACTTGCAAACCATCTTACAACGTGCAAGATCGGTGATAGGTAAGAGAGACAAAATAGTAATGATATTTGCATCAGGAAGAGCTGCAAACAGATCAGCCATGCCTGTTGAAAACGAGAACGAAAGGAAGTAATATTGAATAAATATTCTCTCTATTAATCCTAGTCAACATTGGGGTGTCAATGGAAATCATATGCAGCGTGGCATTCTCCACCACTAGCTGTTATAATATTTGGTGTTCGAACTCTAAAGTATGCATCCCAGTGCACTGTAGAAGGCTAATTGACTTGAGACTGGGCAAAGATTCTAGCAGTTGTGCGATAATTGGAGAACCCTCGTTGACGTTAGATAATGTCAAAATTTTGAGATTGGGGAGATTTATGTTGTTTGGGTTGCGTAAAGGAATTTCCAAAGTCAAAAATAAATTGGAGAGCTCAATATGTTCAAAAAGATGCACTGCCAGAAGTAAAGGGAATGACAAAACAAATGATAAGTTTGGCACAGCGCCCCCAACCTCAAGAGAGATCCTACGGGTATTATGCGAATCTATAAGGCACGAGTATTCACCCAGATCCGAAGGAGTAAGAGCAGGGGGTTAAATGACCCGACATCTAAAGATCGTATTGTTGCGTTGCAGGGAAAATTTTCTAAATGTAGCAAGAAACTGAGTTGAGTGTTCCAACTAGGGGTGAGCATTTGGCACCGATACCGAAGTACTGTACCAAAATTTTCAATATTCGGTATTTCAGTACTGGTATTTCGATACTTCGGTACCGGTACCTGAAAAAACTTCGGGATTTATTTGTAGTTCCAAAGTACCGAAATATATATTGATAATTAATTAATATATTTATTTATATATTTATTTATATATCATTTACCAATTTATGAGACATATTTATAAGATATATTTACAATTTATAAGGTATATTTACTAATTAATTATTTATTTTTATATTATTTATTAATTTAGACACTTAAATACTTAAAAAAATTAGAAATTTAAAATTTTAGGATATTGGGAATTTCCCGAAATAATTTTTGGGAGTTTGGTACCGGTACCAAACTCCCGAATTAGAATTCGGTACCGGTACCGGTACCTACGATTTGAAGTTCAGGAGTTATGGACGGGAGTTCGGTACCGGTACTAGTCCCGATCTCCCGTTTGCTCACCCCTTGTTCCAACATAAGTGGTGTCGACTCAAAGTTAATGTGGTCGGTGACAGTCAACAAGTGATTCCAACACTTGCAAACCATCTTACAACGTGCAAGATCGGTGATAGGTAAGAGAGACAAAATAGTAATGATATTTGCATCAGGAAGAGCTGCAAACAGATCAGCCATGCCTGTTGAAAACGAGAACGAAAGGAAGTAATATTGAATAAATATTCTCTCTATTAATCCTAGATAAATAAAAAAATAAGAGACAGGATGCTCTACTATGAGGTGGCAACGATTTTATTCTTACCTTAACAAATTAGTAAATTTATGAGGTTTCTTTTCTATCATCTCATGTCATTATTTACAATGCATTCAAAAACATTAAGAGCTTAGACAAGAGAAAATTTAAAAAATTAAATTGTTCAAAACACTTAAATGTTAATTGTTCAAAACAAGGAGTGAGCAATCAGGAGTTCGGAACTAGTATCGGTATTGAATTTGTAGTCCCGAACTCTCGAATTTTAAATCATAGGTACCAATTCCAGTACCGAATTCTAATTCGGGAGTTCAGTAAATTTTGGAGAAAGCTAAAGAAACCTGCATTAATTAAATATGTTATATGGCTAATTAAAATCTTAACTCAAGTAAAAATCTATTTTCAAAATACATATTACCTCATGGATTCCAAAAAAGACCGTGTTATTTGTTCGGGAGGAGAAATCACTACATAGAACATGTAATGAAGGAAGTACTAAAATAACATGGTAGAAGACGACATCTAGCATGGTAAGCCTTGTTAGCATTGGCACGTCAATAGAAATCAGATGAAGCCTTGGACTAATGCCATACTTTCCTACCATTGGCTTGTAGATAGCCTGTCCTTCAACTAAGCCTCTGTGGGTGCATGCAGATAAAAGAGTGATAAAATACAAAAATAATAATCATAATCCTCTCCTTCCCTACTCATTTGCTCGAATAGGGTCAAAGTTTCTCGACAGTGTCCATTGTAAACTGCATTTAAGACGTTTAGTTAAAAAATTAACAAATGAAATAGAAAATTATAAAAATAAATAAATGCTTACACGTATGCAAATATGCTCGAGTTGAGAGTAAAAGAGCAAACGTCGCAATACTAAAGATTCATAAAAACTGCTCAAATTAATTTTCCGTATAGTTTTGGAGAAAGCTGATGAAATTTGTATTAATTAAATTTGTTATTTGACTAATTAAAATATACCTCATGGATTTCAAAAAAGACTTTGTTGTTTGTTTGGGAGGCGAAATCACTGTATATAGAACAAGTAGTGAAAGCACTAAAATGACATGGAAGAAGACGATATCTAGCATGGTAAGCCTTTTCAACATTGGCGCGTCAGTAGAAATCAGATGCAGCGTCGGATTCCCCACCACCAGCTGATCTAATATGTGGTGTTGGAACTCCAGAGTATTCATGTCTATGTAATGTAGGCGGCTAAGGGACTTCAGCCTGGACAAGAATCTACCAGTAATGAGATAGTTGGAGAACCCACATTAACTTTAGACAATGTCAAGAATTTGAGATTAGGGAAATCTATGCCCACATCTAGAATGCCTGATTAAACATCCAAAGTTAGAATGAAACTAGTGAGCTCAATATTTTCAAAACCATGCACCATCCCAAGCATTTGGATTGACAAAACAAACAATATATCTTGCAAATTTAACTGCAAAGGGTCCCCAACATCGAGAGAGATCATAGGGATAGATTTATGATCCACAAAGTCCAAGAACGGACTCATCAAATTAATAGAAATATTACAGGGTAAAATGATCGACAACTAAAGATTGAATAGTGGAATTGGTTGCGAAACTTTCTAAATGCATTAACAAACTCTGATGGGTGAGACAATAAAAATAGTGTCGACTCAAAGTTAAGATGGGGTGAAAGTCGACAATTATTTTCAATGTTGGCAAACCGTCTTAAAACGCAGAAGAATTTTCGTACTTCAGGAATATCCTAAAATCTCAAAAGTTTTTTCAAGTATTAGTTCCGGTACCAAAATCCTGATCTAAAATTTGGTGTCTATCCCGAAATTTAAAAATCCTGAAATACCTATACCAAAATACTGAATATCGAAAAATTTGTTATGGTACTTTGATACCTGTACCTTATGCACACCCTTATTCAAAACACTCAAAAGTTTTTTCTGTGTATCACCGAAAAAATAATACTTGAAGCCAATCCGAGGCAACAATTGATTGAGATGAGTTAGAAAATTCTCTAGTTATGATAAGATTGTCGGAATTTATACTTGAAACTATTACCAGCCGCTCCAAAATAGTAGTATTCTTCCCAAAAAACTTCATAAACTCAACTTATTGGGGGTATAGCTACTAAATTTAACATATTTCAAGTAGGCTAAACAGGAGGTAGGCAGATACCCGATGTTGTATCATAGTTCGTCGTGTTCGATGTATGCTATAGACTACATTTAAGACCTTTAGTTAAATAATCAACAAATGAATTAAAAAATTAAAAAAATAACTAAATGCTTAAACATATGCAAATCTGCTTGAGTTAAGAGTAAAAGAGCAAATGTTGCAATACTAAGAATTCATAATAATTGCTCAAATTAATTTTCAGAATGAAGATCCATATAGTTTTGGAGAAAGCTGAAGAAACTTTCATTAATTATATGTGTTATATGACTAATTAAAATCTTCAGTCAAGTAAAAATCTATTTTTAAAATACATATTACCTCGTGGATTCCAAAAAAGACCCCGTTTTGTGTTCGGGAGGAGAAATCACTGCATAGAATATGTAATGAAGGAAGCACTAAAATGACATAGAAGAAGACGACGTCTAGCATGGTAAGCCTTGTCAGCATTGGCGCGTTAATAGAAATCAAATGGAGTCTCACATTCCCGACCACCAGCTGATCTAATATGTGGTGTTGAAATTCCAAAGTATTCATGCTAGTACAATGTAGGAGGCTAAGAGACTTGAGCATGAGGCAAGAATCTATTAGTAATGATATAGTTGGAGAACCCACATTGACTTTACATAGTGTCAAGAATTTGAGAATGGAGAAATCTATGCTGACATCTAGGTTGCTAACTAAACATTCAAAGTTAGAATGAAACTAGCGAGCTCAATATTTTCAAGACCATACACCTTCCTAAGTATTTGGATTGGCAAAACAAATAATATGTTCAGCAAATTTATCTACAAAGGGTCCCCAACATCGAGAGAGATCCTAGGGATAAATTTATGATCTACAAAGTCCAAGAACCAAGTTATCAAATTAATAGAAAGATTAGGGGGTAAAACGATTCGACAACTAAAGATTGAATGGTGGAATTGGTTGAGAAACTTTCTAAATGCATCAACAAAAATGGTGGGATAATAAAAATGGTGTCGACTCAAATTTAAGATGGGAGGTGAAAGTCAAGAAGCATTTCCAATATTGGCAAACTATCTTTCAACGCGCAAAAATATTCGGTAGTTCGGGACTATCCAAAAATCTCAAAAAATTTTCAAGTATTAGTACCACTACAGAAATTCTGATCTAAAAATTCGATACCAGTCCCGAAATCTCAAAATCCTAAAATTCTTGTACCAAAATATCAAATACTAAAAAATTCAGTACGGTACTTCAGTAGCGGTACCTTATTCTCACCCCTATTCAAAACACTCAAATATTTTTTCTGTGTATCTCCGAAAAAATATTACTTGAAGCTTATCAGAGGCAACAATTGATTGAGACGAGTTAAAAAAAAATTTAGTTATGATAAAATTATCAGAGCTTATACTTAAAACTATTACCAGCCGCTCCAAAAAAAGGCAACAAAATTGGTACAAGAATACGAGCTTATACTTGAAAAAATAGCAACATAATTGCTACGAGAATATACGTGCTTCAGAAAAGGACTGAGGAGCAGGAATCGGAATAAAAAATGGGAAAAAAATTTCCTGGGCAACCCCTTTAACCAATATCCACAAAAATGGATGTATCCAATTTTAGTGGTCAAATGGACCACTTTGTCTGTGCAACCCCCGCCCAGGAAATTTTTTTAAAAAATGGGATGTTGGGTAGCAAAACAGGGACTATGGGCCTTGTTCAGTGAAGTTGATAATTGAAAAGTTTTTCCAACATTACAAGTTTCAATCGAATGGGAAAGCTCGAAAAATCCAACTTTGAGCGGAAAGCTACTGTCCGATAAAAACTACACAAACAAGGTTCAAACCCAGCCCAATTAATGTCTTTCTTTTCATTTCACCATCCAACTACTAAAGAGTTATATGTAATGATTTATAAACATATCTTTATACTTTGAATTTATAAAATCTTACAAAAATCTTTATAAATAAAAATATTTATAAATAAAGATAAAATCTTTATAAATAAAATCTTTATAAAATAAATTTTTTTATAAATAAAATCTCTTTAAAATAATAATATTTATAAAATAATTTGTTTATACAATAAAATCATTATAATGAGATTGATAATGTTTCTTATCAAATTGTTTTTAGTTTAATGAAATCTAAAAGATAAAAATTGTATTATATATATTTGTGTAATGTATATTTAAATATGTATGTATTATACATTTGTGTAAATGTGGTACTTGTTGTGTTAAATTTTTGGTATTCTTAATTTTTTAATATAATATATAATTTTCTATAATAGTAATTGTATATAATATATAATTTTGTATTATTAAAATTTTATGTAATATAATATGTAATTTTGTATTATTATACTTTTTGTTTAATGTATTATATGATTTTCTGCAATAGCTATCTAGAGTATAGCTTTTCATCTAAAATCACTATCTTATACAACACTTCTTATTTCAGCTACAGCAGGCAGCACTTTTATTTTGAGCTCCACCAAACGGAGCCATACGTTTCAAGATCTCAACCAAAAGAAGTCAACAAAACTCAAGAGGTAGGATAATTAGAAGGCGAATTAGAAGCGTTTACCCCGCAATTGTAAATTAGAAGGCGAATTACGGAACCCAGCAAAAGGCGAATTACGGAAAATGTAACTGGTTACGGAAAATTTTGCTTTCGCCACTGTGCACTAAAGTACGAAGCTTTAAGTTTTCCCAATATTTTAAAACTTCTCTAATTTCTGAGTAATTTTGGAGATTAATACTCTTTCAAAAAACTCGTTAACGGGAAGTCTCATCAATTAATTTTTTATTTTCTTTTTTATATAAATTATTTTAGATAGTTAATTATTATTTTTGATATAGACATGTAAATGATAAAGGAGGGACTCAATTTAAAGATTTATCATAAACACAGTCCATTACCAATTGAACTAATTTACACAGAGACAATTAATTATTTTGGGAGTTATTTCTCTAAATTATTAATTCACTCGAGTAGAAATTTTTTAAAAATGACTATAAATTAAAATAATATCATATATTTATGTAAAATATTTTAGAATTTGTTAGTATATATATTAATTAATAAAATATTTTACTGTTGCAAACAGTATCAAATTGCTGATTCTGCACGCATGGCTGATCCGAACCCGCCTAACTTCATGTCGAGTCAGATCGAGTCAATGGGTCAGGTCAGGTTTTGCTAGGTCTAGTTGCACCCTATATATTAAAGAGTATACAATAATGATATATTTGTCAAATACATCTAATAAAATGAACCATTTCATTTTAACTTTGAAATTAGTTGATAATATTGGTTGAATATATATTTTTTAATAGTAACAACACAAAACTTTTCAAAACACTATTTAAAAATAGTAACAACATATACTTCGAACTCCAACAAACACAGCTTTACCATTATTTTTTTAATTACATACAACAAATTAAAAATGAAGTTATTGTCTAATGAATAAAATTGAAGGATTGACTATTTGACTATTGAGCAAATTTAAATTAAGTACCATCCAATAAACAAGCCATTCTAATTATTACTTATATAACTTAGGAATGATAATGAGTCGACTATATGGGTGTCTAGAAAAATCGTTAAAATCGTAAAACTGTTAAAATCATTGAACCATGGTTAACCGAACCAAACCTAATCGATTTTCTGGTTAACCGAACCGAATAGTTCCTTAACCGGTTGAATTTTATACCTAATGATCAATTACGGGTTTGGTTTCGATTCAGGACTTGGCTGAACCGTCGGTTAACCAACCAAATCGATATATATCATATTTTAAAATAAAATATTTTTTATAAAAATAAAATATTTTTTATAAAAATAAAATATTTTTTATAAAAATAATTATATTTATATAATCGATTAAACCGGTTAACAGTTGAAAATCAACGGTTAACCCAAAATCTTTATATTTATTTATCTTAAATTAGTTTATAATTTTAAATAATTTTATTATATATATAAATTGGTTAACCAGTTTGACCTGTTTGGTACCTGTTTGCAATTTTTCCCAAACCATTCGGTTCGATTTAGAAAGCTAGTCAACTAACTTTATTTTTACCAAAACTACAAACCCCCAACTTCATTATGAACACCTAAACCTAAGAAAACCCAACTATATAACTTGAACCCAGTACGAGTATTTAAATAGGTACCCACACGTGCTATTTTAAAATTATATATACATTTTTTATTTTAAAATTTTCTATAAATATAATTTAATAACTTATAATAAAAATAAATATATTAAAATAATATCTATATTATTATTATTACTATTTTATTCATATAAAAATTTATATAATTATTGTTTTTTATAGTTTTAATATTAAAATATATTTATTTTTATTTTTGAAACTAGAGAAAAAAACCTACTCCTTTAAATTCAAACCCGTCGTAATTGGATTTGGTTAGTAAGAGTGTTCACGGTTTAGTTAACTGAATCGTGACTCCAAACCTTATCCTGAACTAATTTGAATAGTTCCGCTATATTACAAATTGTTCTAAACTATAAAACTGATTAACCATTTTTTTAGTTTAATTAATCACTAATTTTTTTGTTAACTAATGATTTTAAAATACTAAATAATAACAAATTCGCTATGAACACTAAATATTAAATTTAGAAACCAAATAAGTGAATAATTATTATTTAACAATATTAACACAATTATAAAACCAAATCAACCAAATTAATTTTCAAATAATATAATAAGTCCAATAGCAATTTATAACCGTCTAACTAAAAAGATAAAACTAAACAATCAACTATACAAATTAGGTTACAGGTTATAAATTATAAATCTAATTAGGTTAAAACGTTAGATGGGTCTGATCTAGCCTTTTAGGTGTGTAATTCTAGTTTGAATAGAGTGTAGTGCTCAAACTTAGACCTGACAAAACCTGACCCGACCCGACTCGACACGAAGTTAGGCGTGTTCAGGTCAGCAATAATCGTGTTCGGGTCATAAACAGGTCAACCCGTTTATGACTTGCAAATAATCGGGTCGTGTCGGGTTGTAAACAGGTTGACCCGCTTAACCCAATTACATTATATATTTATATATAAAAAAATTTAAATATAGGCTCATCTAACTCTGATTACTAGCCCATAAGCCCAAATATATTCTAATTATCTTCTAACCCAAATTTTGGTTTACACATAAGCTCAAAATTTTATTAATTTTAATAAATTTTTTACCAATTTGTTATTTATATTTAAAATATAAATGATAAACGGGTTATTCGGGTCATGTCGGGTTAATCCGATTATATTCGGGCCGTGTTCGTGTTAGACAGTTTGACCCAATTAATTAAACGGGATCATGTTCGAGTTGGCTTAATCGAGTCACGGGTCACAGCTGACATGGCCCGTTTACGACTCATTGACTCGAATTGCGAGGTCGAGTCAAACTTACTAATTAAATAATTAAATTTTTATATACTCTTTCATATATTTTAAAATATTTAATGCATATTAATAAATATATGGTCAATTCTTTTAACCGATAGATAAATTCATTCTCTAACCATAACTAAATCGAATCACACATTATATATAAAAAAATCAATCGTAAATTGAGCCAATCAATTCAGTTAACTACTTGAATAGTTCAATTCAATCGGTTAACTATGATTTATTAATTTTATAATCAAGTTAACTACTTGAATAGTTCAATTCAATCGGTTAACTATGATTTATTAATTTTATAATTTTTTAAACACCTCTATTAATTAGGGCAGCCAGGTAAGTTAAATTGCCCTCCTAAGTTAAAATTTAAACAACACATGTAAAATAAACAGGAAAAAAACGGGAAGGGTATCCGGTAGTGTTTTTTTTTTTTTTTTTTAATAATATTAAAATGTGTAGTTTTTTTAAAAAATAGAGGGTGGCCTGGTGGGTCAAAATAAGAACACATCAAGCGCACACCTGACAGAGCACTGAGGAAGCCGTGTCACGAAGTGGCTACAGGAAGGGAGCGGAGCAGCGAAACGGCGGGATGAGGGAAAGAGGAGGCAAGGCGGCGGTGGACGAGCGATACACGCAGTGGAAGTCCCTCGTCCCCGTCCTCTACGACTGGCTCGCTAACCACAACCTCGTCTGGCCTTCACTCTCATGCCGGTTTGGCCTCTTTCTCTCTCTCGCTCGCTCTATATGCGTGTGTCTTTACTCCTATTTTTCTCTCTCCCTCTCTCTCTCTCCCTCTTTTGGTTCCTTTTTGTTTCTGGGCAACTACGTTGTGTGTGGTTTCTTCCTGAAGATCAGCTTGTCCGAGGGTTTTTCGTTTTGCATTTTAGGGTTCACGGTACACGCTGTGGAACTTCCTCGTCCCCGTCCTCTACGAATGCCTCCTAACCAAATCCTCGACTTCCCTTCGTACCGGTTTGGCTGTTCTTTCTCTCTCCTTCTGTTGGTTTATTTCGTTCTTAGGCAACTTGTGTTCATTTTCAGAAGTTTAGCTTAGTCGAGGGTTTCGTATCTTCCATTTTAGGGTTCACGGTCCCTTGTTTACTTGGTTGTCCTATGAATGTAGTTATCTGATCCATACAGGGATGAAGTACGTGACCTGAGAAAATTTCTTATCAGATTGGTCTTTGTAATAGTCTCCTAGAGTTGATGCCTCACTCTTGAGCTAGTCACTCGCATCATTAATCATGTGGTGGCTGTTTTCTTACACCTGATTTGTTTTCCTTTATAGATGGGGCCCTCAACTTGAGCAAGCCACATACAAGAACCGCCAGCGTCTTTATCTCTCTGAACAAGTAAGTGATCATGTTTCGTTAACAATAATGTTCCGCTTATCGGTAAACTAATTTGTTCATCGGTTTATATATAATACTTTTTTATGTCGCAAAGCTTATAGTTTACTTGCCTTTGTTGCTCATCTGGGCAAACGATTGTTTTCCACTCTAGTTAAGTTAAACTATATTTGAAAATGCTAATTCTATTTTTTTTTAAGATACTGTTTGCATCTATCGGCAAACCTGTATGTACATAAAAAGAGAAATTTGTTTGAGATAATCATGCTACTCGCCAATAGCTACATGATGTTAAAAAGCTTTGCTAGCATGAAATTTCTATAGACACATGAATTAAGCTTGGGGCAAAAGGAGACTCAAAATTTACTCATGCAACATTTCTATCTAAATTTCGTAGGCATATTTATTTTGATGATGCTAACCATGCAAGTTTCTGTCAGAGAGAGAAGTAATTGGATTGGCTGAGTAGAATATGTTTAGGACAAAGTTCGCTTGAATTTCCAAAAGAATTACGGAATAGGAAAATTGTGCCGCTCGAATTGGGTCATCATATATTTTTGGAGCATTGTGTTGCTCTACAACTCTATACAAAATAGCTTTGCTAGTATATGCTTGGTTGGCCCTCGAGTTATATTTGTTTGCAAGTAACTTTATATTTATGCATATTCATGTCATTTTCATGTATTACATTTCGTACATGCTTCAGTTCTGAATGATATTCTAGGGTCATCTTGCATAGAGAAATTTGTTTGTCTCACATGCATACCTTTTGTTATAATGTAATAACTAAACACCTCAAAGATATCTTTTGAAATGTATTTATATCATTTCTGGTGTAGACATTTTGTAATGTTAGATTAGTATCTAATTATCTTGCTGTTGCAGACTGATGGCTCTGTACCAAATACTCTTGTCATAGCAAATTGTGAAGTTGTCAAGCCAAGAGTTGCAGCGGCTGAACACATATCCCAGGTTTTTGGTCAAATATTTTGTTTTGGTGATTTAAATGCCAAAGTCCTTTGTCCGTTTGATTTTTTATGCTCAGAAATCAGAATATTGAGATTAATACACCCAATCTGCATCTTGATTTTGAATGCATCAGCTCATTCTAGGTATGGGCTTATCCGATAATGAAACAAACTTCACTTTAAACTTTAAATCGCTTTTTGACATCTCTTCTAAGGTGGACACTTCAAATTATGACTTGAGAATTTCTTAGTCATATTAGCTTTCATGTCTAAACGATTGATCTTTTTTTTTGCCAAGGCTAAACGATTGATCTTGTGAAAGAAAAAATGTTTCTTGTCTTTAAAATTCATGATAAATACACTATGAAATTCATGATAAATACACTATGTATTTAGGAAAGAAATTCCATATAGTTGGTCACATAAATACTTATTTATCAGTTGCATTCACCCTTATTATAAGTGATGCGGTATCAGTTAATTATATTAGTGGTAATTAATAGAGATTAATTATTTGTTCTGAACTTGTGATTATTATTAAGTTTTGTATTGGTGAGATGGTGGGATTTGATCGTATGTTGATGGTAGTTTTAACTTTTATATTTGTGGCTTAATTTATCTAGGATTATTAAACATTTGCTTTGAATAGCTGTCTGCTTTATTTTTTATATTTCCATTTTACGGTTTGCTTTGGGGTCTTTCTCATTACCAAATGTTAGTTTTTTATTATCCTTTATAAACTTGTTAAGTGCTAAATGCTTCATTAAAAAATGATTCGAAGTTTAAATTTGTGCTTATAGTTTTTGACATCATTGGAATTCAGGAGCTTCAAATTGGAATAAATTAGCACGTAGAATATCTTTTGAATTTAGCTTCAAGTTTAGATACATGATAGTTTCTTCTGATCTTTATCCATGAATCATTTGCTCATCAAAATGATGTTTACTTTAATCATAGCCATCTATTGCATGTGCTAAACAGATATGAAGCATAAATTCTATTTTTGCTAATTAATCTTTTACTTTTGGTTCTAATACTTGGTGCTTGTAGTTCAATGAAGAGGCACGTTCTCCATTTGTGAAAAAGTTCAAAACAATAATACATCCTGGGGAGGTACGAATTATAATCTTTTACTCGAATCCATTACTAGCTCACTTACACTTCCATATATTTAGAATTGGTATTTCATAGTACTCATTATGACTTTTTTTTCATAGATCTTAGAAAAATATGAATATTATACTTAACATCATAAATTTCATTATCTTATTATTCATTTCTACCAATATGTCATTACCATATTAACTAGTCATTTAAAATTTTACTTGCACTCAAGATATAGGCTCAATCTAACAATTAATAAAGCATTACATTTATCTCGATTTCATTTGCTTCAACTATAAATAGTCATCATATTCACTCAGGCAAAAGTCATGCACCTAAGTGCTTTTAATAACATTGACCTCAGGTTCTTTGCATGCAGACAAAGTAGAGTCCATACTGATTGTTGGGTAGTTTTCTGAATTGTTTCTATTGGAAGTTGAGTTCTGCATAGTAGCGCATCCTGCCCCCTCTTAACTGGAAACTTTTTTTTTAATAGCACCTTACATTTCTACTAATAATATTTGTTCTCCCCTAAAATATGAAAATATTATATTGCTCCCAGAACCAAAACCTGGGCTCGTTACTGTCTCTTCTGCAGCTCTGGTTTTAAAATATAAAAGTATGTCAGATAGTTTTATTCTGCTGTCTAAAATTGAGCAAAATGAATCTGTTCTCTTCAAACCTGAATTACTTGTCTTGATCTTCTCTGATTAGCTTTTGTATAGGATCAATGAGTTATGTTCTTATGTGGGTTATATGAGACAGGCAAACTAGGTCCCAAGTAAAATTTGGCTTCATGCAGGTAAACAGAATTAGGGAGCTTCCACAGAACAGCAAAATAGTTGCAACACATACCGACAGTCCTGATGTAAGAATAATATGGTGTTGTCATTACGATGAAGGTTCATTTCTGTTTTCTCTCTCTGATGTCTTGGTTTTCTTATGAAGGTTCTTATTTGGGATGTTGAGGCACAACCTAATCGACATCCTATGTTAGGAGCTGCTGAATCCCGTCCAGATTTGGTCAGTCAATGAATTCAGAATCTGTTTCATGTGTTGGAAGCACTGGTTGAATTTGTTCTATTTGGTTATCATATGGAATTTGTAGTTGAACTAAGGATTGTTTAGAAAAGAGCATTCATGATTCTCGCATCATTCTGAAATTTGGGTAGTCTAATTGAGTTATTGACAATTTCACGTTTTGCAGATATTAACAGGCCATCAACAAAATGCAGAATTTGCTCTGGCTATGTGTCCTACTGAGCCGTTTGTGCTTTCTGGAGGTCTGAGGCCCATTAAATGATCTATTGTTTACTCTTTTTTTTTTGCCCAAGTTAACTCTTATTTTCTGTGAAGCTTCTTGTGTCTTTTTTACTTGAAGTTTCCTTTGTTTGAACAGATTCCTAGATATAGGGTATATAAGTCATTTGTTTAAGAATACAACGCCTAAGTTTTCTATTGTAGGGCATGTAGGCTACCATAGTATGAAACCCTTGATGTTCTTCTAAGCATGAAATTTTATAGTTTAGTACAGTTTTAGGTGATGTGAAACCAAGAAAATCCATATGTATTCTTGCTTGAAGCAGTGGCCTTTACCATCATTAAGAAAACTGCAAAAAATATTGTACTGCAATTTTTCATGACCAAAGCAACGTAATGGGGCTCAATAACTTGTATGAAATAGGCCTATCCACATGGCTAACTATAATTACAATTTAGATATGACCTATGTGCAAAATCCATAAAAGGACACTGTCATGTTATTTCTTAACACGTGGGACTATTATATCACCTTTTGTAGTTAAAAAATTTATGTAGCATAATTACTTTTCTCCTGTAATTGAAAGATTTAGCGTACCAAAAATTTCCCATGCTTGTTCTTATGGGAGTGCTTAGAGATGTTGTTCGAACTTCTGTGGCTCTGTGCCAAATGCAGTATGACTTTGGCATTCTTATGAAGTTGTCTGCTGCATCATGTCTAAATTTATCTTTGTTTTCCACTTGTATAAAAGTTTTCCCTTTGTAAACATTTCAGTATCGCGTGTGATTGTTCTATGCTTCTGTTTGGCCGAATTGGGCATAGCTTTTGTATTTTCATTATATCGATGGATTTTTTTCATCTTGCATGCGCGTTTACACAGTATACTTCTCCAGGGAAGGACAAATCAGTAGTTTTATGGAGCATAAAAGATCATATTTCTTCTCTAGCTGAGTCATCTTCAAAATATCCTGGCTCCTCAACACCAAATTTAAGTGGCAAGCCATCTAAATCTGGCAATGAGAAAAGCTCAGAAACTGTTGGACCCAGAGGTGTATATCAAGGTCATGAAGATACTGTTGAAGATGTACAGTTCTGTCCATCAAGGTATTCTAGTTATTTTCATTAAATACATTTTATGTGATTTTTTTAAAAATATTCAGCTCATTTATTTGATTCTGGATCATCTTATTATGTTTTCCTGTTTTATGGAGTTTTTGGCTCTATAATACTGCTATCTTTTCCCCCATGTCTGTCATGGTGGGTTAGACATTCTAATGTTTTGGAAGTAGTGCTTATAAAAAGGTGCTCCTCTCATCCTCTGTATTGTGTTGCTCTTGTACTGACAGCATCTTTTCTTATGTTGAAGTGCTCAGGAATTTTGTAGCGTGGGCGATGATTCTTGTCTCATTCTTTGGGATGCCCGAGTTGGCACTAGTCCAGTTGTCAAGGTAATGATTCATTCTGTTGCTTATGTGCTTATCCTGAAGTTTGTTTTATAACTTTTTATAGCTTAGAACTAGAAGCAGGCTTATATTTATTGATTCTTAAGTTATTTTTGAAGTGAGAAAAATGCTACTTTTAGTTAAGAAAGAGGTTTTTCTCTTGTTTTTTGAGTTCACTTAGTTTACCAAAGTGTTTACTTCGGTCATTATTCTACAATTGTTGGGTCCTTCATGATGGAATTATCAAAGTACTTTCCTTTGGCAATGATAAGAACTCACTATAGAAGCACCTCCAGCATTTTTTTACTCAATTATTCAATTGGCTTTGGAAGTGTGATGGTTACTCCATTTTCTGGTAGCACTTGTAATTTTCTCCCGTCTCTTTGTATGCGTAGGTAGCTTTTTCTATATTGCAAATCAAGCCTTAACCGAGTTTGGCGGTTTCCCTCTCGTTCTCTAATTTTCGCAATCAATTTTTACCTAACAAATTGCCATCTCTCACTTTACAGTTTTATGTAGGCTTTTCTTGAAGGTCACAGTTGTCAATTTTTTTTTTCTTTGGACTGATTGTAACATCAGATGCTTTGGAGCAAGAAAAGTAGTTGTGATCTATTTGGTACTACTAGTTGTTCCAAATGCATGGGGCTTGAATGCACACTATTTTTTGTTCTGGTTAAGATAAGAAGTATATGAAAGTGATACATCAACAAAATGTCAGGCTTATATGATTGCTGATGTATATTGATTCATTTAACTGAAAACCATGTGGCAATATCGACCTGTATTATCCCTGCTATTCTTCTTCTGTTGTTTGTGTACTACATAACTCAGGTAGATGAATTTTGTGACGCTGAACTTGTAAGTTTTTGCAATGTATTTTATATGCATGTTTAACTTTCTGGTTTCTTTCCAGGTTGAGAAAGCTCATAATGCTGACCTTCATTGTGTTGACTGGAACCCCCATGATCATAATCTTATTTTAACTGGGTATATGTTCGATATTTATATTTCCCAGTTCCTCATATTAGTTTTATTATTTGATCAATTTTTTATGGTTTCGTTTCATTTTATGATTTTATCCATTTCAATTTAAGCACGACGGCTTAATATGTGAATCATTTTTCTTTCTGTGATAATACTTTACTCAGATCTGCTGATAATTCTGTTCGAATGTTTGATCGCCGTAACCTTACTTCTGGAGGTGTTGGATCACCCATACACAAGTTTGAAGGTCATAAAGCGGCTGTTCTTTGTGTTCAGGTATGGTCTAACTCTGCTTGACTATCTTTGGTTAGATTTTCTGTTGCTGCACTGATTCCACCTAGTGCTTTTTTATTGTAATTACAGTGGTCTCCTGACAGAGCATCAGTTTTTGGAAGTGCCGCCGAGGACGGTTTCCTCAATATCTGGGATTATGACAAGGTATTTGTTTATTGGTTGACAAATGACTTAACAAAGTTTTTAAGAATGTTTCGTGTGCTTCCTGGAAGGTGGTTTCTGTTGTAAATCTTTTGAAGACGACTAAAACTAGGGTCTGTGTACTTGAAGGAAATAGATGGGAAAAAAAGGGAAGCAAGTAAAAATGAAAAATATATTTTGAAAAGTCGACAATAAATAAAATAACTGATGTAACTGTTAGCTAAATGTTCCTCTTAATTTTTATATTTTTAAGTTTTGCTTCTGAAAAAGAGAACATATATTTACGAGGAATTAATGAAAGGAAAAGAAAGAAAAAGGAAGTTTATTCTTTATTTTTGTTATAAGTAAAATTAAGAAAAAAATGGGTGGCATGTTTAGTTATGTTTGATAGATTGCGTCTGAGTTCTAGTTTTGGGTGAAAATAACAATCGAATTGAAATTTTGTTGGAATTATGGTGTCTAATCCAAATGGAAATTGTAAAATAAAAAACTAATATTCTGCTATTGTAGAAATTGAAGAATCTCAAAAACTAAAATAACAGCTTTGTGCAAAGTAAAAAAAAAATTGCTAACAAACTTATAAATGAAAGCACAATTTAAAACATAGTGGTATATTTATAACTATGTAAAATATTTTACCTATGATTTTCTGTATTTATATTTATATAGATGTACCAAATGAGTTTTTATAAAATTGAAAAGTGAAGAGTAAAAATAGCTTTCGGATATTTTTTTTACTAAAAATAAAAAAAGAAGTCAACTATCAAATACTCCCTTAGGTTTTATATATATTATAAATTTTATTTATTTTTTGATTTTTTTTCTAAAAGTATAGATAAAATAAACTTTTAAACCTTGCTTTCTTTCCTTTTTTTCCCCTCCATTCCCTTCTCAAGCGTATTGGCCCTTTTTGTTTCTCACTCTTCCTGACAATTATTGGAAAACTTACATGGTGCAAAGAATAAATGGAATCTTTTTTCTTTCTCCTTCATCAGTTTGTCAACTTCAAGGGTACACACTACTTAATTTGCGTATTGCTTTGTTAGCAGACACAAGTGATTTTTTTATATTCTTTCGTTGGCTTGAAATTTTTGGTAGCTAAAGAGCCAAATTGGATGATTAAACAATTTTCTGCCTCAACATGCTTCATTTGCTTCACGATGATACTTTGATCTTCCCTCTTAGGTTGGAAAGAAGAAAGAACGTTCTGGTCCTAAAGTGCCAAATTCTCCCTCTGGTTTATTCTTTCAACACGCAGGGCACAGGTATGTCAACACAATGTCTTCAATATGTAATAAGATTGTCTCCATGTTTATGTTAAAATTATACGGTTGTGTTCCTATGGTCCTACTTTTCATGCTCACTGTTTCGTTCATTTGTTTGACGTGAAATGCGTAAAAATATGTTTAATCTTTTTTATGTTCATGGCTATAACTTGTAAGAAGTGACACAAATCATCAGATAATCTGAGAGAACTAGCTAGGTGATATATTGAGTTCTCGAAAACTCTGAATACGCTCCTAGAAATATGGCTATATGTATTAGGTTCACTGGTCTAAAATAATAGAGAAGTTATATTTCTTCACAAATGATACCACCTAGATTGATATAGAAGGCATTGTGTTTTGTGTACCTAATTTCTCTATGTTTTGTGTATATGTCCGGAGGCTGACTGTTACACACTGCTTACTGCCTAGTACGGAGTTTAAGGTGAAATTGTGATAGAACTATGGAAGATATTATGATTATGTCATAGAGAAAACTTTCATATTGCCACCTTTGACATGAGTAACTTCAATGTTCTTCAACGCCCCCAATGAACAACCAAGGTGGCAAAGATATTGCAACTTTAGTTTAATACAAAAGTTGCATAAGATACGTGCTCATTCCACTGAGACAATTTGTATGTCCATGCATGAGAGAAGCTAACTAAAAAGTAGAGAATCGTGCAAACGAGGTTGTTAGGAGATCCTACCTAAGAATGATGAAGAGTTTATAGGATTGGATCATAAGATCCTACCAAATTACCTAAATATATAATTTTTTAAAATTTATTAATCTAATTAGACCTAAGAATATGATAAATATATATACATATACACTAAATATATGATACGGTTATTAGTGGTTCAAATCTTGGTCCAGCGAGTTGCCGGACCGATATGGTACCAGTACTGTACCGGCGGCAATGGGCGGAAGGCTAGGGGGTGCTGGAAACTTCGAGCGGCGGCAGTGAAGCTGCCGCTATCGCTGCTGCCTCTCTCTGCCATCCGCCTATGAGCCGTGCTCCGACGGCCATTCCAAGATCGGATGGCCACCGGACCGGTACCGTTTCATCCGGTATGGAACGGTTCCTAAAACCATGACTGTTATTCAAATGTATTAGTTGTATAGTGTAAAATTATTAAATTAAATATTTATGAGGTAACATTGATAGACACAAGTTAATAAAAGATGGATACAATAAAGGCGTACAATGAAACTAGAAGCAACAAAGAAAATAAAGACAACAAGATAAAAGCATGGAAATGATGGAGATAAAGGTATATATGGTAATTATAATAAAAATGACAATGACAAAGATGACAAAGATTACAAAGTTGATTCTAATAAATAGTTAAAGTAGACAAATATAGTTGTATATGATAACGAGGTTATGTTGATAAATGCATGTCAATGAAAGAACAAATAATGGCAATTAAAGAGGAACATATCAATTTCAGGCATTTGGCGTAATAGATTATTGATTTTTGGTATAATAGTAATCAAATCAAAATTTATTTTACCTATTAACTTAGGATTGAGTAGGATCGGTGGAATCGTAAGATATCCAAGACCCGGATCGTGGGATAGTAATATCCTTAATTTTTTCTGGAACGGTTTGCCTAATTTGGGTGATCGGAAGATCTTAAGATTTGGAACGTATTTTGACAACTTTGCGTGCAAATTTGTACATTATTTATGTGATACTAAGAATGTTATTCGTTTGTGCTACTTCATGTTATGAGAAAAAAAAAGAGGCACGTAAATAGGTGAGAGTTGTCTATCCCTGAATGTGCTAGTATGTTAATATGTACCGATGAGCATGGGACTGTGAAACACTTTGTTTGCGCAAAGAGAGACGAGCAGGCAGAGAGAAATGTTGTTTGATACACTGTAGTATGTTGCTGAAGATGTCAGTGGAAGCACTGGAACTGGCGAAGTACGTGGATTATTGCCCCACTTTGGTTGTGCCCTCAAAGATGGAAGCAGACGAGGAGAAAGGGATCAGCATTAACAAGAGAAGACTGCATTAGGAATTCGGCCCCACTGTTGCGGCAAGCTGCTGTATAAATCTTATCTATACTAGGGGACTGGCTGCAGGAACCTTGTGTAGTATTGCAGCACCTGCATCGGTGAAGGGCGGCAAAAGAAGGATATTTTGCTTATGTAGGTGGAGAATGATTGTAGAGAGAGGGTTACCGTAGCACGGTGCCCTCAAAAGTTTTCAAGAGTGTCAATTAAGTGAGCGAACGAAGCCACAACTATTAGGGTCCGAGTGACGAGGTGTCTTCTCTTTCATTTCTCTTGCAATTTATACTCAGTCGTGGTGTTCCTTTTGAGGTCAAGTACCTATTTTCCAGAGTGCTTGTTATATTTAGTCTCGTCATTTTTCTAATGAAAAACACAGTTCTTTGACGTTTCCAGATTCTTTTTTGTACACGCAGAGATAAAGTCGTAGATTTTCACTGGAATGCATATGATCCGTGGACCATTGTCAGTGTTTCTGATGATTGTGGCAGTACGGGCGGAGGTGGTACTTTGCAGGTAATCTCAAAAGACCTATATCACAAATTAATCTGTAGTCTGAATTTGGATTTTTCTGGAGGAGTCACGAATTAGCAGGAGCTGCATTCTTTTTGTTAAATCAGAACATCTTCTATGGTATGCAGATATGGCGCATGAGTGACTTGATATACAGGCCAGAAGAAGAAGTTCTAGCGGAGCTGGAGAAATTTAAAGCCCACATATTATCATGCACACCCAAGTCCTAAATCTTGATTTAAGATGCCGCAGGTGTTTGATTGCTGCTATATTAATCTGCTGTCCTAATTCCAGATCGACGCTGAATGGATTGGTAGTTGCCTTAATACCAGGATATTGTACAACTATCGGCGAATAGGTGTATAATTAATGAAGGGATAGATGTTGTGTTGTACCCTATACTATGTTTTTCCAGACATCTGCTAAACATTGGTGGTTCTGTTCTGCATTGCAGGATCTGGGATAGGTGTGTTGTACCCTGTTCTCTGTATTTCCAGACATCTGCTAAACATTGATGGTTCTGCATTGCAGGCTCTGGTCAAGTATTTAGGGCAGAACACTAAATATTTGTCATTTGTGCATATAGCACATTCAAGTACAAGGCAGCTCAAGTGGCCATAAGCCCACCTGTATGCCACGGGCGTGAGTTTGCATCTTTGCTAATTCACTGCAACTAATTTGAGTTGCATAACGTCAATCGTCTTCAGAATCAACGGTTGCGCGGGAAACCAGTAGTTGCAATTATTATGGTGTTGCACTTTGGTCGGGCGTGAGGAAAGAAATGGTATTGCATCTTTGAACAAATCCTCTAATAAAGTTATATCGGAGATATCAATATGTTCAAAAGTCGTAGCTTTGTTGGCTTAAAATTGCACATTGTGTCGAAAAAGGGGATATAATGTGGCTAAAGAACAACAAATTAAGTGTTCTCTGTTGGAGAGCACGTTGGACTTCTGGCGTGTAATATGCAACGGATAAAAGTCTTATCATCATTCTGAATGCGGCAGTTCCCCTCTCGATGCCTCAATAACTGCTGAGAAATCATTGCTCGCCAAGTCCGTTAGACTTGGCTACTTTATAGAGCTCGTTTGTGGCTGCAGCAATCGGAATCGGTTGGCTCACGGATTCAGCTAATCCCTGTGCGAGCCTTAAATCCTGCCAGTTAGAAACTAGTTTCTCATATGGAAGAACCAATCCTTCCTCTCATGTTGGTGTTTTAAGGAAAATAAAAACACTAACCTTCTGTTGGTGTTTTAAAGGGAAAGCAGTTGGATAAGTGGATTTTACCATCCTTCCTCTCATGTTGATGTTTTAAGGAAAATAAAAACACTAACCTTCTGTTGGTGTTTTAAAGGGAAAGCAGTTGGATAAGTGGATTTAACCATGGATGGGCCCTTTACAGTGAACAAAGGTGCACCAATCGCACCCTGGGAAACAACCTGCAAATGTGGTAAGTACTCTGGAAAATAGGTACTTGACGAGACAAAGCTTATAGCAGGTTTTACATAAATATCCTAATCTCTGGGAAACAAAGGTGCTTGTTACATAAATAGGTACTTGACGAGACAAAGCTTAAAGCAGGAATTGAGAGACAAAATGTAATCCTTTGGTATAAAAGTACGCTTATAGCAGGTTTTACATAAATATCCTAATCTCTCCTTAGTGCTTTCTAATTGTGGTTTTACATATGTATTTGGACAAACCAAAGGATTACATTTTGTCTCTCAATTCCTAAAACAAAGAAATACAAACAAAGCTTTCATTAACTTACGTGCATCATATATTAAAAAAAAATTAAATGAAAAATCATAAAATGAAAGAAATATATGTATTACAAAGAAGTGTTCATGAATATTGAATTTGTGATTGCAGTACACATCATATTCAACTAGTGTGTAATTAAGTATAGATTATGAACTTCTAGGTAGATCCTGGATGTGTTATTGCATTTTAGATTTTCTTTATGACGGTGAATGGAAAACTAGAAATGTTGAAGTATGACTGGAGTGAAATAGATTTTCAGAGTCGCTAGGTCTATCTGATTGAATTAGAAGTAAATTATTTTGGAAACAAAAAAATCACTGAGAATACTCATTTCTGCCTCAATTTCCATTACTTCTAGGGTGTTGGTGTGGCTTTACTTACTGGGAGTGTCTAAATGAAACCATTGAGTAGTTATATACCCAAGTTGGTTATAATCATGATACCCAGTTGATCACAACTAATATTTTGAAATACATAGGAGACCACAAATCTTTCAAGATATGCAATAGATTGAAAAAAATTTCCTTGTTCTATTGTCAGATAATGCAATTTCTTAGCGAAGCTCGAACAAACATCGACACAGAAAATATTTCGTGATTGATGCCCGTCAGGAACGAACATTGATTGAAAAACCAGAAACCGGAATCAGAAAAGAAAAATGCCACTACCCGGCCTTTAGAAGGTTTAGTGCCATTGGATGATTCCAAGACCCAAGAATCCAACTCGACCAGAGAAGTCAGAGACCTGCATCACCTCCAGATGAGAAAGCATCAAATGAAATATTCACATTGATACAATCAACCTGTGTCACATTTGAGGCATCATTAACTTTGCATAGCTTATCTTTGCGCGTCTCGTAAGAGGTCTCGGAGGAAACTATCGTGGAGAAAGCAGTGTGCGGTCGCCCGGAGCGAGGCGGCCGTCTCAGTGGAACGCCGGCGAACCGGGGGCTGCAGAAGAGGAAGGGAAAGTAGACGGGCATCGCCATGGATAAACGAGGGATACTTGTCGGCGGAGAAAGGAGAGGGAAGAAGCCGCCCGATGCGGATTGAAGCGTGGCCGACGGTCTCCTCGGATGAATTGCCTCCCTCGTAATCGATAAGGCAATCTATTCAATTTCCTCCAGAAAACCGCTCTGAGTGGCGTGAGGTACGGGTTTCATCGTGCGTATTAATTCGTCAATCACGATACTGGGCCTTGGGCCTTGAGCCCAAATCCTGAACTGATCTTTTAACTTCAAAAGAACTTATTATTATTTATTAATAAAATTTGGTAGCATGTGACTGGCAATTGGCAAGTACATTATCATTTATCAAGCACACACCCGCTCGGGCACTCGGGAACACGTGCACCGTTCAGATGCGATCTCTGCAACAGCAGCACTCATGCGCTGCCTTGATTTATTCCTTGTTATTTGTTAGATATGTGATGTCAAATCAAGCCAACTAGTGGACACACTTTGAAGCTTTAAGCAGCAGCCAATCAATCTTTTCATTAACACTACACTTCTATTAATCTGCTCTATGTATTATTTAGAACAATCCTCCTGGGAAGGAATATGCTGCCTTCGGAAAGGAAAATGACACCTGCTTTCTGGCTAGTCTGCCCCAGCCTAGCCTGTTTGTTTTGGGCCCAAAGCACTTTTTTCTGCGATGTGAATCCGCGTTGGCAGCTGCCGTTGGGGCTTAGACAAACCACCCACGCAATTGACGAAGGTGAAATCGAATCGATACAAATCCACAGCTAACCTACCAGCAAAACAGGCACTGTAACCCCTTTTGGCCTTCGCCTTTAGCCTGCGCCTTTGGCCTTTTCTTTTGCGTGCCGAGAAAAACATGCTCAAACGATTAACAATTTTACAGGTTTCACGATCACCACCGACACGACACGCGCACCGGCCACGGCGCCGCGTTATCAGCAGTGCACACTCCACCTGCAGTGCCAGTATTCCACCCCCACCAGACGGTTCTTTTTTGAAACGATGCCCACTCAAAAGTTACAACGACTATTGCTAAATGCCAAATAAACAATTATAATGAGAAAACCAAATTATTACATCAATCGTCAAAAGAATTCCGGTGGATGAGAAAAAAATTAAAAAGCTAAAACAGAGAAAGATACTACCGTGAAAGAAAGGATGGTGCGTGAGTAAAAAAAGCTATACGGATATTATCTTCATTGTTTTGAAAGGATTGAAATTGGGAGAAAAAGTAATTAGTTCGCTTCTAGAATGTCCAGTTCCAGATCTTGATTCGAAGCTTCACCTTGCATTTGGCCACTCCCGTGGTGGAGGCGGCGGTGGCGTTGCCTCTGGTGACCGCCGCCTCGACCCCGCTGCAGGACGCTCGGATTCCGATGCGCTTCGACTTGAACCCTCCGATCATGACACCGGCCTTGGTATCGATGTCGATTTCCAGGGGATAACGCTTCTTCTTCCTCAGATCCGACGCCTCCGTCGGGTCCAATGTGCGCCCCGAGCTCGAGAGTCTGGCTTTCAGCACCATGGTGTTCTCGGTGTTCTGGACGAAGCCCGGGATCGTCCCTTCGCCGATCGTGACCCCGCCGGAGGCGGCGGAGATGGCGATGTCTTCGTAGACGAAGGCGAGCTTGTGGTTAGGGTTTTGGGCGGTGACGGAGAGGTCGAGGCGGGAGGTGAGGAGGTCGGTGGAGGAGATGTTGAGAGCGGAGAGGTGGAGTGAGGAGACAGAGAAAGAGGGACGCTGCGGATGGTAGAGGACGTAGAAGAAACCGGATGCGATAGCAGAGAGGAAGACGAGAGCGATGATGACAAGGGTGAGCCAGAGGCAGCAGGCGCAGCAGCATCCCCGACGACTCCGGCGCCTGCGCGGGGGCGGGAGCTGGGGCCGGTAGGGGGCTCGGTACTGCTGGACCTTGTTCGGCTGGAAGGGGGGACGGGCGGCTCCGCCGTTGACGGTGGTGTTACCGTTGACGGCACGAGGAGGAGCACTGGAATTGGTCGGCTTCGATGCCTCCATCTCCCCCCTCACTCTCAGTCAGAGGCTCGGAGCAGCGGAAATTGTGGAAGGATAATAAAAATTAGCTACAAATTCTCTCTCCGTCGTCGCTTGCTTTTCGGGAAAGAAAGGCCACAGCCACACCTCACAAACACTGATATTAGTTGACGCTGGGGGCTAACTTCAATTAAACCCTACTAGATTTAACTCGTCCGATCTCGATCGAACGTCTACGAGCAGCGCTACGTGGGAACAATAGTGAGTGGATGTGCATGTGGGCAGTGCAGATGTGAGACTAACGCCGGGGCAGGATACAGACTGCATGAGAATGAGCGTAATTGCCAATTTTTTATTTGTGAATTTGTCGATTTTGAATTAAACAAAGTATCCGGAGACACAGGTGGTAAGGAGAAAACAGAAAGAAAAAAAGTTATATAAGGAGCAGATTTTCTAAGTAGGACGGGTGGCTAAATTTGGGGAAGGATGGTATTAAAAATATTTTGAAATTTGTGCTTATCAGGCTCAAATTCGTATACAATATAAATCTCAAAGTATTTTAATGATGATGATGTCACGTTTTCCCAAAATTTTAGGCATCATTCATGCTTAGAAAATTTGCTTAGATATAAGCTCGTTCTTAAGCTAACATCCATAAAGAGTTCTGTAGTGGGATGGATGACTAATCGACTCCGGAGTCCGGATGTATCAGACAATTATGGCCCATTCCGGTAGCTAACGGCCCAGCTACAGCAGTGGGGCCTGTTTATTATGACTGGTCCGGAATGGGCGAAATTTGTCACTCAGCCCAGAAACTATCAAATCGAAATCTGTTTTCATTGGTTCATCAAATTAATTTGATGATGTAATACAGTAAAAGGATGGGATAAGCACAACCGTCCCCACGAGAACGAAGCAAGACCAGAACTCTTTGATCTAGTCAGAAGTCGCCGCCTCACGGTATCACTCACCTTCCCCCTTGGCAGTTGTGCCCACCCGTCCCCATGTGCACCACATGGGCTTGCCACGTGTATCCAATCGGCAAGTTTAAAGCACCTTCCCATCTGCAAATACGCAGTCTCCCCATTCTCAATTATTACCGCTTCCCAGCTACCACCCGCCATTCATTCGACCTCTGCTCTCGACCGTCCGTGCTGCTGTCAAGTTGCGATTTGTTAGCCCAGAGCGGAGAGACGAAGAGGGTTTTCGCGTTTTCACGATGCCGATGATCGAGCAACTGTGGCCGTTGAACTGGAGCTCCTTCCGCGGCTGGTTCTCCCCGACCGCCCTTTTTCTGTTACTCAACCTCGTCATCGGTATCATCGCCCTCACCTCCAGGAGCGTCCGATCCCACCGCCGCCACCCATCCTCCGGCGATGACATCCAGCGGGAGGGACTCCCGCCGCTCCCCCGCGGTCCCTCTGCCGTCCTCGAGCGCCTCCGGTCCTTCGGCCTCTCCCGTTTCCATTCCGGAGAGATCCCCCTCGTCGACGCGCCACTCCCTGAAGCAGATCTCCCGGAAGCACCGACGGTTCCAAAGGAGGCCAAACGCGACCACAAGAACGGCCCCTACGACCGGAGCGCGTCGGACTCCGGGGAGGAAACGGTGGGAAAACTGGCCGGGAGGATGAAAAAGTCAGCAAGCGCGAGCTCGGCGTTCGACCACTTCGAGGCGGACGAGATCGTGCGGCGGGCGGCCACCGCGAGGGGTGGTCGCCACGCGGTAGTGGCGGAGGAGGAGGAGGCGGAGGAGGTGGTGGAAGTGAACGCTAGGGCGGATGACTTCATCAACCGATTCCGCCAGCAACTCACACTGCAGCGTCGCGATTCCATCCTGAGGTACAAGGAGATGCTTAACCGTAGCAGATGATTCGCACGTCGTGTAGTTCTGAATAACTGTTATCGCGGATAAGATCGGAGTTGTTGTAGTTTCAGTAACGCTCAGATTCCTATTAGAGAAAGGAATTCATTTAGCTTGGAGTATATCGACTGCTGTGTGCATCAGTACATGTGTTAAGGTATTGGATCAAGCAGCCTAATAGAGTTAGTTTTTCCTTGAGATACAGGTCAACTGTTTGGCTTGTATTAACTGCCAGGGGACGTTGTATGTATACAATTAATTGTTATTGTTGGATTTTTTTTAATGAAAATAAAATGTTCCCTGTTTAAGTCTCAACGAACATGAATGAATTATACATATGACGATATTTTAGCCTTTTTAAAGATGTGTAATCTATATATTATTTATATACAACTTAATTTAAGAAAAAAGAACATGTTTTAGTCTTCCACAGGTACGTATCTAAAGAATTCATACTAAAATTCTAAAGTTAAGTATATATATATATATATATATATATATATATATATATATATATATATATATATATATATATATATATATATGTACGGGGAAGAAGAGAAAATTTTTTATTAATTAAATAAAGAAACACATGTAAAGAATTCATAGTAAAATTCTAAAGTTAAGTATATATATATATAGGGAAAGAAGAGAAAATTTTTTATTAATTAAATAAAGAAACACATGCCTACAAAGACCACAATATATTTTATTATTATTTTTATTTATAATCTATCACAAAAATAGAAATAAATCCTAAGTATCCACACATAATAATATTCCATATAATTTTGAGATGATTTAGCCCTAATATTTAATTTCTTAATCGATCACTTTGGTACGACTAAAATTTAAGATACTCATATACAATTATAAATATTATGAATTAATATATGTTTGATACACATTAATTAATTTAACAAATGTGACCTTTACTTTCTATTTCTAATACGTTTTATTATTTATTTATTGATATCAATTCGATTATTCTGATGGTTATTTTATTTATTGGTAGGAACCAAAACTTTTAGTTTTTGTTATTCTATGCTTGTTCACCTATACATGTAACGTCAGTTAAATTTTATCTTCATCTAGTTGTGTAAGGTTCCGAGCCATCTAATGCCTTCTTTCGTAAGCATAGAATAAGCGATGGTGTTTGCTTAGGAACTTGAGCGGTCGCCAGTGATCAAAACTGGATTTTGATGGCTAATTTAGATGTCATTTTTTAATGATAGTAACATGTAGAGCCGACCTAAGTTTATTTTATAGGGTTTTAAATGCCTAATTAGTTTTGATGTTTACTTGTTTAGTACTGACAAGGCTACGTTTAAAAAAATAGAATGATAGGATTTATGAAAATTAATCTATTATTAAAAAATAGTGCCGAATAAAAATAACTACTGAAAGTTTAAAATTGTTTCCTTAGGCCCTCTGTGGAAAAAAATAGTAAGAAAAAGATTTTTTATGTAGATAAATTAAGTAATTGATATTTGCATCTTAACTCTATGTTTTTATGCTCATTGTTCAAAAATAAAATTAAATACTATGAAATTATTAAATATTAAAAAAATTTATACAAACATAAAAGAGCAAAAAAATATTAAAAATATATACAATTACTGTAAAATATTATAAAATACAATATGAAAGGATAAAGAGAATTCCATTCAAGATGTAAGCAATACAAGGATTTGATAGAATATGGTTGAAGGAATGATTTAAGCCCTGCTTGGCATAGTTAGTCAGCTGCTTTTGCTGGTCAAAATAGTAGATTTTTAAAAAGCTAGAGTATTTGACAAGCTGCTTCCAAACATACAAGCAACATAAGTTTGAAAAAGTTGGGATGAAACTACTTTTGGCTGTTTTATAACTTTTTTTTTTCATCTCATATTCGTACTTACATTCGTGTGTTTTTCAATGACAAAATTATTTTTTAATTATTATTTTAATAAAAAATATTAAATCTAATTTTTTATATTATTATTTAAAATTTCTCTTTTACAAAAAAATCTATCAAAAATTAATAATATTTTAATAAAAATTATTACAATTATTATTATTAAATTTAATTTTAAATTAAAAATTATTTATTACTATTATTTTAGTTTTACCTTTAATTTTTTTAAATTTTTAAAAATATAATATTTTTTTTAAAAAAATTGACTAGTATAATAGCTTAGCCAAACACTTTTTAATTTTTCAAGTAGCTATTTTTCAACTATAACTTTTTCAATCTATAAAAATTAAAAATTTTAGCTACACCAAATAGAGCCTAGGGTACATGCAGCATATATACTACAGAGGGATTAGCACAACCTTCCAATGAGCTACATGCTCTAGCAACCAATTTTGTGGAGTCCTTATCATAAACACCATTGCAACCAAATGAAAACCTGATGATCCAACATAACAAATAATCACCAATCTGACAAGTAGAATCAAGTGCAATCATGAAGACAACATAACCATAATAATCACCAAAAGGATTACTTACAAAATCCTGTGTTTGGATTACAGCCCGATCACTATCATATTCAATACAAAATAAACATTTAAAAAGTCCCAAATTTCACATCCATCAGACACAAAGATAGTATAGAAATAGCCTACATAATAACAACACTCAAAACATAAGTAATCAGTCACCTATCAAACTCATTAAAGACTTCTAAATGTACACCATTTGCAGGTTGAGGAAAAAAAGTATAATCATCTCTTTACCACTCCCAAGTGCCACTAAGCACAAATCTTTTGATCACATGACACTCTAAATCTTCTTTAGCTCTTCGTATATCTTTTTTTAGTGTATTTTACTGCTTCATAATTATAAGCATATTATTTTTCTATATATTAATTTGTTTGCTTCATCTAATTATTTATATATATATATATTTATTTGCTTTCTTTATATATCCCACTATTTGTGTTAGCCTTTTATTAGTGTCCTCTAATCTTGATGTGGCAACTTCTTAAAGTGTCATCTAAGTATACTGTATATTTTCTCTTACTACTCATGGTTAATGTAAAATGGGTTAACACATTAATTGGACTTATTTCATCAATCTTTTCACATAATGTGTAATGCAAAGTATATAATAAAATATCAACACGTTCACCATTTTCTTTACTCTATATCTTTATAAATTCATTATACGTGCTCACAATTTCATCTATAGCTTGTTATAATTATGAATAAGAGCGATCCTCCATCTCCTTATAGGAGGATTAGCTATAAAGACAATAAAATCAATGAATAAATGGATATAAGAACAAATGACTATGCGCGAAAAAGTAGCAACTAACACACCTTGATAAGCTCACCATATATTTTTGTTTTGCTACTCCATGAGATATCGCTTCTTAAATAACTCATAACATATGTTGAAATTAATTTTATGAGTTTTGATATAATTTTTAGCTGATCTTTTATTAAAGCTATATCAAATATTTGTACATATATTAGCATATTTTTATATATGGTTGACTTGAAATTGCCACTCAAGAATACGAGGAAATAAACTATTTTCCCTTATAAAGGAAATCAAGTGTTAAAGAAAAAAAATAACGACATCAACATTTAAATTAGGGATGACATCAAAATACCATCTGCTTTTGCCTTATCCATACTCTAACTGAATTAATTATTATACTACTCATATGAATTATCTACCCAATTTTTTTTTCTAATCTCTCTGTCGAATCGATACTACTAAAATTCTTATTAGTTAATAATTAATTATCTTCATTTCTTTATCTGTGTCACTTCAAATGGGTGAATGACATAGGGGGTTGGCAAGTGGCGCAACAAGGATTAGAAAATTTTTTGCATCATCGTTAAGGCTATATTTCTTTAGATAAAATTTACAGTAGAAAGAATGAAAAATATATTGAATCTAGATGAATTTATAATTCTTTATTAGAGTCAAAAAGCTAGCGAGTGCAACAGCTCAGCTAGTGTCAAAGATGAGAACAACCAACCACGAGAATTAAGGATTTAGGACTCTTGCATGATGTATTTATTAGGGTTAATAGTTGGTGGGTTTAGGGTTAATGAGTTGAAGAGTTATATATATATCTATATATGAGTAATAAGTACTCGAGATATACTACCTAAATCATATCTGATATGAGCTAGATAGTATACAGGGTACTTATTCTTGAATTAAACATGTTTAATAAGTACTTGATTAACTAATAAACAGCTTGAATAGGTTATGTACACGCTAAGCCACCAGGAGTGCCATCCCTAGATCAAATATAAAATATATTTTTTATAAAAATAATACTTACAAGGTCCTAAGTCCTCCTAAGTCCTAACTCCTAAAGCGTATATATAGTAGTGGGCCGTGATGGGCTAGAGTGGTGGCTGATTCATTTCGACCAACACATGCCGCGGTAGGCCGCCAAGTCATTTGGTCGGAAATGCTAACCTGGCCACTTTACCATCTTTAGGCTGCGGTCAGAGTGAACCCGTTACCCGCCGCCGCCCCTCATCGTTTCTTTTTTTTTTTTTTTTTGTTTGAAAATTTCTACTTTCCGTCCCTTGTTTCGGACGGCGTGGTAGGCACTGCAGTCCTCCAATTAAGGTTGATTAACCGAAAGGTCATTCCTAGGGCCCACTTTTACGTGCGCCCCTGGTGGGCGGCGGGTAAGAAAGCCGGGGAGGAGGGACGGTATACTGTGGAGTAATAACACATGGGCGGTACCAGAGGCGGGACCCACGGCGGGGCGGTTCGTCGGTACCGGCAGCGGGACCCACTCCAGCGCTATTCCCAATTGGACCTTTTTATTAAATGTACTCGCGCTCGATCACCCGCTCGTTCGCCTGACTAATGAGTGGGAAGGAGACGTGTTGGGTGCGCGTACAGAATCGAATTAGAAATACGCTGCTCTACGCGTTCAAACGCCGTATTTTTACCTCTTCCGCCGTGCATATTTGGATTTGAAAAGGAGAAAAAATAAACTTAATTAGACACCCGGCGGAGGAGACTCGGGTGGATTTGATTTTTAAGGTCTTTTTAAGTGGGTGGGGGAAGCGTGAAGACGCCAACGCTGCTGGATCGATCCTTGTCGCAGTCTTCTTTCCTTCTGTGCCTTCTCCCCTTCGTTGAGGTCGGACTTGCCCTCTCCCGTCCAGCGCCTCCGATCTCGCCGGTACGTGCGCAGATTTTCCTTCTCTTGTCTTCGTCGACTGGATTAACCTATACAACGTGCTCGATCGGAGGCGACGCGTTGATTCCGTCCATTATCTAGCTTCAGGGTTTTAATTGTTATCTCATGGTCTTGGTTACTTGTGGATGTTTTCGATGTCGGCGA
The DNA here is from genome assembly GCA_027563935.2 of Costus lasius. Classification (NCBI taxonomy): domain Eukaryota; kingdom Viridiplantae; phylum Streptophyta; class Magnoliopsida; order Zingiberales; family Costaceae; genus Costus; species Costus lasius. The sequence continues at coordinate 141,672,008 of CM050446.2, forward strand.
TATTTAGCCAGTAATCATCTTTTCCGAATCTCATCCTTTTTGTCTTTTGTGATCGAGATCTCGTTCCTTACTTCAACGGTACTGAGCCGAGGGACAGTTCACTCATATGGATGGCATATTATGGAAAGACCAAATTGTATCACTATTATCTCACACGAATCCAGGCAGTATTACCTGTTTTGATTCCCTTGCCTTTTCGAAGCCTAATTTGTGTGTGGGACTGCTTTTTTACTACGAATTTTCAGTTAACCTAGTTCTTCTATAGATCATTTGAAATTTCATATCCTTTATCTAATTCGTGGCTAGTTTCCACCTTAGCTTCCAGCTTAAGAATAAGCGTGAAGTATGAGCACCACCGATTTGTGTAAATGGTTTGTATGTAATCGAACTCTATTTCGAGTAATTTTGAATATGCTCTAGGTATTTACAACAACTGAAAAATCCAATTCTAATTAGTTCTTTTCTTTTCTTCAAACTTACGGTTAATAATCTTCGGATGTTGCATCAGTATTCAAACTAGCGATTGATTATCCTTTTTTCTTCCATCCTCGTCCTTTAATACTGTTTGCTAATGTGTTTTGCTTGCAAACACTGCATCGACTGATTGTGAATAATAAAACGACGAGAGCCATTCGCATCATGCAATTGTTTGTTTGAACTATATATGCATATAATATAGCACTTCGAACCCATTGCCTTTTATACCTTTGAAATGAATATTATCTGATTTTCCTTCGTATAGATATGGGTGAAGCTTGTTGCTCTACTCAACTTATTGATGGAGATGGTGTATTCAATGTTTCCGGCATTGAACATTTTATGAAGATGACGAAGATGGGTGAATGTGGACTATCATATGCAGTGGTCTCCATAATGGGGCCACAAAGTAGTGGTATGTTATATACAAGTTTTGAATTATAATTAGTTGTTTTTTCTTTAACTTTATCCTACTTAAACCTTTCTTAACTTGGTCAGGTAAGAGCACTCTTTTGAACCATTTGTTTGGCACCAAGTTCAGAGAGATGGATGCTTTCAAAGGAAGGCAAGTTTATGAGTCTTTATCCTTATAATTATGAGTATTTTGCGCAATAATCATTCAAATTGGTGTTTCTTCTCTTCAGGTCACAAACTACTAAAGGTATTTGGTTAGCGAATTGTGCTAATATCGAGCCTTTCACTGTCGTTATGGATTTAGAGGGTACTGACGGAAGAGAGAGAGGAGAGGTATTTATCAAATTCGAGCAATCTTAGTGTATGTCTAATCTACCTTATGCATCTCTTGTCCTCTTTTGGCTTATGCTTGTGTTTATACTTTCTTTCTTTATCTGACTTTGGTGCCAATATATTCCACTAATTATTAATGTTGTTTGGTATGTTGCATTAACTCTTATGCGCTAATTAATAATTATACTATGCTTTAAATTTTAGTGAAACGAGGTATATTTTGAAGTAGAAACCGTTATATTAATGCTTGTGCTCTTGTAGAGCACTTTTGCGTCACTAGTGAAGCCAGGATTTTTGCAGTTCATTATGACAAATTATTTCGGTTTAAGTTTTGCATGCGAGATGACTTCATATCCAAATGGTTTGGGTGCTTTCTTTCTAGCAGTATATATCAATGTGATATTTGAACTTCAAGAGGATTAGGTGAGGAATGTTGTCAATGAATTTATATCTTGAATGACTTATCCTAACATCTGAATTTAGTAAGTTTTTTTGTTTTTTAAAATTAGCCTCTTCTTAACCTATCTGTTTGTTTTGAAATTGCATTCTGTTCTATGATTTAGTTTTATTTCTAGCTTAGCTGTTTACTTCTGTTGGAAGTGAAAGGAATTTCCTGGCGATTTAAGTGACCACCTATTTTCATGCTCCATTGTGTTTCTTTTGCCAACTTGCTAATTTATAGCTGTTTGGCTTGTTTCTTACATTTTTCATCTCTTCATTTTTGTTTTTTAATTTGTGTTTGATTATATATTACTTCAGGGTAAAAGGGAATAAATGATCATGGTAAAAGCAAAAAATGATTTAGATGCATTTTGTTTTGTGGCTCGTAGATGCTGTTTCTGGTTGAATTTCTTTGATTCTTTTTCCTTTTTGGTTTCATTTTTCTCTAATATTAATTTCTAAAATTTTAAGCATGTTTAAGAATCTTATTTATATCATCAGGATGATACTGCATTCGAAAAGCAGAGTGCCCTCTTTGCATTGGCAGTTTCAGATATAGTACTTATAAACATGTATGTCTTCAACCATGCAGTTCAACTATTTTGTATTCTTTAACTTTTTGAATTTGCCATGCAGTTAATGTCATTGATCTTTCTCTAAAACATGCTTTGTAACCTAGGTGGTGTCATGATATTGGTCGAGAACAAGCTGCAAACAAGCCCCTTTTGAAAACAGTATTTCAAGTAAGCTATGGTTATGTCCAATTTGGTGCAAGCATTATATCTGTGTTGTTTAACGAGTCACTTTTTCTTCATCTTTTTGTCCACAATAGGTCATGATGCGGTTGTTTAGCCCACGGAAAACAACATTACTATTTGTTATACGCGACAAAACAAGGGTACAATTTTGTTTCTTTTGTCCATTATACTGATATTGCCTCTATCTTGTATAAAAAACGACAATTTTCTTTTATCATTTCTGAGCAGACACCCTTGGAAAATCTAGAGCCTGTTTTGAGAGAAGATATTCAAAAGGTATAGGTTACCTATTCCTTTGTCTAAGATGTAATATTATGTATCTCATCGTCTTGATATATTGTTTGCAGATATGGGATAACGTACCTAAACCACAAGTTCACAAAGAAACTCCACTTTGTGAATTTTTTAATGTAAGTTAAGATCTATTTTACTGTTTGCTGACAAGATGCTGTTCTTATTTTAATATCACATCACAATTGCAGGTAGAGGTGGTTGCTCTTTCAAGTTACGAAGAGAAGGAAGATCAATTCAGAGAGCAGGTGTGCTATAAAAGCCACTAATTAATTTCTGTCATCATATAATTTTATTTGTTTTGAAAATTGGTTTGCACCACTTAGCATAGGTGATAATGACGGAGACCAGTTAATAGATAGATACAAACAAAGGTGTACAATAAAACTAGAAATTACATGTAGTGAAATGAAAACAACAAGATGAAAATATGGAAAATGATGTAGATAAAAGTATATATTGTAATGATAATAAAAATGACAATGACAAATATTATAAAGTTGTCTCTAATAAATAGCTGAAGTCGACAAATATAGTTTAGATAATAACGAGCTTAAGTAGATGAATGCTGGTCAAAGAAAAAACAAATGATGACAATTAAAGATAGTAAATTGTATTACATATCAATTTAAGATTTTTTGCATAATAGATTATTGATTTTTAGTATAATAGTAATCAAATATGAACATATTTTACCTATTAACTTAGGATCGAGTAGGATCTTACCGATCCTACCCGATCTAAGACCCAAATCATGAGGTCTATTTTAGATCTTACATTTGTTCCGGAACGGTTTACCTAATTTGGGTCGTAGGATCGGAATCTAAGATCTAGAACACATTTTTGACAATATTGGGTGGTACAATCCTAGTATGGGTACCAACACAAGGTTGGTACCATATATATAGTTATATATATAATTAATTCAATGGTACTATCGCTACCTTGTGTTATGGACTGGTACCAATTGGTTCGGACCAGTCCGTACAGCTCTTTGAGTATTTAAAACCATGATCTTGCTTAAGTTCCTGTATGCAAGTTCATATGGCTTGCATGATGTTATTTAACTAGATTTTTCTTTAGAAATCTGTCTCTTTGAAGTGCCCGCCACTATAAAGATTAGTTTCATGTGATTCCACCAAAGGATTTGTCCTAGATTATAGGGCAAGGTTAGGAATAAATAATAGGAGCAGCAAAAAAACACAATGCTGCAATCATTGGTATCATATGGAAGTACGAACTGGTGTCAATTAGTACTCACCGGTGTATCTCAGTGCCATTAGAGACAACACCATAGCGCATTCAACATTTAAGAAGATTGACTAGTATCTATCCTACTATCGGCCACCAAGCTTCACTTATTTGGCCAACCCTCTTGGCGCTTAATAGCAAATTGGGTAGTAGCAAACCCTGTGTCAGGGTTTAGTTCATGATCATGTATGAAATAAAAAGCATTAGCACATAAAAACAAACATCAATGAACATAAAAAAAAAAGAGAAAGGAACTGCAGAAAATGTGGGAAAATTACTAAAATATAGGGAAAAAAGTCAAAATTCAGAAAAGGAAAAATTTAGAAAAAAATTTAAAAAGAATTCAATGACATGTAAAAGAACTTTAGTAGGTACCAATAGTATGGAACAATTTTGTAGATTGGTCCAATTCGTCATTGTTTTCTAGCAAATGAGAATGATTCAATATGAAGTAGGTATTGTTAAATATTTATGGTTATTGTTAAATCTTGTGTCTGTGGTTAGTAGGTATTAAACTACGCATTATTGGTAGAGTTCATTTATGATTAGTATTTATTTCGGCTGTGTTTAAAAGCCTATTTAAATGGACTTAAGTGATTATTATGGGTTTTTCGTTAATTGAAATATCTTCTATTTGATGCCTTCCTCCGTGCTATGTTGGTTCTCTTATACTCTTCTCCATCCTTCTCACCTTCTCTACTGAGCCTCCAGGTGCATCAAGACCTCCATTCTTTTAGTTACTTAAGCTTTAAAATTGTTGTATCAAGCTTTAAGTGCTAGCGTCATACTGGATGTTGTGGTATCATTAATTGATTGTTGACGAAGTCACTAATTGAAGTTTATGAATTGCTGTTGATACAATTACTTGTATTAATTGCTACTTCAAAACGTGATTATTTTGTATTCAGGTTGTGGTGCCAGGATAATGATGTCACGCGTCATAATAGAAAATGAATAAAATTGTGGAATGTGACATCTTGTTCATGCGGCAACTTATGTTAGTGATGGGTTTTCGCATCTCTTGTCTAGCTTGCTTGTCTTTTATGAGCAAATATTTGTGCACTGATGTGAATGCGCTCTTCTGGTTTATTTTGTTGGTGTCAATATATTTTGCTTCTTGACATCTTTTTGTCTCTAAATTGAATGGATATAAGGTTGCGGCTTTAAGGCAAAGATTTTATCATTCTATTGCACCTGGCGGACTTGCTGGGGATAGACGTGGTGTTGTTCCAGCTTCAGGATTTTCATTTAGCGGTCAACAGATTTGGAAGGTTATCAAAGATAATAAAGACCTTGACCTTCCTGCACATAAGGTATTTATCTTGCTGCTACTATTGCACTTGCCATCATTCTTTGGTGTTTTAGATTATAGTGGCTATTGTACATATTGAAGAAATTTCTCAATTAAATGTTCAACTGTTCAAGTCGTCCTTATTTTTTTTGTTTCTAGGTTATGGTGGCCACTGTACGTTGTGAAGAAATTGCCAATGAAAAGTTCGCTTCCCTGAGTACTGATGAGGTGATTTATATCCTAAAAAATCAGTCCAACTTGATAAATGCTATTTCAAGCATTAAATCATTATTCATACGCAACACAGGAATGGGTTCGACTTGAAGAGGCTGTACAACATGGCATTGTCCCAGGTTTTGGGAGGAAGCTTACTGCAATTTTGAACAATTGCTTAACTGGGTGTGTTTTATTTTGGTCCAAAATTATAGTACTCTTGTTTTCTGTTCATAGATGAAGCACCAACTTTCAACTTTCAACCTGATTTTTCGTTTGTTCTGTTTTTTTTACTTAATGCGAATGTAGCTGATTTATATTGCTTAAAATAGACTTGCACTCTTGTTATACCTACTGTTCATGGTGGGCATGCCACTTCACTTGCTTTATTTTTACACTGTCGAGCTAACTTATGTTTTATGTTTGATGTCGCTGAAAGACTACTGGCAGGTGCCTGCGCTGTATTCTCTATCCCTCTCTCTCCTAACTTGTGTTTCAGCAAGGTTTAAAATCTTAGTCTCAAGAGATATTATCAATATCTGAATCAATTAATGTTTGATACTGGAACATGTATCAGAGCCGCAGGAGCAAATGGAGGGGCGAGAGGAGAAAGAGATGAGAGGTACACGTGTGCTGTGCTGCTGTGGAAGAGCCTAGGATCTCTCTCTCTCTCTCTCTCTCTCTCTCTCTCTCTATATCTACTCCTTTTCCTCTTGATATCTCTAATTTTAGTTTTAATGTGCTCATCGACAACAATATATTTTTGAGGACTACAATAATAGGCCGAGTTAATTTAGATAGTGTTAAAAGATGGAGAACACAGGCCATATACATCTTTGCTTGATAATATGCATTATCATACAATTCCAAACACGGTCGTTGAGTAGTATTGGAGTAAAAATAGGATCTGATTTCAGAGGTTGGAAAAGTTTATTACTTATTCTTGTCATGCATTCCATGGTATAAGGATGGTCATTCCATTAATTGGATGTTACACCTTATTTCCTAGATGTTTGCGCTTGTATGTGAATTGAACTATAAAATCTAATTATTATACAAGTGATTTCGGTCTTTTTGTGTGTTAATTGCTCTGTGACTCTACACGACACTTGTACTTATCAAAGAGTACATGCTTCCTTATGTTTGCTATTTGGCTTCCAAGATGCTTATTCTAATATTTTGTTACGGCCCAGTATCATTAGTAGGTTATTAATAAAGCGGATATGAGTTGGTATATTATACCCAATTCGCTAAGTAGGAAGCGGATCCGGGTTGGTATGTTATACCCGATTCGCTAAGTAGGAAGGGGTTATAAATAAGGGCATAGGGTTTAGAATAGTTATTTAAGTACTTTGTTATTCTTTTATTAGGGCGTGCTTTGCACCAGTGTTATTAATAACGGATCGTGGAAAATAGCGGAAAGTTAAAAATCCACAATATGATATAGCGGATTGCGTTGCGGGCAAATAGCGGAAGTCATATAGCGTTTAAAATATATATTATATACATAAAAATTTAAGTATAACATTTGAAATATATGTTATATATCTAATAAATTAAGCTGTATAAAAATAAAATAAATTATATAAAGAAAAATAATATATTACTAACTCAATTCAAATTATAATTTTAATTTCTCAAACTTAAAAACATAATCATGCAATCCTATCCGCTATAGCGGTTCATAGCGGATTGCTCAAAAACCGTTGTGGAAAAACGCTATAGTGCCGCTATTGCGGCTATTTAACAACTCTGCTTTGTGCGATTTCTCGTCGGTGACGGCTGAGGTTCTATCAATTGGTCCGACCTGCCGGATCGATTGCCAGGAAATCAGTGGTCCGGTGATGGATAAAGATAGAAGAAATTCTGTTGTCGGTAATAGATCTACACGGTAGATTTGTTATCGTGGGCAAGCCGTGAAACCCTAATAGCATTGTGATCGAAGGCATTCATGTACGAGGCTCGGGTGTTGTTCGTTGGGTCATACACCAAGTGTTTGTTGACGACGCACATCGAACGGGGTAGTTGTTTATTTGGATTAAGCCCCAGGACGAAGACGCAGAAATAAAGTTTCAAGGTCGGCAGCGAGCAGCATCATTTTCGGCAATGCGAGATGTCGCTTCTTGCAGAGGCATCGTTTTCGAGCGGAGGCATCTTGCGGAGGCATCGTTATCATCAACGTGAGGAGGCATTACTTCAGCGCGTGCGGCGTTTTCCCAGCGCTGCTGCGGCGTCTTTGTCTTTGGCGACGCAGGGAGGCGTCGATGAGTGGTTCCAACCGACGGAAGTAAGAGGAGCGGCGAACGACACATGAGTGGAATCGACAAGCAGAACCCTAGCTGGCGAGCGACGACTACGACGGACGTGTGAGGTGTCCCTGCCCATTTCCTCTTCCGGAACCCTAGTCGGCGGCGAGAGTAGTTGCCGGTGAAGCACAGGTGGAAGGCGACATAGTACGTAGACGAAGGCGGCTTCGTGCGGACGCAGCGCTGGTGGGACGTAGGTACTGTAGCTTAGGTTAGAAAAAAACCAGAGAGATTAAAAAATGTTGTTACTGTTACAAGTTAATGTAGTAAATTACTGTTGCAAAAATTATTATTATTATTTTTTAAAAAAAGACACCCGAAGGGAGATGACGAGAAGCGAGGCACAATTGGAGGCTCTTGAGAAGACGGTGGTAGAAGTGCAGAGTTCTATTGCCACGGTGCAGGCAGAACTCTAATTTGCAGGGAAGGAAAGGAGAATTGAAATTATGGCTACAGTAGAGGATCGTCACTTTGGGGCTATAGATGAGCTGAGGAACGAAATAAAAAATTTAGTTGCAGAGATAGTGAAAGAAAGGAGAGACGAACAAAGAGAGCTTCCAACATGCCCTAACTATCGCCAAGGCAAGGAGCCATACCAACCATCACCATCACGTGAGCATTGGTCTCCATCGGAGTCAAGCATGAGACCCAACAAAATAGAAATCATTGATAAAGTCAAACAGAGAGGTGGAGTACACATAGGAGGAGACTTAGTCAGGGGGTGACTATAGGGGAGGACATACGGTGAATCCATAAACGCATAGAGCTTCTAGGATTTGATGGAATTGATCCAGTAGGATGGATTGCGCGGGCAGAGCAATACTTTGATATCCAGAGGACGATTGATGAATATAAAGTTTCGATGGCTTTCATGAGCATGGAAGGCTTGGCAGGTCACTAGTTTAGATGAATGAAAAGAAGAATTCTCAATCTTACATGGAAAAGGTTAAAGGAGGAAATGATACAACGCTATTGTGAATTTTCAGCCACTTCTGCATATGAGTGTCTGGCGGCCCTAGAGGTCTTTTGACTGTGACAGAGCATGTAAGGGTTTTTGAGGAGAGAGTCTCACAGATACCTGACCTTTATGAAGAATCGTACGAGGTTTCTTTCTGAAAAGTTTAAACAATAATATTAGAGAAAAGGTGCGAGCTTTCTTACCCACTAATGTTATACGAGCCATGACACTTGCTTGAGTAATTGAGAGGGAGTTGACGGGGGGATCAACATTGAAAGGGCGGAAGGGGCTGAAGGGGTAGTGAGCAAAAGCCAATCGAGTAATGGAAACTACTCTTGGGGCGGAGGCATTCCTTCTAATCCAGCTTTACCAGATTCACCTTCTAGAGCTGCTTCAACTTATAGTGTCCAACAGCCAAGGAGAAGCATTAGCGTCAACCCTAGCACCACACTGCATGTTGAGGGGAGAGGAGGTGAGACATCTTATAATGGCTCCAAAGAGGTGGGAAGTCAACGTGCATCGTCAAACACTTATGACCGCGCAAGGAGAAGTCGAGCTATATCCCACTAAGAATATGTGAACAAATGAGAAAAAAGATTATGCTTCTGTTGTGATTAGCCATATCCATCCGATGTACCGATGTGAGAATAAGAATTTTCGTTTGATGCTACTATGAGATGATGAAGAGGTAGAAGGAGAAAATCGAGTGTCTTGGGACCATGAAGAAAGTACAATATGAAGTTTACTTAAATAAATTTAGTTTTTAAATTGTAAAACAACCTTGAGCACAAAGCTAGTTAGAGAGGGGGGCAATTGTTACGGGCCCAGTATCATTAGTAGGTTATTAATAAAGCGGATCTAGGTTGGTATGTTATATCCGTTTTGCTAAGTAGGAAAGGGTTGTAAATAAGAGCCTAAGGTTTAGAATAGTTGTCTAAGTACTTTGTTATTCTCTTATTAGGGTGTGCTTTGCACGATTTCTTGCCCGTCACGACTGAGGTTCTATCATATTTCTCGACAGATTTTTGTTTTTTCTTGGATTGTTGATGATTATACTCTTGGTTCCAAGCTACTTGAGTTTAATTAAGTTTTCTTCTTTTCTCACAGTTATGACACAGAAGTCCTTTTCTTTGACGAAGCTGTCAGGACTTCAAAGAGACAGCAACTTGAATCAAAACTTCTACAGGTACTAACATTTTCTGAAGTAAAAGCTTGTAGGTAATGTGCACCTGCAGTTACCAGTCTAGTGTTACATTTTTTTTCGTTGTTGTTAATTAGAATCTTTTACTTGGCAGTTTGGTTTCTTGACAATAGTTACTATATGCTTCGTCATATGAACGCTCTTATAATTTGATCTAAATAATGTAATATCTTTTTCTTGTTCTTACACATTATAAGGGGTTATGTTTTTGAACTCTTAGTATTGTTGCTTCTTCCTCATCCTTTGGCTAAAATATTGCTGGCAAGTGACAACCACTATTTTATATTTACTTTGGAATATAAAATTTGCTGATCAGTTTATTGTTCATGCAACTAAGCTTGTATCGTATTTATATTTGCCACTTAGCTGGTGGAACTATGATAGTTGTTGATGCCTTGATGGAAATATTCTCTCTTTTTTGAGATCTTATATAATCATATTTCAAATCTCCAATATTCTTTATTGCATAAGCTTCCTAGAAAGCACTCCGATGCAGGACAAAGGAAATTAAGAAGGTAAGGGGAAAAAGGGAATTTAAACCATATATACTATCCACAACAAAATATACTACAAAACCCATGATCTAATAATTACTTACCCACTAACACAGACTTAAGAACCATAATAATTAATATCCTGATTCCTGACTAACATATTAATATCATTAAGTAAACAAAAACACCTCCTAAAACTTCATTAAGTTATCACACTTTGTCTGTGTATGATCAAATATTCTTATGGAAATTTTCCTATAAATTTAATTATAATATTAAGCTTGGTTGAGCTTAATTAGGTTACCATTTATCCTAAAGCTTAATACTCTGCTTTGAATTGTGAACACTACATCTTAACTGACTAAACTGAATAATAAATTAAGGTGAGTCAAAATTCAAACTCTTTAACTTATCAGGACACTGCATGTTTAGAGTAATTGGTTTATCACATGTTCTGTAAGCTAAGCTATTAAGAAAAGGTCTAATTATATTTTTGTAGTTTTTTAAATCATATGAGATGGAGAACTAAAATGTTGATCGACTATACACATTATATGTCAACTTTTATTGATGTTGCCCTCTGTTTCTCATTGATGCTTTTTACTCATTTTAGCTGGTAAATCATTCGTATCAAACCATGTTGGGGAATATACGGACCAAAACTTTCGATGATTTTAAGGATGCATTCAATAAGGCTCTTGAAAGAGGTGAAGGATTTGCTGCTGCTGCCCTTGAATGCACTCAATCATTCATGATACAATTTGACAGAGGCTGTGATGGTATGTTCTTGGATTCAAATTCATGATTTCATGTAACTGTATAGTTTAATATTTCTGTAGCTATGTACTCACTTTAGATTTTGGCCATTTTGGTGTTTTCTTTTGGGTCGATAGATGTATGTATCGTGCTAGTGAACTGGGACACTTCTAAAGTCCGGGATAAGCTTCGGCGTGATATTGAAGCCCATCTTGGTTCAGTTCGTGCTGCAAAACTTTCTGACCTTACAGCACAGTATGAGGTACGTTGTACTTCTCTTGTTTATTTAATCTTTAGGGTCTGTTTTATTGGGGAGAAAAAGAAAAAAATAGAAAGAAAATTTTCTTTTATGTTGATTTATTGAAAAGGCTGATTTGGAGGAAAAGAAAAGGGGACCACTTTTCTCTCTGTTTTTGTTTGGAGAGAAAAAATACTTTTCTCCCCTTCTTTGCTCCCAACCTTACTATTTTTCTTTCTTTCCTCCTTACTCTTCTCTCTGTTTTTTCTTGCCCCCCCCCCCCCCCTCCCCCAAATAACTGCAGGTTTCTTTTGGCAATTTGTATGCTTGCAGGGACAACTTAATAAAGACCTTGCTGAACCGGTCGAAGCTCTCCTTGATGCAGTTGGTGATGATACCTGGTCAGCAATAAGAAAACTTCTTCAGCGAGAGATTAAAGCAGCTACCTCAGGATTTTCTTCTGCCCTGGCAACATTCGATCTTGACCAGGCAACTGTTGATAAAATGATTGTTAAACTAGAAGAATATGGTAGGACTGTAGTTGAAAGCAAGACAAGAGAAGAGGCTGGAAGAGTTCTTATACGAATGAAGGATAGGTAACAAACGTTCAGTTATTGTAAACTTTCTTTGCTGATTTTGGACTTGATAATAGAACTGACTATACTGTTAACTTGTTCACAGATTCTCTACATTGTTCAGTCGTGATGCTGACTCAATGCCTAGAGTTTGGACAGGAAAGGAAGACATAAAAGCTATCACAAAAGATGCACGCTCTGCAGTATGATGGAATATTATTTCTCATTGATAATAAGAATTTTTTACTTTTAATATTTTGAACAAAAAAAATTGTTCCACATATGTTTTGCAGTCTATGAAATTGCTATCTGTATTGGCTGCTGTTCGCCTGGATGATGAAACCGATAAAATTGAGGAAACTCTTTCACTTGCTTTACTGGATGCTTCAAGTAGTGGGGTTACAAATAGAAGTATCCAATCGCTGGACCCATTGGCTTCAAGTTCATGGCAAGAGGTAATTAATGCTCCTGGCACTTGGTCATTCGATCCATTTCCAATTCAATGGACTTGTTGTATTATTTCGTATCTGTGATATTTAGAATTAGATGTACGTATAAACAATTTCTACTTCATGTCTTGATCGTGACTGAACTCATATGAGGAAGAAATGCTGCATATTAAAAGTTCAAGGAGATCATGATAGGACCAAGGTTTTCAATCTTGGTTTATATCAGCTACCGACCGCATTGGTAGCCCAACTGGTTGATAAGTTCATTGATCATAATTTTGAGATATTCACTGCTCTGATATGGGATTTGGGGGTGGGGGGTTCAACAATATTGCTTCCTCAATGAAGATCTTCACTTCTTTCCGTAACTTGAGGAATGCCAAAATTTACTCTCAGAATTTTGTGAAGCATTTAAACAATTACTACTGCTGGATTAGATCTTTTCTATTTTTCGTTCAACCGTCCTTTTCAGAATGTAATCACTTTCCAGTATTTAGAAATATTTCACAAGTTATTGACCACTATTTTTTTTCCTCGTGTTTGACCAGGTTCCATCTAGTAAAACTTTGATTACACCAGTGCAGTGCAAAAACTTATGGAGGCAATTCAAGGTGGAAACAGAGTACACTGTTACTCAGGCCATTTCTGCTCAGGTATGCCCAATTGCTTTGTAGTCTTGTACAACTTCTCAAGTAATATGTTGTTTTTTGCCCAGTCCTGTAAATAGCGGATAATTTCATCTTGATTTTCCTATTAGTTATGGAAGTACTCATATAAGCTCAGGTATGGAATTTGTATACACAGGTGTTTATTTTTACCATCTTAACCTGCCTGAAAGACTATTGGACTAACGGATTTGGACTGCCTCTGGTTGTCGTGTCCATAATTTTAAAATTTTCTAGACTATATCAGTCAATGATTTTATGTACAGACATGACCAGGATGTGCTAATTTAATTTCCAATGGTTCCATTATGTTCTAATATGAACAGAATTAAGCAAGAGGACCATTTATTCGCTTCATACTAGATGCTATTTATTGTATATTTATGTAATTTGGTATAGGGTCATATTTTCCATTATTTGTGTTTTAGAAAATCCTTTCACCCATAATTCAATGATGTTTGATGATTCCAGGAAGCCAATAAGCGCAACAACAGTATGCTCCCACCTCCATGGGCAATTGCCGCAATCTTAATCTTGGGGTTTAATGAATTTATGACACTTCTTAGGTAATTTTCTTTAATGACGAATGTCTTTTTCAGTATCAGATCTTCTCCCCTCCAAGTACTAAACTTTATATTCTACATGTGTAGAAATCCTTTATACCTTGGCGTGATATTTGTTGTCTTTCTTATGGGAAAAGCTATGTGGGTTCAGTTAGACATCCCTGGTGCATTTCGTAATGGTGCTGTGAGTATCAAATTAGAGTATTGTCGCATTTTCATTTCTTTGTCAAGTTGATGTGCATTTTATATCACTCGGCTTCTCTTCTTTATTATTGGTAGCTTCCTGGGCTTCTCTCATTGTGCACAAAGTTTCTGCCGACAATAATGAATATACTAAAGAGACTAGCTGATGAGGGCCAACGAGCTGTAGCTCCACCATCTCAGAGAAGCCCCGAACTTGATTCAAAAGGATATAGGAATGCCTCACATAACAACTCAGCTTCAGATTCATCGTCTAGCGTAACTTCATCAGACGCAGGGGTTGAATATACGAGCTCGCTATCACAATGATGATTAAAGCGATGGAGTGGTTACTATGTGCCATTTGTTCTGCGTCGTTATCAATCTTGGCCAATTGCAAGAGCCTCTTGTTTTGAATAGATGCCCTTTTGCTTTTTGGTCTGATCAATGCATGCAAGTATATCACGTGGCCCTTGGTGCCTGATGCAGGATGCCGTTTTGGATATAGTTGATATCCGATGTCTTATTTAGGGTTTTGATTAGTGGCTTTTGTTTGTCTAGTGATATAAATTTAATTCTCTTTATCTCAGTGTCCGTTTGTCTTGTTGGTTCGTCGAATTTTCTTTTGCTGTAGAATGGGCATGCCTGCTATTGCTTATTTTTATTTTTTTTGTTTCTTTGTCCTAATCTTCCAATTGCTGAAAGGACATTCCTAGCTAATAAAAAAAAATTGACCAGTCTAGCTGAGCGTGCAACATAAACGAAAATTTCTTAATTGACGAAGGTTCAAAATTCGTTCAAGCTATGCTATCTTGGTTTTGATGTTAAAAGAGTGAGCAGAAGCGGCATTATCTAATTTTGGAGCCCTAGAGGAGCTGATGCCTAATTTATATCTCTATTTTTTTTTGCATGTTTGGTTTTTAATATTAATACAATGAGGTAATTTATTATTCTCCCTCTATGAGCATCTCTTAATGAATGATCTTTCGACAATTGGACCTATGACGCTTTAGTACGTATTTAGAAAGCGAAGCTATTTAATCAGCAACAATTCTTGAATAAAAATAAATGTGAAGTTATTCAAGGTCGTGGAAATTGGGATTCAAACCATGTTTCTAAATTGGGAATTTTCTTTCTTGCGTCATTTGATTGAAAGTAGGAAATTTGTTTTTTTTTTAAAAAAAAAACCTGAGATAAATTTTAATCTTCTAATTTTTATTCCATTATTGTTGTATACTCTAGTCACAAATAATTTGCTTTGCCCTTGCCCTTAACAGCTCATCCTTCTGTCAAAGCTGAAAGATATACATGCCTTTCTGTCTCCCACATCAAATTCTTCTGTATAGAAGGTAGTTAACTCTCGATATTTATAACATTTTCTCCATGATTCTCATTCTGTCCGCGAAGGAATAACTGTTCCAAGCTTGATATTGAGTCATCTCTCAATATACACACGTACCGGACAGCCCGTAATATCTACGGTGACATAAACTGACAAAAAAAATGTAAATGCCCAGTTAAGTTAGTAAGGCCCAAATATGAGTCTGTAACGGCCTGCGAAAAGTTGTACGTGTAGACGAAGTCTCGATCTCGGGCGGAGTCCAAATGTCCGATTGCGGGGAAGACTTGACAATTTTGTGAGGTACTTGTGGCTTCGCCTGCCGAGGCGATCGGCGAGATGGATCATCAGTTCGGTAGCGGCGGCTGGACGATGATACCAAATCAGAACACGCTTAATCAGGACTTCCACGCTCTCCAGCCCCAATTTACCTCGCAGCAGCAGCAGCCGCCGCCTCCTCCACCGCCGCCGCCGCCCCAGCAACTTCAGCAGCAACACCATCATCACCCCTCTTTGGCCTCTCACTTCCATCTCCTCCCCGTGAGCTCTCTTTGGTTCCTCAATTTCCCTGGCTGCTCTTCGTTAGGGTTACTCTCCTACAGTTTTAGATGTTCATTCGACCATCAGATGCTGCTTGTCATCTGCATTCTTTCTTGTTTTGCAAAACATGAAACATTATTAATTGCTTTTAGGCAAGAAGATGTCAATCTAATGTCCCTGCGCAGTGAGGATCATATCTTTTTTTCTTCCCCATTAAAGAATTTTGCGTGCTTGGAACTTTGATAAAGCGTGTAAATGTTTATTGCTCTATCAAGGGAGCAAGTCAGACGCTATATCTGTGACTGGCCTCGCGTGATTACCATGCTCTAGCAAAGTGACGTTTTCTTTATGCACATCACTAGCTTGTTATTCTCCATTTATCTTTTTTGCTAGTGTGCTTCGTAGTTTTAATTGAGGTCATTTATCTGTTGTGATCCATCAGCAATCAGTTTTAAATCGCCAAAAAAATTTCACTGGTGCAAATACCGGATTTGAAACAGAATGTTTAGTTGTAGATACCTGCACTAGTTTTGGAACTTAATTGATGATTGCAATATGTTAAGCAATTCAATCAATATTCATGGTTTGCCGCATCTAGTTTTTCTTGTTGATACTGTTCTGTCATCTTTCAGTTAGTCGAACGATTAGCAGATGCAATTGATGGCGGAAACCGTGATCAGCACTACGAGTCTTTGGTTATATTTCTTTATCTCTTTCTCTGTAATATTTTAGTAAGCTAAATGTTTTTTCATATCCTTGATGCTTATTTCAACCAATTTGTTGATGAAAAACGTGGTATCTAACTTTGCATTGAACTTTTCCGGGATCATTTATCAATATCTTTTCCTCCAGGTTGTTGAGTTAACTAACCAATTTAAAAGGTGTCAACAACTCTTAGAGTCTATCTCAGATACTATCTCTTCAAAATCTATGGTGAGTAAACCGGAAGTCCTCTTTTGTTAATTCTTCATCTTTAATGCATATCTTAGGATTCATTGATGTTCTTCTCTTGGTGTTGCAATTGATTGTAGAGATTCTCAATTATACTCTTAAGCTAGATACCACATTTGTATTGGTCTAGTAATTTTGGTATATGGATTTTCTACCAGTAAGCTAATTTTTTTAGCTTAACATGCTTTTAGTCATTCTCGCACTGTGTTTCTATAGTCATAGCAGATTGAATGAACCAATAGCTCGCTGAGCCATTTAGTCGTAGGAACAAACAAAACTGGTGAAAATTCAAGAAGGTTCCTTGACGGATATAAATGTGATGAAACATGTGGACGAATTCATAGGCGTTGCATTCATAACACAAACTTTCTATGTGATAAATTTTCTTAATGTTGTTTGTGGTATTGGAGTTGTGAAACCTGCATGGACCGCATCCTTTAGTTGTAGGTTTCTTTTCCCAAGTAGAAGAAAATTCTTGACTATCTACTTCCTTATTTGAATCGTAGGTTCACTACAAAAGCATGCTTACCTGCAAGTTTACCTTTTTCACTTTAACAAAGAGTTTAATGCTTAGCTATATGAACTTTTAATGCACATATTTGGCACAACTTGCTCCATCAGTTGTTGACAGTACATGGTCAAATTCATTGGAAGCCTTGAATTGGTAGATGAGAAAGGACAGCACATAATTTTGGTTTACTTGTGTATACTTAAACGGTATGTAATGCATTCTACAGTTTATTTTCTAGATCAAGTATGTTCATTAACCACAAATGAATACATTCCACAAGGATAGAAATTGCACACTAGGCAGTGTCATTAGGCATAAAGGTTTACTACTCAGCGTCTATGTAGGTCCTAATCTTGTAAATAACCTCAGCTAAGATTCTGCAGATTAAGTTGCAAATAAGATGGGCATGTAATTCACCGATAAATTAGTGGCACAAAAGGTGTGTTTTTATAAGCAGTGAATTCTTTCATATGGATGCCATGTGCATGTTTAATATCATATGTTAAACGTTGTTCTGCATGGAGGAAAATGTGCAAGGAAGATTTCAGACAAAAATCGTTTACTACTCATAGTTCATTGAATTTCTGCCTGCAAATATCATGCCGAACTTCTTTTCTGGTAAAGAAAAAATTACGACATGTTTCAAGTATTATGTCCCTAAGGAGACAACTAGCTCTCAAAATTGTTTTCTTCGGTAAAGCTAAAATGAGTCCATGGATTTATCGATTTATAGTAGAAGCCCAGTTTAGCTTTTACACAATTTTCCTTTTTTCTATTCGTACATCATCTTAATTTTTTCTTGTTACCTATTTTTTATATTCTGTTACATCAGACAGTTGAAGGGCAAAAGCATAGACTGGAAGAGACTAGGCAACAACTTAGCCAAAGGAGGTGCTGTTTTCTTCATTCTTCAAGATATCAGTGCACACGATAAGTTTTCTAATTGGCTTGAGCTTGTCTAGCAACTTCTCATTGATGCTTGTTTATGGCAGGGATCTGATTAGCAAGTACAGAAGTCGTGTGGAAGAGCTGGTTAAGCCCGAGTAAAGACGGCCGAAATTACTTTTTGACTGTAGGAAATTTGCATCCATATTTGAAATTTGTTATTAGTGAACTACTTTTTTCCTGACATTTTGTGCGAGTATAAGATATAACGCCTTTTTCTAGGTAACTTTTATACACCCATCTGCGGTAATGGTTGACTCTAAACCTGTAAGGTTTGTCTCCTTTAGTAGCCAAGTAAGACAGAAATGTGCGCTTATTTTACAATTACCGTCCACATAATGAGCACGCACTCTCTTTGACAACTTATAGGGCGTGTAACATAAGTAGTGGACTTTATATCAGCTACTCTCATCAACATGCAGTCAGGGGAATTTGAAGATTGACCAGCAAGGAAAAACACTCGTTACCTAATTCATTTTAATTTCATTGTACATATGGAAAAAGGAATTATTAGGACTGGGACCTGGGCATGCTGAAATGGAATACAGAAGTGTCATTGCAATTTCGGTCTATTTCTACTGCTAACCTCTGATGAGATCTTAGTGATTAATATCGGCGTTTTTGCTTCCGTAACGTTTATTGATCAATAACTTGATGTTAAAAAAATAGGATGTCATGTTTGAACTACAGCGGTTCATTATTTATGTATAATGGTGTGCGATGTTGATCGTGCTTATCTGCAAATTTAAGAATACGTGATCGATGGATTATCGCAAAGCGCAGCTCCTTGATGTCCATCTCCCGCAGAAGTAAAAGAGACTTTGGTTTCAATAATATTCTTGGAAGCGGCACTGTTTCTGTAAGGTAAAAATATACTATTAGCTAGTTGCGTCGGCTACGCTGAAGGATTCGGTTTCGCCTTAATTTTTTTTCTTTATCTATGTAAAAAAAAATGACCCAATTAAACAAATGGGTTTAAAAGAAAAACGATCGAGCCTGGAGTGCGGAAGTGTGGCAGTCACGGACCGAACTTCGGCATGGGATCGACGGCATGAAAGCTAAGGTATTACGAGGCGCCAACGCGATCTCGATAGCAGAACGTCAGGGTCCGCGATGCGGGCGTGGTTTGTGTCAATCTTCCTGATGGTGGACGCACCTGTAGGCGACACACCCATTAACCTGACTATTGACCTTGGTGGTTGCGACTGAATGACCACAGTTGGCGTCGTTGGTCTAGGGACCGAGGGACAGTGGGGATCTGTCCAGGACGTCGGAGTAGCGTGTCCTACTTCCGATTCAGTCTCGATAGGAGGGTGGGTCCGAGGGTGGCATCTCGGCCCAAGGGCTAGTTGGGGTGACGCTCGACTATGCTGATTCCCTCCCCGCAGGGTTATTCAGGCCAGCCTAGAGTGTTCACACGTAGAGGATGTTAGATTGAGGAGACATACACACTGGTATGGATACACAAGCACACAGTTTGAGACATGGACACTTAATTATTGTATATGTTGCTGGTATATTTACTTGGCACAGATATTAAAGCATGGGAATTAAGGTTGAGTGGCATCCTTGTAATATTAGTCAACTTATGTGCAGCTTCCGAATTCCAAATGTGGCGTTGACTTCTCTTGGATTTTGACCCGCTCCATGGCAGGATTTCATTAGCTCTCTTTTAAGTGGGATTAACAAGCTAATGTGATTTAATCCCATGTGCTGGATTGCTTTGAAGTTACCACGTGTACCTACATGCAAAGTTAGTGAATGGGGAAAAATAATTCTGCCGAGAGGAAGGGTTTAACGTGTGACTTAAAGGAAGCTTTACAAGGTGCGAGAGCTTCCCTTGGGTGTTCTTCTTGGCGATTTCTATGGCTCTCTTCCTAACGACAATGGCTGCTTCTTCTTCCACATTTCCTTGAGCTCCCGTGCAGATCTTTGAATAGAGTGTGTCCTCCCCATCTAAGTGTGTATGCAGCTCTCCTTCTCCTCTTGTAAAGCTAGCGACCAGGTGGAAACACCTGGGCAGAGTTGTGTTCACTCGTAGGGTTTCCGTTGGCCGATCTTGGCTGACTGTTGGACATCCGGTGGCCAAAAGGGATCTCTTCCTTTAGCTGGATGGGCTGAGGTCTTAGGGACCTTGGGAGAGTAGTAACGCTATGTCCCCTGCTCCCTGCGGTTCTTCTTGGTGAGCAGCTTGGCTGCATTTGCCCTTGTAAGCTTACGCAACCCTCCTTAGTGGAGTTGGATGGCGTGAGGCTTGGTGTTCCTCCCTTTTGACGCAACCTGCAGCTGAATGTTCTCTTGTGTTGGATCGGAGGTTCTGCTGAAGAAGATTTTTGGAAATCAGCCTCTAACGTGAGGCTAGGTAAAACCTTTGCTTCCCTTGCTTGTTGATGGTTTTTCCTGTCGCCTGGACCTTGGGTTTCTATGCGCTGTTGCTTGGGTTTTCTGGGTATTCTGATGAACTCACGCAACCCCCATTGATGTTGGGTTGGATGGCGTGAGCTGCTGCCTTCTCTTGGACGTGGCCTTTAGCACCATTGGCTGAGTGGTGTTCGTGGAATCAAGATTCGGTAGCTGAATAGCCTTACACGGCTGGTGGTTCTGTTGACTTGCGCCAACCCTGCATATCAGCCCACTAGCTGGGCTAGGTACTCTCTATCCCCTCCTTGGTGGCTGATGTGTGTTGACGGCTTTTGGTGTTTGCATATGGTGTGATTTCCCGGTTCTGGACTTTCATTGTTATTGGATTTCTATGTGGATGCATGCGGGCCAGGTCGTGCCCTCGGATTTCTTGGATTTCCTTACTATATGCGATTGTTAGTTAGTAGTTTTTTGGTCAGTATGTATAATTGGCCCTTGCGTGTATGGATGGCTAATTAGGAGCGGTTTCTGGTCAGATCGTGCCTCGCATTTGCTGGATTTTCTAACGTGGCTTTCTTGTGTGTCTTAGCTGTGGATTTGTGGTTTGCTGCTCGATCCTTTATGTTAGATATATGTATACGTGGCTGTGATATATTGAATGTTATATGTGTGTGCTAATTTGAGCCCAAGGCTCTTGCTGTTGCATTGCTTGGCTGCGGGTACTAGAATACCCCCTTGTTCTTGCTCTCTATTGCTATCCGGTATATGCTTGTATGGGAAGAGAGGATGTGAGGCCTATGTAATGTGAGTGGGCTGTATTTGTAAAGAAAAGAAAAAGAACATAAGAAAGAAAGAAGACGGGGCAAGTCCGCAATAAGAATAAAAGTGGAAAAGGACTTGGCCCCAAGGTTGGTTTGGGTGTGTGGATGTTGTGTAGCCGACTCGTTGGCTTGGGAACATAGGTGAGCGAGTGAGGTTTTTATTTTGTTATGGATAGCCTTCACTTCTCCTGGCCCTCTGGTTAACGATCATAAACCCCTATATTAGAAAAAAAATTTGATCGAGGTGAAAATGGCCTATACCACTCCCAAACCCTTCCCCGAGGTGAAGCCCAATTGCCCTCTTTTATTTTTATTACGGGCTTCCCTCGTCTTCTTACTTTACTTAAAAGCTTTTGTCTTTTCTTTTTACAATTTGGCCCCACACAAGAGTATACAACAATGCCTCACTTCACTCTTGCCTATGCAGGCATTCTACTTGGATAGCAATAGAAACAAGGGTGCGTAAGCACAAGAACGAGGGGGTGTTCAAGCACTCGCAGCAAGCTTAAGCAATAGCAATTAAGCAGGAGCCATTGGGTTCAACCAAGCACACATTCACCACAATGCACAGCATTCAACACATAGCATAAATCAATAATCAAGAGCAGCCGCAAGTGGATAAAAGTCCAGCTCAAGGATCAACTATCAAACCCGGAATCCCAACTAACAAACGGCAACAAGAAACATCAGCTAATCATCAAGGAGAAACCGGAAATCTCGAGGCACGACATGGCCACCTAGCAGCCATTCCATACACACAAGAGTTGGCTAAACATACCAACCCATAAGGTTGTCTTCTAGCAATTATGTATCATAAGGAATAAGGGCACGACATGGTTCAGCAACACCAAGAAGAAAATCGATCGAAGACCAGCCAGCCACGCATGAAAATCCAAGAGAATACCGGAGCAAATCTCAGCCACAAGAGAGGTAGTAGAGATTATACCTAGCCCCCAAGTTCAAGGGTTCTTTCCAAGTTCTCTCTTGTCTATAGAACCTCCAACCCAGTGTGGGTTAATCAGCTGCCCGAGTGGTCTTGTGCCACTTGAAGGAAGGAGCAGCAACGCGCTCCAAGAGCTCCTCCTCTCTTGCGCAGGGGACGTAGGCCCTGTCGCCCGAATGATCAAGCCCGTCGCTCAGGTTGTCAACCCTTTGCTCAAGAGGAGCTACCCGTTGCTAGAGGCCTGGTTCTACAAGGAGACCACTCGGTTGTACAAGGTGCACAAGGAAGAAGAGATGATGAAGCTCACGCCATCCAACTCGACAAAGGAGTGTTGCGTGAGTTCACGGCACAAGGGAAAATGCAGCCAAGCTACTCACCATGAAAAATACCGCAGGAGCAGGAGGACATCGCATTACTGTGCTCCGGAGATCAGCAAGAGATCTTAGCCCATCCAACAAAGGGAAGAGTCCCCTTCGGCCACTAGATGTCCAACGTTCAGCAAGAGAAGCTGAAGGAAACCTTGCGGAAGTACTCACAGCCCTATCCAGGTTTTCCAACCAGGTCGATGACTATGTAGGGTACCAAGGAGAGCTACGTGCACACAAGAACCAAGGGGGAAACACTCATGATCAAGGGAGCTAAGTGGAACTCACGGAAATCACCAAGAGCAAGCTGCATTCCACGCCGGAAGAAGGGAACCAAGTTATCCCCATGGAATCGCTAAGGGTTCGCGCACGAAGGAGCAGCCAAGTTTCTCATGCAAGCTAACTCTTCTCACCTGCCGAGTCCCATGCGTAAGTGCTCTTTTTGATGCATGCAAAGACACTTGTTGCCGCCAGCTAATGCCACCACATGAGATTAGGTGGAATGTCAGGTGGTTAAGCCCCTCCATTCCACTAATCTCCATTTAATCCATGTAACAAGTATCCGCAACCTCAAGTCAAAATGCAAAGCTGGTCAAAATACATTAGGTGCAACCGAGAGCCAAATATCACCAAGTGTGGAAAGCTAGTAAGACATGTAGCCGTGAGTCCCTACCCATATGATCATATCTCTATCCCCATGTAAGTGTGCACGCCTCCTCTATCCTTGGTTCCAACTACGTGTGAGTATACTAGGCCGGCCTAAATGGATCTGACCTGGGCAGAGTTGTGGCATCCGTAAGGCT
The DNA here is from genome assembly GCA_027563935.2 of Costus lasius. Taxonomy (NCBI): domain Eukaryota; kingdom Viridiplantae; phylum Streptophyta; class Magnoliopsida; order Zingiberales; family Costaceae; genus Costus; species Costus lasius. Next base: position 141,695,441 of record CM050446.2, read on the forward strand.
CCCTTTCATGCCTCTTGGTGAAGGAAACTTAGGGCAGCTGGTGGCCAATGAATCTTCTCCATAACTAGCTGAGCTGGGATTCACTCGTGAGTCCCCAGGTTGGGTGGTAACTGTAAGACCCGAGAATTTTGATGTATTAAACCTCGGTATGTGACTCATTTTGACTATCTATAATCAGGCATTTATTAACCTTGTTGGTGGGATTTTTGGCTAAGGGGAAAAATTATTCTCCTGTAGGGCAAAAATAAGTTGCTGTGGAGGTGTCTTGAACTTGAGACCTTTCCTGTGTATGTTGTCCTGACTACCAGAGTTCCAGCCCAGTCTTTGTGTTATGTATGTGGGCGCCTACTTATTATGTGAGTATGCAGATTAAAATTCAGATCTCACTTAAGTGATTTGGCCCCACTTAAGTTGTTTTCGAAATTCAGCCCAACCCTAGCCGCCCCTTGCATTTCTTCCTCTCCCTCTCGTGGACGACTACGGCCGCGCCTTCCCCTTCGTCCAGCTCCTCTTCCGGTGAGTTTTCCGGCGGCGGCGCTTGGCATTCCGGTGTGGTGGACGGCGGTGGCGTGTGGAAGCTTCAGACAACTCTCTCTGCTCACGGTTTGCTTGCAAATCGTTCCCAAGGCGAGTGGAAATCTTATGTTACCTGTATTCCGAGTATATGATCGTTTCCTTGACATGTTTTTCTTGCTTTGTGATGGAAAAACGAGTAGGTTTAATTTCCCTTATCATGAAACCGTGAATACCTATTTGAAGTTTCGAAAATCAGATTTAGGGGCTCTAATCATAGGGTTTTTCGTTCTTTACTTGATTAGATGTCTTAGGAGGATGAGTTATCATGATCTTGATCTTCAATTTGATTGTATAATGTATTCATGAAAAAAAAAAAACCCTAGAGTATGACATGCGCCCATGCCCTAATTTGATGCAATTTCATGCTAACTTTTGGGGAAAACTTAGGATTTATGTGATTAGAAGTATAAGGGAATTTATTATGAATTTTATACTATTTTTGGAGCCTTAATTCATGCTGGCCGAAATTTACCTTAGGGGTATTTTGGTCAATGTTCAGTTAACTTTTGGGGCAAAGCTGTTATTCATGTAATTGAGTTCATATGGTACTTAAATATGATTTTTGCCTAATTTTAGGAATTTTCTATGCATAGTTATATGTGTAATCGTTCTCTTGAAATTAAGTGATGATAATGTTGTGCAATGCTTGTAATTAATCTGCTTGAGTGGAAATTTCGTTTGATAACCTAGAATGGAGATGTTACAATCTAATTGCATGAAATCTAGGATTAACACATTATACCTGCATGGGAACATTTGTTGAGAACTTAGCATGGTATCTTCCTAACCTGATTGCATGAAACTTAAGGACTACCCTGTCTAAGACATTTATGCTGTTTAATTAATTGCGAGTGGTGAATTCGATAAGTTAGATATCCGGGTATTAGTCTTTTGCTATATGTGTGTGGTGTAAGTCATGTCCATTATGTGTGACCCTGGAGATATTGTGAAGTGGGGCAAAGTGCCACGCCTTGGTCAGGCGGGGGCCACCACTTGATCTTCCTTCACAGATGTGATTAGTTTAGCATAAGAGAGACAAAGTGCCACGCTACTGGTAAGCGAGGGCCACCTCTTGAACTCTCTGACTGCTGTGTGACCAATGTGGGGAAACAAAGTGCCACGCCGTGACTTGGCGGGGGCCACCTCTTGATTTACCACATTGTCTGAGTGGGTAGATGGAGATCAGCGTGCCACGTCTTAGCTAGACGGGGGCCACCTCCTGATTTCTCCCCTACTGTTTGGCATGCATGCATTCTCTGAGCCCTGACGAGGGAAGGGTCGGACCTTTGTGGTCATTTCGTTCTGTTCTGGATTTGGATATGTTAGGATAGGATGTGCATCTACGTATGTGTTCTGTTTTGCCATATGGTATGTAAGTTCTATTTTGGTTTTGTTGTATTATGATTAGATTGCGCCATGTGGATTATTTTGTAAGTTTGTATTCTTATCTGTATTTGATTTGATATTTGATAATCGCATTTGGTAAATGTTTTGAAAAACCTTGCATGCTATTTTTGAATGTAAGAATGGAGAAGTTTCATAAGGTTCTCACTTGCGGAGCTGTTAGCTCACCCCCTCTAAAATCTACAGGTGAGGGACAGTGATTGATACGGCGTTATGCACCTTTGAGATATACTGAGTAGCTTGATGAAGCTTTGGGTTTTGTGATATGGACCTTGTAAACAATTTTGGTATTTGAATACTTGTATCTTGATTCTGTTATCTGGGGCCTACGTGCCTGTATTAGTTGTATTTTGTTTTGGATGATGAATGCTATATTTTGGTTACATGTGAGGGCTTAGGCCCATTTTGTTACAAGATTTCAGTTGTGGTATTTTTCAGCGTTTTGATAGGATTTTATGTTCAGTCTGTTCTGTGATATGCGATTTTGTCTCCGTATATGTATAGTACGGAGTTGTGATCTGATTCGATTATGTTCAGTATTTTATAAGTTGAAATTACTTGTTGTTATGAATCAGTAAAGCATGTACATGTATGGGAATTTTCCCGAACCTTGTATGTACGTATACATGCTGCCGGATTTTTGTATAAGTTTTCAGATCTTTTATTCCCTAGCTTTGTTCGTAGTATGATCTTGGCTTCAGTTTAATTTTCTCGTGACGTTCCTCGTATGATTTCCGCGTGAAATTCGGGGTTAAGTATCGAGGGGCGTTACAGTAACGCCTCAAAGCCCTGCTGCCTACGGATCTTGACTTGAATGCGAGCTTCATCTGTTGCTCCTTTGGATTTCAGGTGGCTTTCTTGGTATTCTGGTGAACTCACGCAACCCCCATTGGTGTTGGGTTGGATGGCATGAGCTGCTGCCTTCTCTTGGACGTGGCCTTTAGCACCATTGGCTGGGTAATGTTCATGGAATCAAGATTCGGTAGCTGAATAGCCTTACACGGATGATGGTTCTGTTGACTTGCGTCAACCCTGCATATCAGCCCACTAGCTGGGCTAGGTACTCTCTATCCCCTCCTTGGTGGCTGATGTGTGTTGATGATTTTTGGTGTTTGCATATGGTGCGATTTTCTGGTTCTAGACTTCCATTGTTATTGGATTTTTATGTGGATGCATGCGGGCCAGGTCGTGCCCTTGGATTTCTTGAATTTCCTTACTATATGCGATTGTTAGTTAGTAGCCTTTGGGTCAGTATGTATAGCTGGCCCTTGCATGTATGGATGGCTACTTAGGCGCAGTTTCTAGCCAAGTCGTGCCTCGCATTTGCTGGATTTTCTAACGTGGCTGTCTTGTGTGTCTTAGCTGTGGATTTTGGTTTTGCCGCTTAATCCTTTATGCTGGATGCTTGAATGCGTGGATGTGATGTGTTGAATGTTGTGTGTGTGCTGATTTGAGCCCAAGGCTCTGGCTGTTGCATTGCTTGGCTGCGGGTACTAGAATACCCCCTTGTGCTTGCTCTCTACTGCTATCCAATTAGGTGCTTGTATGGGAAGAGAGCATGTAAGACCCATATAATGAGAGTGGACTGTATTTGAAAAGAAAAAAAAAAGAAAAAGAAAAAGAAGACGGGGCAAGTCCGCAATAAGAATAAAAATGGAAAAGGACTTGGCCCGAGGGTTGGTTTGGGTGTGTGGATGTTGTGTAGCTGACTCGTTGGCTTGGGAACATAGGTGAGCGGGTGAACCCTTCCCTGAGGTGAAGCCCAATTGCCCTTTTTATTTTTATTACGGGCTTCCCTCATCTTCTTACTTTGCTTAAAAGCTTTTGTCTTTTCTTTTTACAATTTGGCCCCACACAAGAGTATACAACAATGTCTCACTTCACTCTTGCCCATACAAGCATTCTACTTGGATAGCAATAGAAACAAGGGTGTGTAAGCACAAGAACGATGGGGTGTTCAAGCACCCGCAACAAGCTTAAGCAATAGCAATTAAGCAGGAGCCATTGGGCTCAACCAAGCACACATTCACCACAATGCACAACATTCAACACATAGCATAAATCAACAACCAAGAGCAGCCGCAAGTGGATAAAAGTCCAACTTAAGGATCAGCTATTAAACCCGGAATCCCAACTAACAAACGACAACAAAAAACATCGGCTAATTATCAAGGAGAAACCAAAAATCTCGAGGCACGTCATGGCCACCTAGCAGCCATTCCATACATGCAAGATTTGGCTAAACATACCAACCCATAAGGCCATCTTCTAGCAATTATGTTTCATAAGGAATAAGGGCACGACATGGCCCAACAACACCAAGAAGAAAACCGATAGAAGACTAGCTAGCCACGCATGAAAATCCAAGAGAATACCGGAGCAAATCTCAGCCACAAGAGAGGTAGTAGAGATTATACTTAGCCCCCAAGTTCAAGGGTTCTTTCCAAGTTCTCTCTTGTCTATAGAACCTCCAACCTAGTGTGGGTTAATCAGCTGCCCGAGTGGTCTTGTGTCACTTGAAGGAAGGAGCAGCAATGCGCTCCAAGAGCTCCTCCTCTCTTACGCAGGGGACGTAGGCCCCTGTCGCCCGGATGATCAAGCCCGTCGCTCAGGTTGTCAACCCTTTGCTCAAGAGGAGTTACCCATTGCTAGAGGCCTGGTTCTACAAGGAGACCACTCGGCTGTACATGGTGCACAAGGAAGAAGAGATGATGAAGCTCACGCCATCCAACTCCACAAAGGAGTGTTGCGTGAGTTCACGGCACAAGGGAAAATGCAGCCAAGCTACTCACCATGAAAAATACCACAGGAGCAGGAGGACATCGCATTACTGTGCTCCGGAGATCAGCAAGAGATCTCAGCCCATCCAACAAAGGGAAGAGTCCCCTTTGGCCACTAGATGTCCAGCATTCAGCAAGAGAAGCTGAAGAAAACCTTGCGGAAGTACTCACAGCCCTATCCAGGTTTTCCAACCAGATCCATGACTATGTAGGGTACCAAGGAGAGCTACGTGCACACAAGAACCAAGGGGGAAACACTCATAATCAAGGGAGCTAAGTGGAACTCATGGAAATCACCAAGAGCAAGCTGCATTCCACGCCGGAAAAAAGGGAGCCAAGTTATCGCCATGGAATCGCCAAGGGTTCACGCACGAAGGAGCAGCCAAGCTTCTCGTGCAAGCAAAGACACTTGTCGCCGCCAGCTAATGCCAAATCCCATGCGCAAGTGCTCTTTTTGATGCATGCAAAGACACTTGTCGCCATCAGCTAATGCCACCACATGAGATTAGGTATTATTGAGGCCGACTTGCCGAGCAGTCATTCTCCTCTGGTTCCAACTACGTGTGCACGCCTCCATTTAATACCCTATGATACCAAGTTGTTAGGCCCTTTTCACCCCTATCAATTTTTTTTTTCTAATCTAGGGGTTTATGATCGTTAACCAAAGGGGCGGGAGAAGTGAGGGCTATCCACAACAAAATAAAAACCTCACCCGTTCACCTATGTTCCCAAGCCAACGAGTCAGCTACACAACATCAACACACTCAAACCAACCTTGAGGCCAAGTCCTTTCCCACTTTTATTCTAATTACGAACTTGCCCCGTCTTCTTTCTTTCTTATGTTCTTTTTCTTTTCTTTACAAGTACAACCCACTCACATTACATAGGTCTCACATGCTATCTTCCCATACAAGCATCTACCGGATAGCAATAGAGAGCAAGCACAAGGGGGTATTCTAGTACCCGCAGCCAAGCAATGCAACAGTAAGAGCTTTGGGCTCAAATTAGCACACACACATAACATTCAACACATCACAGCCACGCGTACATATATCCAGCATAAAAGATCGGACGGTTAAACACAAATCCACAGCTAAGACACACAAGAAAGCCACGTTAGAAAATCCAGCAAAAGCGAGACACGACTTGGCTAGAAATCGCGCCTAATTAGCCATCCATACACGCAAGGGCCAACTATACATACTGTCCCAAAAGCTCCTAACTAACAATCGCATATAGTAAGGAAATCGAAGAAATCCGAGGGAACGACCTGACCCGCATGCATCCACATAGAAATCCAATAACAATGAAAGTCCAGAACCGGGAAATCACACCATATGCAAACACCAAAAGCCGTCAATACACATCAGCCACAAAGGAGGGGATAGAGAGTACCTAGCCCAGCTAGTGGGCTAATATGCAGGGTTGGCGCAAGTCAACAGAACCACCAGCCGTGTAAGGCTATTCAGCTACCGAATCTTGATTCCACGAACACCCCCCCCGCCAATAGTGCTAAAGGCCACGTCCAAGAGAAGGCAGAAGCTCACGCCATCCAACCCAACATCAATGGAGGTTGTGTGAGTTCACCAAAACACCCAGAAAACCCAAGCAACAGCGCATAGAAACCCAAGGTCCAGGCGACAGGAAAAACCATCCATAAGCAAGGGAAGAAAAGGTTTTACCTAGCCTCACATTAGAGGCTGATTTCCAAAAATCTTCTTCAGCAGAACCTTCGATCCAACACAAGGGACCATTTAGTGGCAGGTTGCGTCAAAAGGGAGGAACACCAAGCCTCACGCCATCCAACTCCACTAAGGAGGGTTGCGTAAGCTTACAAGGGAAAATGCAGCCAAGCTGTTCACCAAGAAGAACCGCAGGGAGCAGGGGACATAGCGTTACCGCTCTCCCAAGGTCGCTAAGACCTCAGCTCATCCAGCTAAAGGAAGAGATCCCTTTTGGCCACCGGATGTCCAACAATCAGCCAAAAACGGCCAACGAAAACCCTACGAGTGAACACAACTCTGCCCAGGTGTTTCCACCTGGTCGCTGGCTTTACAAGAGGAGAAGGAGAGCTGCGTACACACTTAGATGGGGAGGACACACTCTATTGAAAGATCTGCACGGGAGCTCAAGGAAATGTGGAAGAAGAAGCAGCCATTGTCGCTAGGAAGAAAGCCATAGAAATCGCCAGGAAGAACACCGAACGGAAGCTCTCGCACCTTGTAAAGCTTCCTTCGCATGTCACACGTTAATCCGTTCATCTCGGCAGAATTCTTTTTCCCCATTCACTAACTTTGCATGTAGGTACACGTGACAATTTCAAAGCAATCCAGCACATGTGATTAAATCACATCAGCTTGCTAATCCCACTTAAAGAGAGCTAATGAAACTCTACCGTGGAGTGGGTCAAAATCCAAGAGAAATCAACGTCACATTTGGAATTCGGAAGCTGCACATAAGTTGACTACTATTACAAGGATGCCACTCAACCTTAATTCCCATGCTTTAATATCTGTGCCAATTAAATAAACCAGCAACATATACAATAACTAAGTGTCCATGCCTCAAACTGTGTGCCTGTGTGTCCATACCAGTGTGTACGCCTCCTCAATCCAACATCCTCTACATGTGAACACTCTTGGCTGGCCTGAATAACCCTGCGAGGAGGGAATCAGCATAGCCGGGCATCACCCCAACTAACCCTTGGGCCGAGATGCCACCCTCGGACCCACCCTCCTATCGGGACCGATTCGGAAGTAGGACACGCTACTCCGACGCCCTGGACAGATCCCCCCTGGACCAACGACGCCAACTATGGTCACTCAGTCACGGCCACCAAGGTCAATAGCCAGGTAATGGGTGTGTCGCCTACAGGTGCGTCCACCATAAGGAAGACTGACACAAACCACGCCCGCATTGCGGACCCTGACGTCCTGCTATCGAGATCGCGTTGGTGCCTCGTAATACCTTAGCTTTCATGTTGTCGATCCCATGCCGAGGTACGATCCATGACCGCCACACTTCTGCGCGCCAAGCTCGCTCGCATACGCCAGCATGCTATTGTGCTCCAGGGTTTCTACTCGCTCGCCCTTTCACCGAAGCTAACGACATGGCCCAAAATCATGCCTAAGTAGCCATCCATACACGCAAGGATCAGCTACACATACTGGCTCAAAGACTACCATCTAACAATCGTGTATATGCAGGAACCCAATGGCAATAAAGCTAGCAAAGCAAGATATTGTAGCCAAACACAAGTGGCCAAAACCAATGCGGAACTCCTCAACCAACCATCACCCAAGAAGAGGGAAGATGAAGTCATACCTAGCCCCAAGTTAGAGGGTTGTTTCCAAACATCTTCATCAACCGAACCACTAACTCCAATGGAGTCATTCAGCTGCCTGGGTGGACAAGGGGCACCTTGAGGGATGGAACAACAACGCACTCCAGGAGCTTCTCCTCTCTAGCATAGGGGATGTAGGCCCTTGTCTTATGGATAATCAAAGCCCGTCGCTCAGGTTGTCAACCCTTTGCCTGAGAGGAGGATACTCATTGCTGGAGGCCTGGTTCAATAGGTTGACCACCCAGCCTGCGCTAAGGAGGAAGCAATGAAGCTTCACGCCATCCAGCTCCCCAAAGGAGGGTTGCGTGAGCTAGAGTCTAGGGAAAGATGCAGTCGAGCTGCTCACCAAAAATAACCGCAAGGAGCAGGGGACACTTTGGCCACTAGATGTCCAACTTTCAGTAATAGAATGCTGAAGGAAACATTGCAAGTGAACACAGTCCAACCCAGGTGCGGATCACCTGGTCGATGACTTGTAGGGAACCAAAGAGAGCTGCAAGCACACAACCTGAAGTGGACTATCTCTACTCAAGGAGGAAACCAGGAACTCATAAGGAAACCCATGGGGAAAATGGCAGCCGAGAGTCCAGGAGCAGAACATAGAGTACCAAGAATAACCCTCACGCACAAGAGGAACATAATAAAACCCTCACGCATAAAATCTGCTCTCGCCCCTTTCTTTTTCTTTCACCAATGTAGGAAATAGAACCAGCCATTAACATCAAGGAGAGAGCCCTAGAAATTACCAGGAAGGATCCCCATAATAAACTCCCTGAATGAGCTCTAGCATGTTGACCTAGTTATGTCCACCAGCCACATTTGCTTGGAGAAGGGAGCTGGTAAGGGCTCGCATAGAAATTGGGAGGAAATGACTGAGACTATCACCAAGGAGCTCCACCATGAATCACCATTCAAGAAATCCCCAAAAACCAAGTTCTCGCACCATTCTCCAGCCCTCGCATCATTTTTGCTTTCCGTCCCTTTAGCTTCACGTGTAAGCCACTTGTTAATTCCCCACTTTTCCCAATCTATCGAATCTCATTTCCCTTCACGCCACACTCTATTATTTAATTCCTAATCTTGCATGAAGTGAATACGTGGCAGCCTTGTGAAAGTCCAGCACATGGGATTAACTCACGTTGGCTACAAATCCCACTCAAGGGATTAATAACTCTCGCATCCCATGTGCAAGTCAACTCTTTTGAATGGTCAACATCCATTCAATTACAGCCAATCCCAATGTGCAATCACAAGTCAATATGCATGGGGTCAATGTGAATATACTCAAGTGGAGGAGAATGACCGACTACGCTGATTCCCTCCCCGCAGGTATTATTCAGGCCGGCCTAGGATAACCTCCAGCAGTCCGCGTTGACAGGGAAGAGTACCTTTGAGATTATTCTGGGCAGACAGCCATTGACCCCTCCTGATGTTGCCCAGCGGCGCATAGGCTGGCCCGAGATCGCAGCGAGATATTAGCTGAGGCCAACGACAGCCTTCGCTAGGTTGTTCAGGCGATGGAGCGTTCGGCCAATCTCCATCGACGAGACCTTTGATTTTTTGTGGGAGACTTGGTTCTTCTTAAGGTCTCGCCCTTTATGATGAAGAAGGCTCGTAGCGGTGCGATGCATCACGGACTCATGAGACGCTACGAGGGCCCATTTGAGGTCGTGGGTCAAGTCGGTGCTGTGGCCTACCGACTCAGGCTTCCTGATTCTATGAAGCTCCATCCGGTTTTTTATATGAGCTTCCTGAAGCCATATCATGAGGACCCCGAGGGTGCGGATAGAGGCCACCGCACTAGAGCTCCGCCTGGAGTTCATGCCCATTTCGATCGTCAGATCGAGCGCATTATTTCTCACCGGACCAGAGGCTATGGCCGGCGCGGGCGTACGGAGCTCCTTATCCATTGGGTTGGGTCTTCGCCCATGGAAGCTACTTGGGAACAGGCTTCGCACCTTTGGCAGTTTCAGGACTAGGTGCAGGATTATCTTCAGCTTCAATCACCGAGGACGGCGACTTCTTCTGGCGGGGTGCATGTGAGGCACCCAGAGCTTGAGCACATTATTTCTATGTCCCAGCCTGTATTTTTATGTAGTCGACGTCTCGCCCTGGGCGTTGGCTGAGTGAACATGTTGAGACTCCCCTTTATATATATATATATATATATATATATATATATATATATGCATGTGGTTTTCATACATGCTTGTCCATGTTCACGAGTTGGCACCGACTCCGTTTGATGAGTCACGTCGTGGATGACGGATCATGCGTGTCGGAGGTACCTCCACTGTTGGTCATGACACGGCAACTTTGCTACGCGAGCATCCTCCGTGGTGGGATGTCTTCGCTGGTGCCAGAGCTCGCTCTCCTGTTTGGTACAGGATGGAGTGGACCGACGCAGTAGTCAGCCTAACGGCGGGATCGTTGTGCATCTGTCGGGTGCCTCAAGTATGTAGGCGTCTGATCCATGGGGATTGATGGTCAGACCATTGGCACGTCCATTAGCTTCAGTGTGAGGGTGAGCGAGCAGAAACCTTGACGCGCGTTAGTGTGCCGGTGTATGCAAGCAAGCCTGGCGCGCGGAAGCGTGGCGGTCATGGACCGAACCTCGGCGTGGGATCGACGGCACGAAAGCTAAGGTATTACAAGGCGCCAACGCGATCTCGATAGCAGGGACGGCAGGGTCCGCGATGCGGGCGTGGTTGTGTGTCATCTTGCTGCGGTGGATGCACTGTAGGCGACACACCCATTAACCTGGCTACTGACCCTTGGTGGGTTACGACTGAGTGACCAAAGTCGGCGTCGTTGGTCCAGGGACTGGGGGACAGTGGGGATCTATCCAGGGCGTCGGAGCAGTGAGTCATGCTTTCAATTCGGTTCCGATAGGAGGGTGAGTCCGAAGGTGGCACTTCGGCTCAAGGGCTAGTCGGGGTGATGCCCGACTACGCTGATTCCCTCCCCACAGGTATTATTCAGGCTGGCCTAGGATACTCACACGTAGTTGGAACCAAGGATAGAGGAGGCGTGCACACTTACATGGGGATAGAGATATGATCATATGGGTAGGGACTCACGGCTGCATGCCTTACCAACTTTCCACACTTTGTGATATTTGGCTCTCGGTTGCACCTAATGTATTTTGACCAGCTTTGCATGTTGACTTGAGGTTGCTGAGACTTGTTACATGGATTAAATGGAGATTAGTGGAATGGAGGGGCTTAACCACCTGACATTCCACCTAATCTCATGTGGTGGCATTAGTTGGCGGCGACAAGTGTCTTTGCATGCATCAAAAAGAGCACTTGTGCATGGGACTCGGCAGGTGAGAAGAGTTAGCTTGCACAAGAAGCTTGGCTGCTCCTTCGTGCACGAACCCTTGGCGATTCCATGGTGATAACTTGGTTCCCTTCTTCCGGCGTGGAATGCAGCTTGCTCTTGGTGATTTCCGTGAGTTCCACTTAGCTCGCTTGATCATGAGTGTTTCCCCCCATGGTTCTTGTGTGCACGTAGCTCTCCTTGGTACCCTACAAAGTCATCGAGTACTTCCGCAAGGTTTCCTTTAGCTTCTCTTGCTGAATGCTGGACATCTAGTGGCCAAAGGGGACTCTTCCCTTTGCTGGATGGGCTGAGATCTCTTGCTGATCTCCAGAGCGCGGTAACGCGATGTCCTCCTGCTCCTGTGGTACTTTTCTTGGTGAGCAGCTTGGCAGCATTTTCCCTTGTGTCGTGAACTCACGCAACCCTCCTTTGTGGAGTTGGATGGTGTGAGCTTCATCGTCTCTTCTTCCTTGTGCACCTTGTACAACCGAGTGGTCTCCTTGTAGAACTAGGCCTTGGCAATGGGTAACTCCTCTTGAGAAAAGGGTTGACAACCTGAGCGACGGGCTTGATCATCCGGGAGACATGGGCCTACGTCCCCTACGCAAGAGAGGAGGAGCTCTTGGAGCGTGTTGGTTGGTACTCATTCCTTCAAGTGGCACAAGACCACTCGGGCAACTGATTAACCCACTGGGTTGGAGGTTTTGTAGACAAGAGAGAACTTGGAAAGATCCTTTGAACTTGGGGGCTAGGTATAATCTCTACTACCTCTCTTGTGGCTGAGATTTGCTCCGGTATTCTTTTGGATTTTCATGCGTGGCTGGCTAGTCTTCTATCGGTTTTCTTCTTGGTGTTGCTGAGCCATGTCGTGCCCTTATTCCTTATGATACATAATTGCTAGAAGACAACCTTATGGGTTGGTATGTTTAGCCAATTCTTGCGTGTATGGAATGGCTGCTAGGTGGCCATGTCATGCCTCGAGATTTCCGGTTTCTCCTTGATGATTCACTGATGTTTCTTGTTGCTGTTTGTTAGTTGGGATTCCGGGTTTGATAGCTGATCCTTGAGCTGGACTTTTATCCACTTGCGGCTGCTCTTAGTTGTTGATTTATGCTATGTGTTGAATGCTGTGCATTGTGGTGAATGTGTGCTTGGTTGAGCCCAATAGCTCCTGCTTAATTGCTATTGCTTAAGCTTGCTGCGGGTGCTTGAACACCCCTCGTTCTTGTGCTTACGCACCCTTATTTCTATTGCTATCCAAGTAGAATGCTTGTATGGGCAAGAGTGAAGTGAGACATTGTTGTATAGGATTCCATCCAACAGAACATAGCCTAAGTCTCTAATAGGCATAATCCATGTATGTGAAAAGTCACAGCATCATATAAATTTTAGGCAATTTTCACGGTTGGATGTAAAGGAATAAATTGAATAAAAATAATAGATAAGTGTTCAAAGCACCTAAAAAGGGTCGTATCCATCTTTGCATGTTAGGAAGTAGCATGCTAATACCTAAGTGTGCTTCTCCATGCTCAAGTAAGTTGCATTATTCTACATGTGGTAGCAAGAGCTTTGCATTTTTGTACTATGAGAAGAGAGACATGCAACTATCCATTCTTGTGAAGTTTACATCAATTTGCATCTAAAAATAAGAATACTACTTGTTCATGCATGCGAGGGAGATGCAAGTCGATAGATCAATATCTGCAAAAGGCAAGAGAGAGCCATGGAAGTTGTTAGCACTTGGGAGTAAAGGTGAAAGCACATGGGTAGGGGAGAAAACCTCTAGTTACTAATTAGGGATGACAACAAGTCTGGTACCTGCATTTTTACCCTCAACCTGAACCTGACCTGATTACAAAACCCGTTACTTGAACCTGGGTCAAGTATTTAAACGAGTACTCGATTAAATAAAAAATAAATTATTTATTATTTATATTTTATAAAATATAATTTAAAAATATAATAATAATAAATATATTTGTATAATAACTATTTATTATTTTTTATATTTTTAATAGTAATAAATATTTATATAATAGTTATTTTATTATTATTTATATTTTAATAATAATAAATATATTTATATTTACTAAAATCGGGTATCGGGTAATAGGTATCAACATCCCTAAACCTGAATTCTATCGGAATTCGATTAAAACCTAACTCATCAAACTTGAAATAGTCTCATTTAGCTACTCAGGTACTTGATCCCGTCATAAACGGGTCGGGTACCTACCTGAACCGGGTTAGATGAGCACCCCTATTACTAATAGGGATGATAACGACCAACCCCTCCACCCATACTAATAGGGCCCTCAATCGTCACCGGCGAGTAATCGTGCAAAGCACGCCCTAACGAAATAATAACAAGACACTTGACATCCTAACTCTAACCCTAGGCCTTTATTTATAGACTTCTCTACTTAGCGAACCGGGTATGACATACCGACCCGGATCCGCTTTATTAATAACCATTAATGACACTGAGTTTGTAACAATTGCCCCCCTCTTTAACTAGCCTTGTCGTCAAGGCTCATCTTGTGCTTTTTCTAGGATCCCAAATTGCTCGATAAAATGTTCAATCAGAAACACCAAACATTGTAGGCTCAAACTTGACAGCTATATCTTTCTCTTCAGAAAAATCTCACCCCAATCATTTGGCTGAAAAACATTACTATTAAGTTGGGGTTGTCCGCTATTAAGCTGAGGTTGTTCGTTTATACCATGTTGTGAAGGACTTGAGGCATGAAAGCTTAAGTATCCAGGATTTGCAGGTTCTGCATTTAAAAATGGCTCCTCCTCCATGTCTTCTGATTCTTCTAAGATAAATGTTGTCACCATATCATCTGGTACAAGCGACCTTGAATGACCATGCAAGCCCTTTTCCTCATCTTCTCTCTTGGAAACTTCAATAGCAGCACTGAACATTTCCTCTTCTATATCGTTGCTATAATCAATCTCAATTACTGGATAAATGCTTGGTTCAGAACGATTATCAAAAGAGGTATCGATAGATACTTTAGAACCTTGATCAACATGATTCAGATTGTCATCTTCATAGGAGCTCTGATCAGAAATTGTATTAAATCTTTGTATCATCTCTGGCCTCAACCTTTCCCAAAAAAAGATTGGAAATCTTACATCTTAACCCTCGAATCCAATCATATGCTTGCCCCTCCATACGAACAAACGCCATAGGAAATTTATAGTCGTCTGTCATATCTTTAATGTTGAAAAAATATTCAGCTTGCGCAATCCATTCTTCTGGATCAGTTCCATCAAATCCTTGTAATTCCATGAGAATACGAGTCTGCCATTTATCCTACATGGTACTTTGGCTCTGTGGATAAGTCTGCCCATATTCATTTTTGCACCCTCTCGCCTTTTCTTTTCCCTAACCCTCTCTTTAAGCATCACTCTCATCTCATCTAAACTATCTAGATGATGATTCATCTCCATATAATATAGAACAACTTTACTTCCCTCACTTCTCATCGTCATCCTTCCTTTCTTTTTGATTTTTTTTCGATGCTACAGTACTTTCTACGGTACTCGCACATTTTATTAATATTTTTATTTTTTTTTCTAAACCTGACCTAAGCTACAATACCTTCTCCGCCTGCGTCCACTAGAAGTTGCTTCTCACTCTTGCTTCGCCGGCCAGTTGTGCCGCCGCCGGCTAGGGTTCCGGATGGGGAGGAAACGTGCACCGCCGGCTAGGGTTCCGGCTGGGGAGGAAGCGTGCACCGTCGATTGCTCGCACGTCGTTCACCTCTTCCCAGTGTCTGCCAGCTGCACAGGCAGTTGATTCCAGCCGCCTTTGCTCACCGCTGCAATCTTCCTCCGCTCGTTTGTCACGTTGTCCTCGCCGCCAGCAACCTAGTTGCGTGCGAACTCGCCTAGATGCCGCTGCCGAACTCATTGCCTCAACGCCTCACAGAGCCGACGCCAGAAGCGACGCCAGACTGCTGGGATTCGTTCGCCGCCAACGCCGGAAGCCTTCTCCAACGCCAATCTGAAGTTCAGGCAAACACCGAACGCTTGCAGAGCCGCCGTTGTTGCTGGATCTTCTGAGCCGTGGTCGTCGATGCAGCATCCACCCCTTTTTTTTCAGCTTACCTACGATACTAGATCCACTATGTAGATCTAATACCGACAACGGAATCTCTTTCGTTTTTATCCGTCGCTGGACCACCGATTCCCCAGTGAATCGATCCGATAAGTCGGACCAATTGATAGAACCTTCAGCCGTCACCGGCGAGTAATCGTGCAAAGCATGCCCTAACGAAATAATAACAAGACACTTGATATCCTAACTCTAACCCTAGGCCCATATTTATAGACTTCTCTACTTAGCGAACCGGGTATGACATTCCAATCCGGATCCGCTTTATTAATAACCTAATGACACTGAGCCCGTAACATATACTCTACGTCGGACCGACCTGATTGGTTTCAAAATTTTTTCTCTACAACCAACCCCAATGGGGATTGGGTCCTTGTGGGGAAAACCGAGTGGCTGAGAGACCAGGGAGAGGAGGAAGAGAGGAAGAAGAGGAGGTGGCAAGGAGTGAGGAAGAGCCAAGAGGGGGTTAGGGTTTCAAAGGATAATTTAAGAATTATAATAGGCAGGGCAAGTTCAGGTTCGGGGCGGTTATGTAAGATCTCACACCCGACTCTGATCCGACTTATAATAGTTGGGTTGTATCCGAACCCAACCTGAGACCCCGTCAACTCAGGTTTTCTTTGTTAAAATTGGGGTTGATCGGGTAAGATCGAATATGAATTTTTGTGTCATCTCTAGTTACGAGCTTAGGGGTCCTTTGTATTGACTTCCTCCAAAGACAATGAACAAGAATTGCATAGTTAACATAGAGACACTCTAGAAAATAGAGGATTATTGATGATGGTGCAAAGGAGACAGAAGAGGACAAAGTTATTGAAGATCAAAGTTTCTGCAGAGCTGGCAATAATAAATGGTAGCAGAAAGTTATGTTTGCAGTGAATCAGCCAGAGTTTTCTGCAAATGAGAGAAAGGGAGGTGGCTGCAATTTCTTCCGTGAAGGAGGTTGCATTTTTTTCTGCAAGGTGCTGGTGTTTTGGAGATTATCAAGTTGGCTTTAGACATGTTACAGGGTTATGGCCCCCCACTTTTGGTTGTCATCTTCTGCAAGAATCAACTGCAGAAGATTGCAGGTGATAAGATTTGTACTCTGTAGTCGATAGGATACGACAGCTGAAACTATGAAGGGAAAAGGAGAATTGCAGGAGTATCGCTTGGTGCAGTAGGCCAACTACAGGAGGCAGAAAGAGGAAAGATTTTTTGGCGAAGTGGGCTGAAGACTGCATAGATAGCAGCTTCAATGAAGGTATATGGCCGCAGGAGGATGATGTTGAGAGACTGATTATAGGGGCTGCAAGAGTGGATGCAGAGGACGGAGTTTTGGTGGCCTATCGATTCTAGCATTATTGCCAACAACGTGCAACAACAGTTTGGACTGGGAGGAGAGAGTAGGGAGAGACAACTAGGATATAATTAGATTGATTAAATCCAAACATTTTATTAGGTCATCATCCACATAAGGCACAGAGAACTTTGCAATGTGCTACTAACTATGTGGTCTATAATAACTCTAATATATAGTAACTCTTCTACGTATTTTTTTTTTCATTTATATAGTTATTATTTCTTTGCTTCAAAATATAGATATTTTTTAAGCAAACTTTCTTGGACAATTGAAAAGCAAGTATTTTATTGTTGATTAATTTCACTTGAATTTATTGATTTTCAGGAACTAGAAAATCCTTTGATTCTTATTCATGATAAGAAGATTTCAGACATGAATTCTCTTGCACAAATATTGGAGCTTGCTTTAAAGGTAATGCCACTATTTCTTTATACTGTGAAATAACTATAATTGATGATCTAATTATGGGAATCTTGTTCCTGAAATACTCATTTTTATGCGCCAATACAGACAAATAGAGCACTTCTAATTGTGGCTGAGGATGTAGAAAGTGATGCTCTAGCCATATTGCTGTTGAATAAGCATCGCGCTCATATTAAGGTAATTTTTCAAAAAGCATGCATATGTAACCTATTGAGTTCTTGTTCTTTGGAAATTGAACCCTAACATCACTAAGAGGATTAATTAGTGTGAGATCCATTTGCCATTTGTTGAATTTTTTTTGTTATTGTATCTTATCTGTTACACAGTTTGCCTATTTGTATGTTACTATTGTATCAAAATGAATGCTATGAAATTTCTCTATTTTTCTATTGAAATAGTCGAAATTTACTAATTTATGTTGGAATTTCTAATTTCTAGGTTTGTGCCATTAAGGCCACTGGTTTTGGTGAAAATAGGAAAGCAAATTTGGAGGATCTTGCAATACTTACCTGAAGACAGGTTCTATGCTTCTCATGACATGGAAATTATTGGCCCTAAATAGTGACTAATAAAATTGACCATTTGTAATTTTGATATATACTGAAATTGGGTGCATCACCTTCTCTGCAAAATTAAAATTAAGCAGGTTATTGCAAAAGAGTATGGCCTAAGCTTAGAAAAATTCAAAGTAGAAATGTTTGGTACAGCTAAAAAGGTCAGCAATATTTTCACGTCCGATAATGTGATCACGAGGTGTACTTATATATTATTGTTAGGTTACTATCTCTGTTAATGTTATTACTATACTACATGGTGGTGGTGACAAGAATCACATTGAAGAAAGGTGTGGGCAGGTTCTTCACATTCGCCCATGAATACTGCTGGTATTAGCTTTCCAATGATTGCTCATTGCAAACTAGTGAAGGATTAATTTTCTGTAAGAATGTTATGATACCTAAAAAATATCATTATTTCATCTATTCTACTAATGTCATAATCCATAGTAGCGTTGCCAACTTATCATTTTTCTATGTTCGGTAGGATGGAATCCATTGTGGAAAGGAGATTCATTACATTTTTCATCCTTTTCATGATGAATTTCATCCCACCGAACATAGTTTATGTAGTCCTGTGTAACAGTATCTATGCTGCGAATTATGCATAGAACTTTTGTGCGCAGATATGGAAGCTATCCAAGCCATGTTTTGAAAGGAATAAATACCTTCCAATTTGCCAAAGGCGAAGGCTCCGTGATTGAACTAAACCACGGCATGGACATGGATCTGCAGACGACGAACTGCGGATGATTGATGAATGTGAATTTTCATGCAACACTTCTAATAGTTGCCAACGGCAAGCAGGGAAAAGTATGACTTGCTATGAGATCCAGAACACGACAAAGAGTATGTCTATTATGAAAAATCTTTGCCTGACGGGTTTTGTTTACCACGTATGGGGGGAGCATAATGCTTGTATTCATCATGGCAAAGGGGAAGGGCCAACGGAAATTGCTACTTGATTTATTGGCCAATATCCGGTCAAAGATTCTTTTCTTGATCGCTTCGGCAAAGATCAACCCAAATGTTCTAACGTATCTAGACGCCTGGAAATATGAGATCTTGGAATATCCAGAATTTTGATCTGGCTGGGAGGTTTTGGATCAACTCTAAATGCTACATTCTTCTCATATTATCTTCTTGCATATGGACTCGAAAGAAGACACAGGAACCGGATGTTGTGCTCAAATGTGTTGGATATTATATTATTATTTTCCTTTACCGTGGGTGGGATAGAAGGAGAGAATAGCGTATGACTGTGTTTGGTTTTGGCATATTGACTATTGTCTTGTCGGTGAGCATGTAAATTACTGTTTTTCTTTTATATCATTAATAAACTCTTACTTGCCTTTGGTAAAAAAATATATATATTTCTTTAAATTCACTTGGGAATTGGGCAAAGGCCAATGTTACGGGACGAGCTAGGCCTGCGAAGAGCGAAGAGAAATTGGCTGGTCCTTCGCGCGAGAAGGATAGTAATTTTATCATCCAAATAGTTTTAAAAAAAATAAAAAATATTATGATAATCTATACATTTTAAGATATTCAATAGTACTAATATTATCATGAATAAAATTTATGATAAAAAAATTCATATATAGTACAGATTTTATTATCTTCTATGATTTTTTTTCTCATCGTAAAAAATTTTATTCACTATGATATTAGTACGTTGAATAGCTTAAAATGCATAGATCATCATAATATTTTTTTATTTTTTTTAAAATTATTTGATTTGAATTTTGAGGATCCTTCTCTTTTTCAGGAAAAAAATAATGCTCCAGAACCTTTTTTCTCTGCGAATGCCATCGTGGGGATGATTTGGTTGTGCTTGATTAGATTATCTAATTTATCTTGGTATTGTTTTAATCCCACATCACGAAGTGCAGCAATCGTGGGCGGAGAGGAGACTACATTAGAACGCAACATGCCGCATCAAAACTCATACCTTTCTCGGCCTTTTGGCTAAGATCAAGTGTAGTATCTGTTCTTATCAGTTTAATATCTGATACGTGGGCCATCGGCCCACTATGATATTAAATTAATTTTTTATGGGGGAAGGTCCATTACAGTAGCTTGCTGCTGGGTCCTTTGCGCGTCGCTCAAGCGTTGCACTATTGCATGGGCTTGGCGCACCCCTACCAAATCTCATTTGTTAAAACTTTTCAACATTAATCAGGCTCAATTGTCCCAATTAACGGCAGTTTTGATTTATTGTTCGGTTAGTTAATTCATTGCCGATAAACTTTTCGCAGATTTGGTTTAGGGAGTTACTTTATGACCGATAAACTATAGCAGAATTGCAAAGTTCTGATAAAAGTTGTTGTAGAATGCAACACATAGAACCAGCAAACATTGTTTGATTGAATATAACTAGT
The DNA here is from genome assembly GCA_027563935.2 of Costus lasius. Classification (NCBI taxonomy): domain Eukaryota; kingdom Viridiplantae; phylum Streptophyta; class Magnoliopsida; order Zingiberales; family Costaceae; genus Costus; species Costus lasius. The sequence goes on from CM050446.2 coordinate 141,715,694, forward strand.
CATTGGTAAGAAGTTGATATTATTCCTTTGGAAAAAGATTTTGATAAGATTACTTTTAGGTATAACTATTAACTAGTCATTGGTAATATTATTCCTTTGGAAAAAGATTTAAATTTGATTGGATGATAATATTTCAAAAACTTAAAATGAATATAAGATATTTCAAAAACTTAAAATGAATATAAGATATTCTACTAATGACAGTTACATGAGTAGTTTATCTTGAACTATAAAAGCATTTTTAATACTGAGATTTAAGTATGTTTCATTTTTTATCTTGCTATATTTGACTTTGTTATCTCCTTGTAGTAAAACTGCAAGGTCAGGAGAAAGTGTCGGTCTTTTTTCAGATTACGAACAGAGAAAGATTTTGTAACCACATGCTTCACAATACCAGCAGTGTTGCTTCAAACTATGTTCGAAGCAGTAAATTTTTTATTTTACATTTCCTTTTTCTACATTGTTTACTTCAAATAGCTTAAGACAGCTGTGGAGAAAAGTATAGCAATGTTTGACAAGGAGAAAGCACAAGAACGATTGTCAAAGCTCTTTGGAGGTGTTGCAGTCCTTAAAGGTACATATCCTTGTCTATTTCCTAAATAATTGTATATGCTTATCCTCTGTAGATTGGTGGGGCAAGCGAGGCTGAAGTTGGTGAGAAAAAGGACAGGGTAATAGATGCTCTGAATGCTGTAAGGGCAGCGGTGGAAGAGGGAATTTTACTCGGTAAAAGATCCCTTGACACTCTTCACTTTAGTAAGGAAAACATGCTCACATGCTCTTATATGTTGTGATGCCTGTAGGTGGTGGTGTTGCACTTTTATATGCTACCAAGGAACTTGACAAAAATCAAACATCCAATAACGATGACAGAATAGGAATACAGATCATTAAGAATGCCCTAAAGGTTTTTACCTGTATAGTTACTATACCTTATTGTATAGCCAACAAAGTGTATGTTGACTGGGTTTTGGTTTATTAGGCACCTACTTTGACTATTGCTGCAAATGCTGGTAATGATGGTGCACTAATTGTGGGGAAACTTCTTGAACAAGACAATCTTAATTTAGGCTACGATGCTGCTAAAGGTTTGAAATTAGTACTAATAATGTGTACATTCCAAAATTAAGGTATACATATTGTTAAGAATCTGGAAATGACAATGATTTTTATTTGATTTCTTTGTGTTGCTCTTCTATTTTGTTTCCTCATATTATCTACAATGTGGAAGAGAATAACACTTGTATAAGATAGTTCGTCATCCTATCCTCTTACATACGGAGTCAATATATCATATCATAACTTTCAATTTATAGTAGACCTTGGTTGAAATGGTTCAGCTTGGATAGATTTTACCCTGTCATAGCAACATTTATAGTTATTTCTTTCCCTGACTTACCACTTTTATGTTGACATAACCTAGGTCAACTTACTTTTTTGCTTCTTTGTCGGTGTTGCTTAAAGTTTGTTGTTCCGATTTGTGTCTCAACAACAATAATATTAGGGTAATGCAGTCTATATTTTATCATTTCTCAACAACAATTTTGACTCTGTTACATAAATATTTTGACAGTATTGCTTGTCGCAATCTGGTTCATGTCTTGTTATTTGGTAACTTCTTTGAATAGATGTTGCAGCAGTGCAAATGAAATGGTAATTTGCCGCTGCTTATGTTCACTAAGAAAAGGGAAACAGTTGCATCCCTATCGGTATCGTCTCATTATGTTCCTTAGTGTACTTTTAATTTTCGAATTGCTATTAAAAAATGGTCCGTGGATGCTGTGCCAGGTGAATACATAGACATGGTTGAGGCTGGAATAATTGATCCTTTAAAAGTCATTAGAACTGCTCTAGTAGATGCCGCGAGGTAAGTTTCATGCATCCACTACTATTCACAATTGCCCTTTTGTGGCATTGTTTCCGTCTTGTTGACAACACCTGAAGCAGCAGTCGTTGAGCTTACCTGATGAGAAAAGTAAGCCTCAAGTAGGACGTATACCGCATATGGATGACTATTAGTTTAAATGATTTGTACCCCAAACAAAAAGAATACGAAATCAAAGAAGAAATGATCAAATGAAGGGCGACTACAAATAGGAATTCAATTAACATGAGGTCTTCTCCAAAAAAAAAAAAACATGAGATCTTCTTTTATGTACAAGGTTTTCCCATGATATGTATTTCACTGATTTGACTAAATTCGAGTATCATTTTGTCCAGTTCTTATATGTCGCAAATTATTTGTTCTGTTTTAGAACCACTGGTGCCTGCTCTTGCTGATTATTGCAGTAGCTACGCTGCCGTTGAACCTTATTGATGATGATGTTGATGATGTTGTTTATATCTAGTATTTCCTGCGTCTAGTTATCTAGATGATGATGTCAAAAGAACTTTTGAACCTTAGTGATGAATTATTTATTTTTCAAGAGCAAGAAAATCTGTCGGGAATTTCTAGCAAATGGAACAATTGTAACAAAATGTGAAATAGTTTATAAACAGGATTGGAGAGTTGGGTAGCGCATCAACAATAACTAAACGAATATGAAAGAGAGATGAAAACAACAAAGTTTCAAAACAAAATTTCAGATGAAAGATGGTATAACCCATGAGCCATGTAGCGCAAGATCGCCCATTCAAGGATACAGATAAAATCAAGTGACAGCCTCACGCTTTTAAGCATGGGGTAGTTACAATTTGCCCCCACGTAATTTGGGTTAGTTTTTGCTTTGCCTTGCATAGTTCTAATTATAGCACTTACCCTACATTTTCCCTCAATAGGCCTAAGCTATTAAACTGGCCTAAACCATGAGGCGACAAAATAAAGATAATCCAGACCAGGAAAGTCGATGTTGCCACAAAATAAATAGAAAGGCTAGGTGCCATATTTGAATATTGCATCAAGAATGTATAATAGGCTAGAAAGTGATACATATTTAGATACACATAAATCCGTCTTATATCTATATACAAGAATATACATACATACATATATATATGCATATATATTTTATATATATTCTTGTATATGT